>VWZL01000274.1:733847-745157 GCA_013396915.1 Stercorarius parasiticus | reverse complement strand
ATGACAATGTTGTTCACGGAGTTACAAAACTGGCTGGCGATGCTCCCCGAGAGGAGTCCTGACCCCTTTCTCTCCACTCCTGTAGCGATGTGATGCAGTGGCACCTCTCTTCCTCCTTTTTGGTGATGTAGCTCTGCGGGCTGCCTTCCCCCAGTGTCTGTGGCAGGATCCCTGACCCTGTGAATTTGTTTGCAGCCTGTCAGCAGAGCATGCGTAAGGCAGGGAGCCCAGTCATCTCAATAGGAGAGCACTTACTGGGGAACTTTCCCTCCTTCACTGCAAGTGCTGGAGCTCCTGACACCCACTCAGCCAGGAGGAGCCCTACCAGCGTCAGTGCAGGGGTCTGCTCCAAGTCTCCATCTGCCCAGAAGCTTTGTTACAGCTTTGACTGCTCCCGTGTGATGGGTGGGAGTGGGGCTGAGTGCTGGGGACACTGGGAATAGCCTCTTCAGGGAAACTAGGTTGGAAGGGGAGCAGTTAGCAATTGTATGTGAAATCTGCACCATGCTGGAGAGAGATTTGGCGCTTGCAGCCTGGGTCAAGAAGCCTGTCTCTGCCGGGCATGCTGTTCCTATTTGTTTATTATCATAGTGTCTAGGAACTGCGCTCATGGATGAAGACCTCTGTTGTGACTGGAACTGTGTAAACATACGGTACCTACAACATCCTCCCTTCCCCTTCTCACACCCCCTCCAATACAGTGTGCAAATGGAGTGTGAAGCATGGGGTAACAGGAAGGTCCAAGGTGTTGGAAGGAGATAGAGAGGCATTTTTATTCTGCACTCTTGTCTATGTATCCTTGAAAAGAGTTGTGTGTCCTTGGAAAAGGATAGCAAAATGCTTTGGTTTAATGGGAGCTCATTACAGGCGTGAGTTTTTACAAGAGGTGGCTTCCTGAGACTGACAGTGGTGACAAATAGGCTGGAGCTGGGAGCTAGTCTTTCTGTGTACGTGGATAGATAGGCAGAAGAGGCCTTGAAAAGGAAGAAAGAGTTTCATTTGCATGTGGTATCAATGGGGGCCAGCAGTGGAAGGGTGTGATGAAGAAAAGATGAGTGTGCTGATCTTTGCACCTCCTTTCTAGGTGGATTGGAGCAGGACAAGACTGTGCTTAATAACTCCCAAGAAAAGGATGTCGCAATGAGACATGAGAACATGGACAGGATTTTTGGCCGGCTGGCTGGGGTAGGAAATGTCTTAGAAAGAACTGCTGCGATTTAGCTGTGGGCTGAACCTGAAGGCTCAAAGAGAAGCCACTCTCCAACTCTCTTCCCTTGGTTTTGGGTAGACAAAAGGCATAGCTTCAAGTGAGGAGACAGGAGAATAAGAGGAATTAAAAGCTTTATTGAGGATGCAAATATAGTAATATTCTTTTTGCTTTTTTGGGAATACTTTGCAACAGACATCTGAACTTCATTACTCCTTTCACAATAGCCCCTTCATTATTTTTGAGCCTAAACGAGCTATTTGGTGAGATACTTAGTAAGGGTTTCTTCTCTTTGTTGTCAAAAGCAGAAGTGCATTAATTAATGTACTTGTTCTAGTTAGTTTTACTGAAGCTGCCAGTTTGTAGTGTGGAAGCAAACACTTTCTGTGACATCTAACGGGTGACTAATGAGTTGGAGAGTTTACATGGGGTTAATTGGGGAAGTGGTTGCTAGCTCTGAAAAGCACGCAGGGGGAAAATAGGGGATTGATTTAGATTAAAAGTTAAGCATGCCTGGATAAAAGTAAACAGTTGGATTGCAGCTCTTATTTTACAGAAGGTTTTTTTATAGCTCTTTATTGAATAGTCTTGCCCATGGTCTGCCTTACAGTTCATTGGCACTCTAGCATGGTGCATTCTTAGGGGTTTTTATTAGGAGTTTGTCTTTTAACTCATTTCCCTTTTCCATTGTACATTAACTCCCTTTTCAGTTTTATGTACATTAGATTGCAGCTTGTCAACAAACTTCTGTTATCTTTCTAAGTTGTCTGGTAAAATTATGAGGCCAGATAACAACACTTGGAGGCAGAGGATAGGAACTGGCTATCAGGGTGTGCCTTGTACATAAAGGAAAAGGAACGAGGGATGGAAGGAAGGTCAGACCTGCTGAAAATAGACTGTGGTTAAAATACTGACCCATAGGAATATGGAAAATGACAAGGACTTAGTATATAGGTGGATCGAGCCGGCTAATTTTGTTAGAAGTGTTACAGGTTTTTTTCACTGAGGATAAAGTGAGAAGCAGGGGGCAGACATAAGCAGAGATCATGCAGCGTGAGCCGAGAGTTTAGAGAAAACAGTGGAAATCATAAGATGGAGAGAGAAAGTTCTGAACTACACTGGAGCATCTGGTCCCCAGTAATGAATAAAACCAAAATTAAATGTATTCTTGTGTACCCCCAAAATTCTGTGTGGTGTTTGTTAGCAGTGCTGAGCTATCACTTGTAAGAGTAAAGATGATGGTTTTTTTAAGGATTAGTTTTATCACGTTTTGTTTCCCTATGTTTGATCTGAACAAATATTATGAGAGTGAAAGTGTTAAAATGTACCTCAGGTTATTTGTAGTTTATCAGATACCAGTCAAGGCTAAGATGAATCAGTGCTGAATGGTGCAGTGACCCACTCACTGTCTTCCTAGTGGGGCTTAGTTTCTTTTTAGCAAGGGTTTGTCTTTGTCAGAGGTACTGCTGAGAAGATGATAGCTTCTCACAGATAAACTTACTGTTACAGGAAACTCTGTCTGTTCTGCAGGAAACTTGGAGGGAAGTCTCTTGCATCAGGCAGACTGTGCCTCATGTATTGGAATACCCAGCATCATCTCCACCCCCTACATCAGAGGGGAATACATCAATCCTTGGTTTTCATTTAGAGACAATTACTGTGATTTTTATCAAACATTTAAAAATATTTTTTCAATGTTTTAGAACCTAAGTGTTATATTTTAAGAAGGCTTGTTTGATAAAAGCATAGGTTTTTTAGCCACGGAAGGTTTTTCAGTTTTATAATGGATTTGCATGTTTGTTTGTTTGTTAGTTTGCCAGATGCATTAGAAACTTCTGGAGTTCTGACAGATGGAAATGTAACCAGAGGCCTGTACTGCTGTGATGTTTTCACTGCAGTCCACAAATTCTCCCATACAAGAAAATCCTGTCTGTGCCTCATGAGAGTCTGGCGATTGAAGTATGTGCTGGTGTTGTAGACGGATCAACTTATGAGCTAGCAGCACATGTGAGTTGTAATGGGATATAGCCAAAAACATCCACTCACCCACAGGTGAGTTGAAATAGGTGTTTTTTGGTGTTTTTTTTTCCCTCTCCCTCATCTGGCATGCAGATTCCAGGCAGGCAATTAATTCCTCGTGGCCCTAAATTCAGCAGCCACAGGAGGTGGCTCCCATCTCTGGATGACATGTGGGGTAGTCCAGTCACAATACAAGGAAGGACGATGATATGAGGGAATAAAATAAGGCAGCATGTTTCCTCCTTTCCCGTGCTGGAGACCAGAGCTCATCAGGGCAACGGCATGAGCACGCTTTAGGCAGTCCCATGGGCGATTCCCCTTCCCTGCTGTTTCTGAGGGGCTGTTAAGCAGGGAGGGATGGATCCCCTCCCTGTGACTGGGGCATCCTGGGAAATTTTTTTTATAGATTGCAATTAGACCCGGAGTGTGTAATTTTTGCTTAATGATGATGAAGTAGTCCCATTAAGTGCAAAACACATAATAAAAGTTGAATTTTGATCAGATCAGATTTTTGAGATTTTTGTGCAGAACAATGCACAGAAATACAAAGCTACATAATTAAAAATATAAATGAGAAGCAGCTCACAATGGTAAAGGCTAAAGTATAAAAAAATCAAAGTACATGTTTAGACATATTTAGATATGTTTAACACTGATATCTGAACAATTCACACAAACCAGATTGTAGGTAAAGCTATTTGCTATAGAGACTGGCAAATTCCCAAGTACAGACTCTAGCTTTTATCAGCTCAGCAACCACAAGGAACAAAGAAACTTTGTAATACCTGTTTTTATTATAAACTAAATGGGAAAAATTACAAAGACAAACTATCAGTGTAATTTTTTTTCAGTTTGACTTTAGGGTGAGCTTGACTATAGAGAAAGTACTCTGTCTGGTTGGTTTCCTCTGACAGTGTTGCTTCTTTTACAGTGAAAGAAGAAAATATCTTTTAAAGGAAAATATGAGCATAAACCCATGAAACCCAATGTGGGAACTTTGGCAGGTATAGCACATAAAAACTACATCTAAGCTGTTTCTTGTCTTCTGGTTTTACCCTGACTAGAGTACTTACTGACTGCGCTGCTTTTATGTTACATTTCCTGCTATGGTTTTCAGTGCACAAGCCGTAGGAGTCTTTTTTTTAAACAAAAATTTCCCAGTAGTAAATTTGTGTTTAAAAAAAAAAAAAATTCTTCTGGGCTACCCTTGCAGTTAGAGTATGCAGTATGAAACAGCGAGAAATAGCTATTTCATGAGTGGAATTTCACAACCAGCTCTTGGAAGGTTCCTGGTAGCTCAGGGAGCTTGACATCTCAAGATCAGTGCAGTTTTTCAGAACATGGGTTTGAATGAATCACCTGCAAAGGACCCGAGCTTTGATCTTGACATATGTATACTTTAATCCTGATGTGTATGCTGTTAAGTTTCCTTTTTGCCTTGCCTTGTCCAAAATGGCCACCCACTTGCCTCAAAATAAAGACTCCACATATGGAAGACAGGAGTATATCTTGGAGAAATGACCAGTACTTGGTATATCTGAATGCCTTTCTGGTCTTAGGCCGCTGGCATGCAGTGGACCGTTAGTAAGATGGGTCAAATAGAGCATTGTTCTTTTCTCCAGGCTGAACAACCCCAACTCTCTCAGCCTGCCTTCATGGGAGAGGTGCTCCAGCCGTCTGATTATTTTCGTGGCCTTCCTCTGGACTTGCTCCAACAGGTCCACGTCCTTCATATGTTGGCGGCCCCAGAGCTGGACACAGTACTCCAGGTGGGGTCTCACCAGAGCGGAGTAGAGGGACAGAATCACCTCCCTTGATCTGCTGGCCATGGTTCTTTTGATGCAGCCCAGGGTACGGTTGGCTTTCTGGGCTGTGAGTGCACATTGCTGGCTCATGTTGAGCTTTTCATCTGCCAGTTAATTACCACTGGGTAATTAGTTCTGAGAAGAGCAGCTTGGGAAATGAAAGTGAAGCTTGAGGGGAGAGAATTTGGAAGAATTCCTGTGGGAAATGCTGCTTATGGATCTCATGGCTGAAATCCTAATCTATCTCCTGGGGTTTAAAACCTTACATCTTGCAGGAGGACACCACAGGCAAAGTGTTGCATGCAGAATAAAACATGAGCAGTGTAATTGTACTGGTTCCCAATCTCCAAGGGGTCTCACCAATTCCAGAGACTTCCCTTGTTTTTCAATCTTTGTTACATATGGCACGTAAAAATGTAACCAAAGCTGCTTTTTGCCCTTTCCATTCTCTTTTTCCTATTTTGACGTGTTGCATATCAGACGATTCTAGCTTTTGCAAACACATTTATTTAGAAAAAGAAATGCATATTTTTCTTTCAGGAATAAATATAGTTCTGTTTATTAATCCTTTTTTTTTTCCAAATTAAGCATTCATTTCCAAAATCTACAGGGGTCAAAAAGCAAGATTCATTTGCTATTTGCCGCGATATTTAGCTACTATAGAATCCTAATTCATGATGCAGTAAATAATTCTTGTTTTTTGTCAGATATGCATTTTCTACTTTATTATGTTTTCTTCCTTCAGTGTTGGGTTAGTATTGAAGACATACCATAATGCTGCTTAATACTAAAATTTTTACAAGTGTGTCTGTCATACACACTCATTTCCTATCTTGAAATTATTGTTTTAGAAAATTTCCCCTTAGCAAAATAAAATAATGCAGAAATAACCCTTTTGGACCAAAGATTTTAAAATTTCCAGAACAGATTAGCAATAATGTAGTTGCCAAAACCACAATGTCTCGCAAGTAAGGTCACAGCTAAAAAATGCAAACCAAACAAGCCCTAGTCCCCAAAGGCTGTTTTCATTTAAGAGAAAATTCTCCTCTCATATCAGATTTCAGATGTGTATAAAATAAAGGATATTGCACTCTGCAACTAAAATAAAGCTCCTGAATGCCCCTTATTTTGGAGAATATCACCTATTCCAGTACCAAAATTACTTCTGTTCCATACAAATCTATTGTTCCTTCAGCTTTATTATCAATAATTGCTTATTTGAAGAACTGTGAAACAGGGTTTTACCATACTCTCAAGGGATAGCTCCTAGAGGAATTGACTGTCATGGAGGAGCAACTCTTTTATGATCACATGTGATTGCATCCTAAGTCTTCCTTTTGTATCACATCCAACTTCTTGGCCATGGAAGACTGAGAATTTTAAATGGAAAAAAAAAAAACCCAGTTTGTCTCAACACGAAGGGATTAATTATTCCTTAGTTCAAGCTCAATGAGTAGAGGTATATCTTGTGAATGATTTATTTGGTTGACTTCATTCTTTTCCAGCTCACAAATCTTCTGGTTTGCATTTTATCTGTTATTATTATTATTCTTAACACCAATATTATTGCAATGCCAGGAAATTGTAGTTACAGAGGAGTTCTCTTTTGATTGTAGCACAGAGAAAAAGGGTCGCTGCCTCACAAAGCTTGCAGCTCAGGTATAAAACCCCACAAGTGTCTGGAGGACCTATGGGCAGAGACAACAGGGCAGTAGTGATCACCAAAAGCGACTGTGGTCATAATGTGCCAATTTTTTTTTCCAAGATTCTGTAAGTATTGCATCAAGGGAAGGTTTTTAAGCGGGTACTTGAAAGAGAATAGTAATTTTCATTTTGCAAATATTAATGGAGAAATCCTCCAAGTTTGAGTGCAAAGTGGCTATAAAGTGGATATAAACACAAAGGCAGAAGTTTAAAAACATGATGATTAGGCAACAAGCATCACTGGCAGTGAAAGTTTAAATCTGACCTTGATAGTATATGAGAGATGGCAAATACAAATGGATCGTGTTATGAAAAATCTTGAAGGTGAATATCAACAGTCTGTGTGATGTACTACAGCAAAGGAAAGATGCAGAGGACTGAGAAGTTCAAACAGAGAAAAGAAATTAACTTTGAAATAGCATATAGGCCACATCTGAAAAGGTCAAGTATATTCTTTCTAAGGAGAAAGTCATTACAGTGATGAGACAACTACCTGAGAAGCAAGTCTTAGATATGTAAAATGGATATATCTTGGTGGTATTGTATGAAAAGAATGGGCAAGACTTAGGTATAGACTTAATATGACGACTTAAGGACAAGACAGTGTCAGAAATAGTGTCGTGGATGTTTTAGTAATGGCAATGCATCTTGTCCGTTGTGCCTGAGAAAAAGTATATTTGGAAGGGAATTATGAGCCCTTTTTAGATTCTACTGGGCTTGAGATGTCATCTTAACATCTACAAGAAGATGCTTGACACATGGAAGAAAGCTTCTGTTGGGACAAAACCTAGCGTTCAGTGGTAGATCCGTAGACTGTCAGACTAGAGATGGGAGCTGAGTTTGTAAATCTTATGATTTACTAGAGATAAGGTATAAATGGGCTCAGGCATTGTTGATACTGGAGAATTGAAGGCATGTTGGAGTCTTTAGAGGAAATATTCAGAAATAATTGGGAGGAAATGGAAGTGACATGACTGCACGAAATAGATCAGGGGACATTCTCAGAAGGGAATGGCGGGAGCAAGTGAAGTAAGTGAGGGAGAGATCAAATGAGAAACTTTTGGTGGCTCTTCCTTTTGCATGTAAATTAGAGGGTTTATGTCCTAGGATATTAATTAAACTTCGTATTTGTGAATGAAAGTACACGTGAATAGGACTTGTGTGCATCAGTTTACCTGGGTTCAGCAGTTAAAACTTCCCACATGCAATTATTTTGTATGCAACATGGACATCTTAAATACGGTTCTGGATCTGAAAAAAAAAAAAAAAAGACTCTCTTGTCTGCTACTTTCACAGCAATCCAGCTGTAAGGGGTTAGTTGCAAAGACTGGTTTTTACACACAGGAGTTTGATTCCCAATACTCCTGTTATAGCCAAGGGGACATGATTCCTACAGGAGATACCTCAGATCATCTGCAAGACTCCTGCCCTGAATGAGACTCTTTAGAGGAATCTATGAAGGCAACCTTGAGACGTTGCTCATCAGTCTTTACAAGGGGGAATTTAGGAAAATATTTGTGTACTCAGGAAAAAAATGCACTACATGATTTAAAATGTGTCTGAATATAGAAGCACTAATACATAGGTTGCTGAGAAAGACTCACATTATATTTGAATTTTTTTAAAAAAATTTGGCTTAGATTCACCCAATCCTGAACTCAAACATAATGAAAAAAATAGTCTTAAACCAAAAATGAATGTGGAGAATTAAAATTCAAGCTTGCTTTCACTATTGAGTTCAGGAAGGATGGAGGTGATGGATTGAGTCATGAACAATTAATTTTAGCAAAGAAGAAGGGAAGGAAGCCAAGCAGACTGCAAATTACTTTAACTGACATAAAAATGAGTAACCTTTGCAACATATATTATATGTTATATTCAATACTATATTATTTATAATAATATTTGAAGTATTGCTTTAGTATATAAATTAAAAATTATAATAATTATATTAATACAAATATAGTTATATTGTAGTAATAGTGATATTCTAGATTAATATTGTACTTCATAATATTAAATTGATATTTAAATGTATTCTAATTTAATGGTTAATGTACTGAAATTTAACTTACTGGCAGTTAAACTTTGCTTACCTAAAACATGAAAGGGATGTTTTACAACTTACGAAAAACATCAGGAGAGATTTATAAAATTGTTGTTGCTGTCCCAGCTATGACAGGTAAATAACCAAAATGTGGAACAAACTCTCTTAAAAAAAAAAAAGTGGGTCTCAGAAATGAAGTTTGGTTGGGTTTTTTGTTGGTTTTTTTTTTTTTTCATTAATGACTTGACAGGAAGTTTCCTAGCATGAATGTTCTTTCATTCAATCATTTTCTTTCAAGTACAGTACAAAAGCTTGGCTCACCAAATATAATGGGAAAATGTAATCAGCAATGTGAACCTTGATGAGGAAGTGAAATTGTTGTCATACAAGTTCTGAATAGCATTTCTTTCTCCTCCTTTCCATGAATGGAAGGACACTGTGATTATATCATTTGTCTAAAGTTAACATTGACATCATCATACGAGCTAGCCCCTTTCCTGTCCCATCTCTTGTCTCTCAAAGTTCACCCTTGAAAGTTGGATCTGCTGCCATTACATATGTGTTCCTAGAAGACCCTGCCTGACTGATGCTGGTGTAGCTTTCTCCCCTCAGGTCTGTCTTGCTCACGTGAGAAGGAAGCCTGTACTGCCTGTAAACCTAGGCTTTGAACTTGTACCAATGGGAAACAAAGGTTTACATTCAGTTCAACGGCCAGCTGGGATACCTATGTTAGACCTAGGGATAGTGTGCTGTTTGGGATTAGGCTTAGTGTTTGAGGCAGCTGGAGTTGGTGAGGAAGGCTTTACTGGTGGAAACCGTGGAAACTCTAGAAACAAAAGGGCTGACTGACTACTTCAGAAAGTATTTTATTTAGCTCTTGTAATGACTGAAATGCTTAACCTCTGGCTACGGAGATGGGTAAATTAGGGTTGCAGTTGGAGAGATGGTTGAAGAAACCCAGGCCCAGAGAGGAAGTTTTACTGCTGGGTATTGTCAGGTAGAGTGGGATCCTGAGCACCTGGGAACAAATACCTTATGCTTGTTTCTTGGACATGTTGCAATATCTGCAGTATATATAAAAAGCTGAGTTCAGGGACAGCATTTGAGAAACTAGGGCTAGGAGAGCAAAGTTTGTTATTGGATATTGTAACATCTGTGAAGGCAAAAGGAAAACTGGGATCTCTGAAAGCAAATGGTGTTCACTGCTTTCTCAAACTAATTCCAGCCCCAAAACTCAAGGTAGCTTTAGCACCGTATGGTACCTCAGTTAGCTGCAGAAAACAAAGTCTAGAAAGGGGGCCTGCTGTTTCATCATAAAACGTCTGTGGTGATGCAGCAACAGAGAGCTTCTATGGCCAGTAGAGATTATGTTGAGTTCAGTATCTGCTGAGAAGGGGTTAGGGTGGGGTTTTGTCTTGGAAATAGGCTTCAAGCAAGCAGAGCCTGGAAAACAATATTAACTGTTAGAAACTGTAGTGTCTGCGGAGACAGAAATGAGAGCCAGTGTTCTCTGCCATTTCAGGTACTGTGGAGATAGCTGTACCAGACATAAGGGTAGGGTTTTGGAGGATCTGTTAACCTGGTGGATTTGGTTGGGATGATTGCTGGTCATTCCTTTTTAATTGCGTGCACCTAATGTGACTCTGTTTTCATCTGAGCTTTCAATGTCCTTAGATCTGCAAGAGTTTCTGGAGGGTCCAGATAACATGTGAGAGAACAATGGCTGACGTATAAATGCAGATCAAACCAATCTGCCTCATACACGAAGGTCAACTGTACTCAGTTAACTCTGGAGTATTGCGTTTCCTTACCTTATACATCTGGATTGAGTTTTCTTGATGTCCATAACTCACTTTTTCTGTGAATTTTCAAAGTGCAGGTTGTTTTGGTGTGTGGTTTTTTTTTTTTCCAGAAGGACATTTTAAGCTCTAGCTTTTTCTTACTATGATGTTTGTTTGCTATCAGCCTTGCCACTTCTTGGACTTCACAACTTCACCAACACAAAGAGCTTCCATACATTTGTGGGATAGGGGTAGCGGGAATATTTTTTCACTTGTGGAATTAGCTATGCAGGTGGCAGACTAATCTGATGAGTGTATGCCTGTGTGGGAGGGAAGGAAGAGGCTGTCAGTGTACGGAAGCTGACGTAGCAGCTTCATCACAGGGGTAGTTTCCTAATCTGTGCAAGTCATTGCTGATGATGAGATTTATCATTGTAATCTCTATAGCCAAGACTCTTGGAGGAACATCAAACAGATGTTTTTACTTCCATGTTGGATGAACAGAATTTCTGATGCTGAAGTGGGGCTCCAAGGAATTTTTCAGTCATTTTAAGGATCATTCAGAAATGATATGTAAAAATTCAAATAACAATGAGGACCATCCTGGCTAGATATGATATGGTAGAATCTATCTCCAATTCCAAATTCATTCTCGCTATATGTGATTTATTCCTTTGAAAAATAAGAGCAGTGGTTAATTATATATGAGAGGGCATGGGTAAGGTAACAAACATTTGCAAAATACAT
>VWZL01000274.1:681574-733797 GCA_013396915.1 Stercorarius parasiticus | reverse complement strand
TGCACAGATTAGAGAGGAGCCTCCTTCTATTAATGGATTTCTTTGTTGTACCAGCTTTTGTAGTTTGTACCAGCTTTGCTTGAAGTAAAGTTCAGTCTTTGCTGACATTAACAGGGAATAGGCCGACCAAAATGTCTCTTTTCCGCATTCCAGGAAATGCTCACTTACAATATGAGACTGACGATATTACTAAGTAAAAATTATTTTCATGACATGTTCCTGTTAAAAGAACTGATGCTTGAAATTTTCAGAAAGCACAAGTATTTTGCTTAAAACTGCAATTTTAGTCCTACTAAGTGAATGCTCCAACAGTTTTATTATTGTGATTATACCCTCTCTGCATGAGGCCTAGCTATAATTATGGGAAATTAGGGAATGTCACTGCTGTGAAAGCATAATAATAACTTCTGTTAGTATTTTTAGATCCGATTTGAAAATGTAGGTATGAATGATACTTGACTTTCAAATCTCACGTTAATCAGGTCTTTATATTTTGGGAAACTCCTGGTTGACAGAAGCAGCCAAAAATCTTTTTAGTCGGGGAGGCCAGTTGGAATGTTCTTACACAGAGAAAGCTGGAGGCTTCCAAACTTATTTTTTTAGCAGTAGCATAAAGAGGGTCAGAAGAAGAGGAAAAAGGGAAGGAGGGCTGGGAGCAGGGAGGTGAGAGAGGGAAAGGGGATTGCAAGGGAGCTTTGAGAATGAGATAAAGAATTAATAGTAGAGTCAATTTTGGATGAAGACAATTTTATCTTCTATTTTTTCCTCTCTTAGTCTTCTTTCCTTTCATGCAGTCTCCCCTGTGCCTTGGGATCCCCATGCTGCTACCAGCACCCACAAACCTCTCTAGCCCCTGCAGCTGCCTAGTGCCACCACCATTCCATTTAGCAGTGACCACCCTTGATTTTTTTCCTCTTCTCTGCACCTATTTTAAGGGTTGTCTTAAAGGAGTGACATTCTTGGTCAGCACCAACCTGAGTGAAATGTCTAGATTGTCATATATAGGAGGTCAGATTATTGTGGCCTAATGCTCCCAATGGCCCTAATGAGAACAAACATCCAAAGCAGTCAGAGAGAAAAATGACTGAATGTTAGATTCAAGTCCTCCTGGATCCCTTCCCATACAGAGAAAGGCACAGGATGACATGAATATGAATCATCATCTTTCTGTGAGATTCATAAGTTAAAAGTTTATGACCTTTTGTTTGTCTAGGATGAAATAAAACAAGCAGAGGAAAGAAACATCTTAGCTTTGGAGGAAACGGGATCGTCAGCTTCAACTTTGAATCAGGCTTCAGATCTGAACTCCTGTCAAGTTTCTGATAAATCTGGCCTTGCACATTGCTGGTCATATCGAAACCAACGCTAATTCAGAGAAATGCGGAATATAAATCTCTTCCTGTTCAGATACTTTCAATCCCTTATTTAACACAGAGTCTTTGATTTACATGGGCCTTTCTCCTAAGCAGAGACAGAGTTATCGCAAAAGTGTGTTCAGGCAAGTGCAGTGACAGCAGAGCTGGAAGAAATCCACAAAAAGTGAAGCAGTTGTGTTTTGAGAATATATCGTCAGAACTGTGCTCACCTAAACAATGAGCACACAGTTATCTGTACGTGTCAGCTGGACTGTTTGGTACATGCTAAATGTAAAGTACTTCTCTTTTGTTAAAGATCTGAATCTCTGCATCCATCTAAGTCATTCTCTGACTGTTTAGAGGGCTAGTAAGAAACTGAAAAGCAATAAGTTTCTTTCAATCTATTAGAAATTAAACATGTGCCTTTTGGAAGAAGAAAGGATGCGAACTTTACTGTGTGCTTCCTGAAACCCATCCTATTCACAACTTCAGCAGAGGTCTGTACAACTTCTGCCTACGCATCTCCTTGCTAGGAAGGTGGCTGTCTAACTATGGATGCCTGACTTGTTTTTCAGAAAAAAGTTGGAAATGATTTCATTTACGGTGTCAAAACTTGTGCCACTAGTAATAGGTGAACACATCCTTCATGGAAGACAGTATTTCTTGAACTAACCATATTTTTGTGAAAAGCTCTACTTCCAAGGCATCCATGAATAGTGAGGTGTCTGTGTATCTTGGAAACATTTCAGTTGCCTGCAAGAACTCGGGGCTCTCTTCAGAAAATATACAAGCACTCAGCCTCCAAAGCCCTTCTGAGGGTGAAACGAGTGAATTGCCTGCTTTTGTAGAAGGACCACAACTAGCCAGAGCAAATGATTTCAAGCATTTCTTGAGACTGATGAAATTTAATTAATCATTAGATATGCCACACAAACAGCCCTTAAAATAGAGTTGAGAAGGCAACTTCCAGAAAGCTCTTTGGGCAATGCTCTGTTCCAGCTGGAGTCATGTGGTAAAATTCTCATTGACTTTAATGGGAGCTCATTTTTCAGCTCTACTTGTCTGTAGAATACACAGCAACTATTCCACAGAAAATAGTTGGGTAAGTCAAGCGTTGGAACTGTTTTGTTTTGGTTTTGTTTTGGGGTTTTTCTTTGTTTTTGTGGGTTTTTTTTGGTTTTGTTTTGTTTTGTTTTGTTTGTTTTTTTTTTTTTGTTGGCTTTGGGGTTGTTTTGTTGTTTCGTTTTTTTAAGCATTAGGGAGACCTGTTGGGCCAGAGCTTCTGAGCTGTGTTGTGGATCATTCAAGTAGTTAGTCTTTCTGGTCTATCTCTTAGCACCTTCTTTGACCTCACGTTCCCCTTCTGGAAGCCAACTGGGAGCAACGTGTGAGAGGACAGGCAGTGGTTCAGGGTATTTTAACCCCCTTCCAACATGGTCAATGGAAACTGCAGCAGTTAACATCCAGCACACTGATCTGACTGTTTGAGTGCTCTTCTCTGTTCCCACTCAGGAACAAGCACATTAGTTCAAGCCAAGCATGGATTAAGTTTTCCAGTGTCACTTGTCCCTAAGATA
The DNA here is from genome assembly GCA_013396915.1 of Stercorarius parasiticus. Taxonomy (NCBI): domain Eukaryota; kingdom Metazoa; phylum Chordata; class Aves; order Charadriiformes; family Stercorariidae; genus Stercorarius; species Stercorarius parasiticus. The sequence goes on along the minus strand of VWZL01000274.1, from coordinate 730,865 downwards.
ATGGAGAAGCACTTCTGCACTTGGGTGCCAGTTTTACCTTGGCCTCTTGGTGGACATGGTGTCTGTTGCCTTTCAGCTAGGACTCACAGGCTGGCTCTTTCCTCATTCGAACATAATGATAATGGACCAAACGGGATGGGCACCTCACCCTGGCCTTTGGCTTATGCCAAATGCACAGTGGAAACTGTGTGGGTTGGAATGTGAGAGTTACTTCTGCTTCTGGGGTGAAAAACCATAAGTTCAACAACATGGTAGGTCTTTCTATTTTCCATAGACGCATTAAAGTAACTCACATGAGCTTGATTTAGAGGTATATTAGGCTGGGTATAAAAGACAGAACAATACTGTTGATTTATACTACAACTACATTTGGCACTATGTCACACATATTGGTTCCTATCTCTTTAATGTTTTTATTCTTGGCTTTGAGAGAAGTACAAGAGGTGTTCTGAACACCCTACTGCCATAAAAGATTTCTACTCTGGGACCTGTGCAAAAGGCTATTCAAATTGTGTGGTTTTATGAAATGAAGAGTAAGCAATGTTTTATTAATATGTTCATTTGAAAGGAAAGGCAAAGTGTAGTGAGGGCAGCAAGCTTCCCCCCCTCTTGTTTCTGGAGTAACAATTACTTCAAAATAATTGTTTGTGGAGAGAACAATTTATTAGAAAACAATCCTGTATGGTAAACGGTTCATTAGTTTTGCTGTAATGATTTCCTAGTAATGAATTTGTCACCACTATTGCTATCACTATTTTATTAGCAATCGCTTCCTGAAGGCATTGTTTTCGTATGCTTAATCTCAATTAAAATATTATTTGTGTGTATTTGCATAGAATTTGTGTGTAATTCTGTAGCATTTCCTCTACCCTTAAACAGGGTTATCTCATGGACATAAGGACTCTGCAGACTGCATTGCTGGCCAACAGAATGGGTGTCAAGGAAAACCAAAAGCATAAGTACCAATAGCACACATTTATTCTTAAATTTTTAGCATGTCCCATTTTTTCCTACTTAGTGACATCAGAAGTTTTTGGCATTGATATTCCATTTAAGGGTCTCACAGTTGCAGATGACACAGCTGATGTCTGTTTGACTTCCAGGTGACATTCTAGACATGATCACAAAAGCATGCTTTTTGTCAGTCTTATTTCCCTATTCTGTTTCTTAAGGAAATTCCAAGGCTGCTGACATGTAGGATATATATGAGACCTATAGTATTGGATCCAGGCTCATAGTCTTAGGTATATTTTAGTAGTGTCCTCCTTCTGTTTTCCTCTTGACAAAACATTGATGCAGTATGCCACTTTTTCTCAGAAATATATACTGCCAGATTATAATGTTATTTGATTAACAAAGTCCCCTACAGTGTTGTTTAATTTTATTTGGCGATGCAAAATCTTGTATTCATTTTCTTGTGGTCCTTGCAGACCCATTTTGGAAGCTCGTTTTCTGTAGGTTGGCTCCCTGGTGATAGTGTTGTTGCAAGAGCGATGAGTGTATTCAAGACTAATACGTGATTTTTAAGTAGGGGATGATTATGCTATTAATGGTTTCAGGCAAGCCAATAACAAGTCTCAGTGGACAGGCAGTTATGTAAATACAGGAAAAGCTTAACTTTACTGCATTTTCCTATAAAGGCAATGTTTACTGACAAATTGGATGCCTTTATTTAAATAATAAAGTGTATGGATTGTAAAAGAACATAATATTTTTGAGCAAGTCCTGCATGAAACAGTGACCTATATTGTGACTAAATACTTTAACTTAACTAAATACCATATAAGTTCCTGTTTCTGTGATGAAGCTTTCCCCAGAGCACAGCAAGTGCTTGGGGATGTTGTAGCCGACTCCAGATGTGAACTCCAACTGTGTATTTCAAAGCTGCTTTTTCAGAAATGTTGTTCTTTTATTATACAGTTCAATAACCCATAGTTTCCAACTCATTAGAACAGTTGCTTCATTTTCAGACTTTCTCCTACTCATTTGAATGTATGCCCCTGCAGTGTATACAGTAGAGATGACCGGTTTCAAGTTTGAAGTGCTCTTTTGAATGGTTATGCTCCCTCTCAAAGCAAATTACAGGGTAAACTCAGAAGTGAAAAGAGGGAGCTAGGGAGGTATTTTAAGAGAATAATTGGTCTGCATTGCCGTCAGCTTGCAGGGGGGCCTGAGATTTGCCAGGTGTTCATCACAGTGTGCTAAAAAATCCATGGTGCCATTTATCAACCAAGTGGAGAGGAAGAGTAAAGTGGGGTGTTTTTCTATAGTGATACCCATTGATATGATGAGAAAGATGGTGCAGGTGCTCTCCTGATGTGTCACCAGTTCCACTCTGACAGCAGTGGACATCTCCTGGTGCTCCGTGTCAGCAGGGACAACTGAAATGTTAGTGTTCTTTTGTGAGAAACGGCAAAATAAGTGGGACCTAATCACAGAAAATATTTGCAGAGTGGTCAGCCCAGTATAAACAACATTTGGCGACAGCTGTAAGTCAGTGCTGAGCTAAATTTCATTTGAGAAGTGAAGACTATGAAATCAGAGAAATTTGTGTGCATTTGCTTCATTTGTAGCTTTCAAAGATTCATGGTGCACTCAGCTATTTCTTCCTGGTGACATTATTAAATGTTATCAAATCTGAGCTGAGACAGAGCAATTTGGCCAGTAAGTCTTGAGATTTAGAAAATGAGAATAACTTGGTTTCAGTTTTCACTGTACAAAACCCAACTCCCTTTGTTTTTAAGATTAAGTAATTCTGATAATAAAAAAAATAAAGAAGTTTCCCTGGCCTATGTTTATCTCTGACAGATTCTCTGTATTACTCACATATTGTAACATGTATATTTATTTTCTTCACCAAATATAACTAAGTTAATACTTCGTGGGAAAACTAGTCTTTCACTAAGAACACTTTTGTCTTCTTACGGGAAGAAGCTAGGCTTGAAAGATTATGTCTTCCAGAACCAAACAAGGTAAAAAGCCCTTGATCTGTCCAGATGTTTCCTCTAGGGACATGCCCTTCTCTGGGATCTCAAAGTGTTTGGTGAGTCGTTAAGTTGTCTCTTTCAGTGTTCATGCCTTTGTTAAACTATTAAAGGTTTCCTTTTTGGTGAGAGCTGAGTAACTGGAATGTACAGAGGAGAGTATCTTTTGAAGTCAGGATCAGTGTTTATTCTCATAAGGTTGTTAATTAGATATTTCCTCATTCCTGTATTAGCCATCTAGCATTTCCTTAGCTCAGGTATTCACTATCTGTGCTTCTGACACCTACTTTCAAGAGCTCAAATAACTTCTCAGGTGTTAGATTTTGTGTCTAGCATTAAGCTTTTGGGTTTTTCTCTTTTCTCTCAACTTCTACAGCTAAAATGCATATAAACCTTACAAGTTTTATCTCAGAAACTAATACTTTATGGTTTTTTCCCCTTAATCTGCTTTAACTCCTCTTCTACCCTTCCCTTCAGAGCAGTTTCCCAGAGAAACAGGATTTTTCCATTCTTTAGGTGGTCTCTATGGGCTTCTTCCTTCTATTGTGTAGGTCCAAATTGCCAAAGACCTGTCTATATCCTACCTGAGCTGGCCAGCCCCAGAGCAGACAAAATCTTTGGGTGATCTTAAGACTGGTGCTTCATTTCCATATATCTCCTTTAGGCAGTTTGCACTAAGCCCGTTATTGATGTTGCAGAACATGTACCTGCATGGCAGGCAATGCTGGGGCATTTCTAGGAAATGTGTAGGAATGATCCTGAGCTCTCTTCTTTGATGTCAGTCACAGAACACCACTTTAATAGTGGCTGAGATAAATAAGGGACAAACAAGACTATCTGATGTACTTATACAAAACCTTTTGGGGAAAATTTAATTGCTGTGGCGCTAGCCCCATCATATAACAACTGTCATCTTGAGCTAGGCTTTGGTAATTCTTTTATCTGTGTATGATTGTCTGTAGCATTCACTGTGTACCAGTGCCTGGTAAAAAATTTGAAGTTCATTATGGGATAATTTTGGAGGTGGAGCGTCCACCTACCATCTCAAAATAACACCTTGATGTTACAGAAAATGCCAGTGTTGCTGTTTCGGGAAAGAAATATTACCTTGCTATATAATGTCAGTGAAAACATGTCACCAGGACAGTACCACTCTCCCACTGAGCTTTAATAAATGGTAATCCCTCCTAAAATGGCACGCAATCCTCCCATATTCTTCCTCATGCCTTATGCTCGGAGGTGAGCTGTAAGGCTTGAAAGCCTCTGTAGAGTCTGTCTCGCTGCAAATACAAGCTGAAGAGTAACATGATTGCAATACTGGTAAGGATTATGCTATGAATGGAAGGAAGGGATATTTTGTCAGCCAGTAAGCACTGGCAAAGAGGGAGAGAACTCAGTTCAAGGGTTCCAGTGTGCATCCATCTAACTGGAGTCCTGGGAACAGCGAGAGCAAGAAGCAGACATGGATGGCTGTAAGCAGGATCAGATGGTTCTTTTTACTCTTTAGGGGAAGCTGGGCCATGATAAACCTAGCTGGATGCTTCTTTGCACTGCATATGCATTTTTGGTTTCAGTAATGGCAGAGGTGTTCAGTGGTGAGAACACAGTGATTTTTAGACTTAAGAATAATTAGCATGGCTGCAAGTGGGAACTGGATGAGTTGAAGCAGGCTGTAACTCTTCTTTTTCTCCCAGGAAACACTTCCATGAGATTATTTACTTCGTGGTAAATGTTTTATTTTCAGGGTGTTTGTTTTTAAACATGTGAAGTGGTAACAGAATCAAACAGGAGTGAATATATTAAAAATAGGATTGCTTCTCAAAAGAGTCGAAATTAATATAATGGTTTTTGAACGTTGAAATTAGTTCTGCATTTTTCTTTCTATTTTTTAATTTTATTTTATTTGAAAGGTTTCTTTTTTCTTATGAATCTGTAGCAGATAAAACAAGTTGGCTGAAAATAGTGGTAAGATTAGCTGTAGTGTGTTTCCATTCATAATTTTTTTCCAAGAAACATATACATCAATACTATACATGTCAGGTTCTCCCTCCTACACAGTGACCAACAGAGAAGAGATAATTTAAATAAACTAAATCTGAGAGCTCTGAGCCTTATGCCTGCGTGACCTAACACATGGGAAAGAATGTGGGAGCATTCCTCTCGATCTATAAGGGATTCCCATTTCTCGAAGCCGAATAGGTGAATGGAAATTTTACTAATGAGAATAGTTATCTACCCACGCTTCCGCCCAGCAGTGCCATTAAAGTCACCGGAAGACCTGCCTGTGTTAGGCTTGTTTCTACTAGCTGACGTCAGGTGACTGAAACTGAAGTAGGACTGTGGACTTTCACTAAGTGATATATAATTGTTTTGCACTCCTACGTGTACTTTGTCAGCATTCGGAGGCATTCATACTTTCCATTCCACTGGTGAGGTGCTCCAGAACCTATCCTTCCCCCCGGGGGGCACTTTGCAGCATGGTTATTTGGCAGACAAATTCTCCTTGCTCTTTATAAAAAATTACAAAGCTTTTGAAATAGCTTACTGATGCCAAATCTTGCCTTCCTTGTTCTACATTATCCCCCACAGGTTTCTTTTTTCACTAAATAGTACCATAAATATGTGTGGAAGCTGTAGTTCTTATACCATTTGGAAGGTTTTTATGGCTGATTCTATAAGCAATTAGATATTATGGGAGAAGAAACTCCTCAAATTAATTGGTTGCTACTTAACCATTTCAGTTCATGTCATATATACTGGCAGCACTTCTTTTAGGAGTGCCTATTTGAATAAAATATAAAAAGTACATGGTAACTAGAGTGCTGATGCTTCAGTCATGGCTTTGGTCACATTTAGTGTGAGAGGACCAAGGCTGTACCACATGCAGTGTGCGTGGTAAAACCAACTGACATGAGATTGCAACAGCATTCCTCAAGAAATGCTGTCATGTGGATAACTACTGGAATAATAATATGAACCAGAGAATTTCAGGACTTGACTGGTCAAGGCCCTGAGCAATTTGATCTGACTTGGAAGCTGACCTTGGCCTGAGCAGATGACGTCCAGAGGTCCTCGCCAACTTTGGTGATCCTAACTGTACGTCAACTGATCTTTTAACTGATCAACTTCTTCAGTGATTTCATGAGAACTGATGGATGAAAATGGAAATATTCCATTGTCTTAATAGTAGGAAGCTAGAGAGGGTTGTCTGGATGAAAAAAACCCATGTCATAAGCATACTTAACTGTAATGATTGAAGCACTTTTATAGGTAGTTGAAGGGGATCCTTTTCAGCCCACTAAAATCACCTTTCAGAACAGGTATAATTAGCCAATAATTTTCTTGATTANAGAATTCTCTGGTTATTTGAATGAAATAAAAGTTTGGAAATATGATTTACTTTTTTCTTGCCAGGAATATACAAACAAGATAAAGTAGGCTTTTCTGTTTTCCTGGAAATGACAGGATGTCCTCCAATTGTTAAACTCACTTCTAGACTATAGTTTAGAAACATAGAAACATCTTTCACATTGTTTTAACAATTTTCATGCACTTTTGATGACACTTTCTACTATTTCCTTTTGAACACTAACTATTAACTGCTTACCTGTAAAGTATCTGACCTTCCAGTAGATCATGTGTTGCTGCAGTAAACTGATCACGGTGTTACATTTAATTCTAGAACCTTTTTTTGTTTTTTCTGGTATCTCCTTGTATACTGCTGACTTCAGTGACTTCATCTGCAAAATTTTTCTGAGCTGAGCCAAATACACACTTGTAGCCACTGCTCAGAGCCTCATTATGTATTTTCTCCACATCAGTGAGAAGAAAAGTAGGAAAGAAGAACCGAAGACTGAGAGTCGTCAGCTTAGTTTAAATTCAAGTCCTAATAAGCTATGAAACTATTTCTAAGAAGATCAGTCTATTTCCCTTCTGAGACTTCATGTAACTGGCCTTGTGAGCATGGAGGAAGGAGTAGGTTTCAGATGTTTTTGATTTTACTGAGGCTTTTGATGCTGTTCAGACCAGCAAATCAGGGAAACGTGGTGTAGATTAATATACTATAGGATGGATAAAGTGGAAGAAACAGGTGCTTCAAGAGCATGTCTTGTGTCCGATAAGATTTTCAGTAAATTGAAGGACAGTAGAATTCAAAATCTTGACAAATTGAAGAATTAGTCTGGTAAAAATAGGACATGATGTTATAACAAGTCAACCAGTCTGTCGCAGGTTTTGGTGGGGAACAAGTGGTTAAATGGCAGAAAAAGGACTGAGTGGGTGACTTGACATTAGCAAAATGTTAGCTGCATCACGATGTCAAGTTGAAGCAGTATGGCTTTAGAAGAATGTAGACTGATTGAAAATAATCTAGAGAAAAGGAATAGCAATATGGAGCCTTTTAGGGTACAAGATCTATGAGCAAAGGTGGAAAAAAAATGGCACTCTGGAGTTGCTTAATCAAGAAGGAAGACTAAGGGTAGACATACTGGTCTTCAAATACATAAAGGGCTGCTTCAAAGACAGAAGCAATAGCTTTTTGTTTTCGCTATACTTACTGTAAGTTGGATAGAAGTAGTGAGTTTCAACTGCGATGAAGGAAGATTTGGTTATACATTAGAGAAATGTAAAGTATTAGTAAAATGTGTGAGGGTAAGTATCATGAAAGGCTGGAAGATGATTCTCAGGAGGGTTTTCAGTCACCATCATCAGAAAGAGCAGTTGAGAGACATGCATTAGGATCCATATGGATTCATGATTCTACCGTACAACAGGGAGTGTTAACGGGGTTCTCTTCTTGCTCAATTCTGTAAAGTCCTGGGAAAAACCAGAAGCTCGTGCCTGATTGGAGCCGGTGGCACAGATCTGTTGTATGCTGTGTGGAGCATCTTTCTGCCCTGTCAGCAGCTCACTGTTAACCTCCACTGTTAACCTGTGCTTGAACTCCCACTCTCTACCATGTCCACGCGTTTACCTCCCTCCTTTTATCCCCTGGCCACTTTCAGTTCAGTTCTTGGTGAACTGCTCACTATGCCTCTATGTGAAAGGAAAACATGTGTAAACTATAAATAGAATTACTAGTAACCCGGGAAAGTTAGTAGTTCCATTTCAGATGAGGAAAGACCAAGTGGGCTGGAAGAGAGCCCAACTGTATTACATGAGTGCTGATGTGATTTAGGCGAACAGATCTGATGTAGTTTGGAAAGATGGAAACAATAGTCTTTTGTGAATTTAAGTCACTTTCTCTACTGACTGGATTTTGCAGGTTTCTCGTGCTATTTCTCTGGACTTAAAATTTCTTATTTGGTTGCTAAAATGCACTGCTGGCTAATGATATATAACATAACTGTCTCCCTCCTGTTACATAACGTATGTTTGTTTTTGAATACGAACAGGGAGATAGATGGACAAGAAGTCCTAAAATCTTGGGAAATTCCTTGTTCTGTTTTGTGACTGTTTCTGAAACCTCATTTTATTACCAATGTAGTAAAGAAATGGGAATCTTTCAGCTGCTTTTTTTAAGTAACCTTTTTTGTTTCTTCTCAAAAACATCCGTCAGTTCCCAGCAGTGTCAAGTGTAATCTTTCTGACCTTCCTCTTGCTTAAATACTGTAAACTGTCTCTGCTGAAAGCTGAAAATGTCTTCAGATTTCCTTTGAGAAAATTATTAGGGGTTCTACACTTTGATGTCAAGAAGGACTGTGTAGACGACCATTTACTGTCGTAGTTGCTCTGTGACATGAAGCTTTTACAGCTTGCAGTGAGGCCAAACTTCAACAGTTCTGCTCTGCAGACCACACACCAAAAGCAATGGTACTTCAGCAAGAATATACACATAGAATATACACATATCTGTGCAAACATGCATGACATACTATTAATTAAGGACATCAAGAGCCTAGTCAGAAATGACATCCAAAATGCTGTACGCTTTACATAGGATACGTGATCTCTTGCCAAACTATGCAGCACTGCAAAATCGACAGCTTTGCTTTCGGTATAAACCTTAAACAGTAAAAGTCATGAGCCAATCCCTTATAAAGTCAATGCATACAAAATGCAATGCTCCAAATACCTTAATGTTAATCATTCCTTAAGATTTGGAGGATAAAACTGAGAATAGTTAAGGACAGTGGATTAAGTCCCGTAACAGATAAACAAAAGGGATAAGTTTACATTACAGATTGAGAATGAGTTTGTTTGCAATGCTAAAACTATTTTGATGATACCTTCTTTCAGATGGTCTCTTGCCCTTGTGCGTCAGACTAGGGCCTCAAATATCAGCAGAGGGTGACTTTTGAATCTGTAACAAGCATGTTGCTTTTCTCATTAGAAAGATGTCCCACGTTTGGGCCACTGACAAGTAGCTCAGCTCTAGCTTCTTAAAATAGAAGATCAAAATTTTCTGAAGGTCTCTCGCAGCCAAGAATGCTCGGTCCTTTCTGACTCATAAGGGCAAAGGGACTGTGAGCTGGTTCCCCAAGCTTGACTTGAATGTTGAGGAGTCAAGAGTCAGACAAGATGGCAGGGAGGAAAAAACACAGGAGTGAGATGAAGAGACTTTAATGTTGTGGTTGGTGGGACGAAGAGAAAACATGCCTTTCTTTTGCATTTTTTTTTTTAACCCTCCTGTCTCTGAAACATGTCTTGGTGTTTCCTGAGAGAGCCTGGGTGTTTTCCACCGGTCTGTGAAAAGTATGGTGTGGAGTTTAGGTCATTAAATACACTCAGCATGTCTTAAAGATTTTTGGGAACAGTCACCCCAAAGTAATGATCATCCTGAACTGGTTGGGTGCATCTGGACTCAGTCAGGGGCAATATACTTTAATCACATCTAAAAACTAAATCATCTGAATATTGGAACAAGGATTTTCTGATTCCCTCAGTAATTTCTGTAAAATCTACAGATTTCTGTCTATCTTGGATGTGATGAACAAATACTCTTTTACCTCCATTTTACCTTTAGTCTGACCTGAGTTTGGTGTTGGTTTAAGGTGTCTCGGGGTCTAGGGTTTCTCCAGCAGTGAGGCTTTCCTCATCCATCTATTTAGGGAACTGATGAACTGGGACATGGCCTTGCCACAACACCCACCTGCTTTCTCTAGTGCATTCTCCCACATAGCCAAAGGGTAAGTGGTGCACTCTTGTTAGCCTTGTGGCTAGCTGGTGGCCTGGGATATCCCAGAAACTCTCCAGCATGCAGCTTGGTGCTGGTGCGCGTGCTTGAACAGCAAGGATTGCAGAGCCCTTCCCAATGCCGCTGGCCCACATGCAGATGAGCCAGACCGACAATTTCTGAACTCTTAAGTTCCTGATTTAGCAATCCTAATACTTGTTTTAGATCTGTATGTCACACTCTAAGTCATCTTTCTTTGCTTTGATAAGAGTATCTAGTTATAAATTATATCCTCTTTCTGGTTTCATTGCCTTTCCTTCTTGTTCTCCCCCAGCACATAATGTTGTAGCCTTATTCTTTTATTTTTTGGTAAAATAAGAAGTTTGGTCTGTCTCAAAAAGCTTAACTGAGACACGCAGAGGAACTTAGGCACCTAGACCTTCACTGAAATAATTTAGATGTTTGGTAGCTACATAGTAATTTGATGTTTATTTAAATATGTCCGTGGACTTGACACTTGAATGCCAGTGAAGTATAATAGGTGGAATACATTTTCACTATCTCTGCTCCCTACATAGATCCTCTCATTGGCCCAAAATTATATAAAAATATAAAAGATTAATTCTGGGGCAACTACCACAGGTCACCATTCTCTGCATTGCAAAATGGGTGTATGGCAGAAGACAGATGAAGATGGTGTGGTAATGCTCCAGTAACAATACCAGGAGATATACTGACCAATTAATTAATTAAAAACCATGGGTTTGGCCATCCATCTGCTTTGTTGTGTTGTTTCAGAGAGTTGAAACAATACAAATACCTTTCCAAAGCTGGATGAGGTAGAAGAACAAGCCCTTCTACTCGACCAAGAGAGGACATCAACCAGGAACATCTGTTTGTGAGGCTCCATGGCTTTGAGAGGTACGTGTGAACGGCAGAAGTGTCACAGTACAAGAACAGTGACTGTTCTGGTGCCTGTGGCAGCGTTCCTGGCAAACCCAGCCATTCCCTTTTGGAATTCCTGCCTGTTAATGCAGGCTGAATAAGCGTAAAGTACCCAAGATCTGATCTACGACTCAGTTCCTGGAGGGATAAATAGAACACTCACTGAATGATTGAGTGGCTTGCCACAGCTGAGAACAGGTAACTGGAAGAAGATACGGCAGGATCTGCATACCATGTGGAAGTCCAGAGATCAGTAAGGATGTGCGTGCATGGCAGACCTGCCAGTTGAAAAGTTTTGAGACAGTTTAAGGTGTGATTGTAGTTGAATTTGACTCCCTTTGGCCCAGTCAACAAGAACATATCACAATGATGATTTTGCACTGGCATGAGTTAGGGATGTGTTGCATCATAGATTTCCTGGTGTTCAGTCTGTTCCCTTGTGGGGATTTTGGGGCAGTTTTCTTGATGGTTCAGCCTTCTGTTTCTCAGATCAGTTACTGTCTCAGGAAGTAGCTTTTCTAAGCAATGTCAGAGCTAGTCATAATTTGCATCTTGTCATTGTGAAAGTAATGTTCCCCTTTAGCCTCCTACCAAGGAATGCTGCAGCAACACTTGCAGCATGGATCATGGATCTTGCGTAGAGCAAAATATGTTGCTGGCCAGTGTTAGGCTGCATGCAATACAGAAAGATTGCAGAGCTACAGTGTTGGATTAAATCATAGATGGAGTCTTGCAGATGCTCAGGCTTGCAGCCCGCTGTTGGTCTACCAGATCATGGATCCTATTGTGTTAGAGTGTGTGCTGGAGGGTTTGGGCCTACAGAGCAGAGATAAGTACAGATCTTGGAGAGGTGAAAAGATGACTGCTCCAGGTGTCTTATTATCACTGCACTGCATCTCACACAGCCTTCAACATTGTCTTGCGCCATGCTGCTCCCATTCAGTGCTTGTGTGCAAGACCTCGGGGCGCTTGTCATGTGTTCTGTTTCACAGCAGCCACGGAATCATTCAATCCACATCATGGTCTGAGAGAGTGGCTTCCAGTCAGTTCTCTGTGCCTGGGCTCTGTGGCTGTAGATTAGCTGCTAGTGGTCATCCAGCTTTGGCTGAGGCTGACAATACTCCTGAAGTGAGAAATAAAACATGTCATTTTCTCCCCATTGGCTCTTCATTCTACTAATTTGCTCAAAGTGCTGCAGTTCTCTGCTTGGGCCATCTTTTGAGGTGATTGTCACTTACTGATTGGTCCTGACCAGTGCTGATTCTGTGCGGAGTATGTTTGGGGGAAAGCGAATGCTGCTTTTCTGGAACATGCATAGTTTCATTGTAGCTTTAGTGGTACTGTGATCCTTGGCCTGGACCTCTTGTGTGAGCAGGATGGACTGATACCACAGGATCCAAGGAGCAGAGGAGTCAGATGCAATGGAGAAAGAAGGTTCCAGAAGTATCTTTTTGCAGGCAGGACTTGCCCAAGACAAGAGCAGATGGGTCGTGGCTACGTGGACAGGGAAAATTGTCCCCAGAGGGTTAATGAGGATGCTTGCTGTCCTGGTATATACTGTATCCTTGTCATAAACCACTGCTCAGTAAACTATTGGTGGGGCTGTGCCTGTGTTGTGTCTGCATCTCTTCCCAACAAAGACCATCCAACTGGCAGTGAAGCCAGTAGCGTGCAACTAGAGGAGTATGTGTGGCAGGGAGGAAGGCTGCTGGGAAGGCATAGTGAGAGGTAGAGCCTTGGGACCTGCTCCAGAGGTGGGGCAGAAATGAAATCTGGGACCAGAGTGTGTTGTGAGGTCAGGCTGGAAGCTGTCATGGAGGATGTGGCACTGCTCCAGAGGCTGAGCAGGCACAGAAGCAAAGAGGCTCATGCCAGAGCTGGCTAGGAGAGGGGAGCAGCGGCACTCTTTGTGTGAACCTTTTCCAGCTGTGAGGCTAGAAAGTAGTGAGAAAGATAAATAGGTGGAAGGACAATCTTTTTATTAGCCATGTAGCAGCTTATATTGCCCTTCAGTTATCTCCCGGGGTTACTGGGCAACTGAGGTTATTCTGATTCCCAAAAGCACAGCCTTTATCTATGAGGGGTTTCTTCCTCCCTTCCTTCCAGTTCTCCCCCATAAATCTTTCCCCTTCCTCCTAGGTAGACAAACTACCCCTGAAAGCCATGAGATTCTCTCATGAAGCCCTTGGGGCCTTTTCAAGACCCATGGTCCCACTCAGGATGTGGTTAAGCTCCCAGGAGTGCAGGCAAGATGCCTTCCCCTTGTGTGCAGCCATCCTTGGTGTCCCGTGCTCTCCTACACCCTGACCCCGCCTTGGGCTCTGCTCTCTGTCAGCCCCCTCTGGCCCACATGCTGAACCAGCTGTGTGACACTACATCTTATTGAGGCCCCCAGCCACCCGGAGGTGTCCTGCCATATTGCTAACAAGGTCTGTTGGCTCCACTGGGTTCCCATGTGGGGCTCATAGTGTGGGATGAGATCCAGAAGAAGGATAAGCCTCTGCAGGGCAGAGGAAGAGGTTCTGGCTTGGAGACGATGTTATGCTGTCGCACGGCATGCTGGACACAAAACCAGGAGCTGGAGAGGAACTGAGGCAAGTAATAGTTGTAGAAGAAATCTGAGGTCAAGGTCTGGATGTAAATGACTGGAAATTGCATGAAAAATTGAAATAGAAAGCACAGGACATAAACTTGTGTTTAAAGAAGAGCAGAAGGCACCAGAGGGAAAGAATGGGTTGATGGAAATGCATGCAGGGGAGCCCCTGGTCACTTGGGCAGCACCTACTTCCATAAATCCTGGGATACAGCTGCAAACCAGCAAAACTTTTTGGAGATATTGTGATGTTTCTAGAAAGGATCAACAGTTTGTTTGATCCACCTGTGGAATGCTCGGTCTGACAATAGAAGGCCACAGCTGGCTTTTGCATATATTCGAGCAGGAGCCCAAGTTCTGTAGTTTTACAGCAGAAAGAGCCCTGAATATCATATCAGTGAAGACGTTCTTGCTCCAGGCACCTGGGGCGTGTTGCTGCTCTTTCAGGAGCACTGGTCCATGTGTTTTCCCAGCTATCCTGCAAGCCACCTCAGGAAGTTGATCTGCCCTGGAAAAACAACTCTGGGGAAAAAAGGTCACCTTTGGCTTACTTTAAGTCAAAGCTTTTCCTTGATATGGTCTGGCATGGTGACGGGGGCCAGTGTGCCAGGAGTAAGCAGCTGGCAGGCCTGAGCAAGGCTACTTTAAGCCATTGTTGCTACCAAAGCCGTATGTTACAAAACCATAATATGAATTTTCCTACAGATGCTGGAATGGCGATGACGTGGTGGGGGATAACCACACTGCTGCTCTGTTTTTACTGATTCATTATAATAACCTTTCTCCTTCACATAAACTTCCTTAAAGGCTCAGAAGAGCTGATTATATGTTTGATTATTTACTGCATGGCTGAGCAGAAAAAGTAGAGGAAGGCAGGAGCCTGACAAACAGAAAAGTTTTCTACAGAGTGCAATCCAAGATTTACCGTACAATGTGTGACTTTCCCTGATGCTGTCATGTTTTAAACAGAGAACTCTTGAACAATCTTCTGCTTGCATAAGAAACTTGTACTGCCCTGAAAAATTTATGATTTTAGTTATATTCGGGTTCTGAGAAAGCTCTGTGTTTACAGAAGTTGCTTCATAAGTAAACACTTCTAGAAGTAGTTTTACTTTTTACCAACTACTTTTGTTATATTTTGGTAATCTTTGTCTAAACAGAATTAGGTAGTGACTAATACAGTTTGCTATTTACTCACTCCCTTTTCCCAACAGCTTCCTACCCAGCCTTTGGCCATTTTCAAGCCAATCTGATGGTGGCATAGTAATCTTAAAGACAGCAAGTTTCTCCAGGTGTGAAAACACTGTGCAGTTAATAACTGGTTTTGACTTCCTGTACTGGTGATGTGCCCACTTTCCCCTGATAAATAACCAAAGGGCTGAATGCTCCTGCAGGCATGTCTGTCAAAGTGTTGCACAAGCAGCAGAGTTAATGGCATGCCGGTCTTGCTGAGTCATGGCTTGTGCCTGGATTCCCCAATGTCTAAGTGGCATCCATACTGTAGCCCTTTCTTCATTTTAAAATCTCCCTTCTCCTTGTCTGCTTTTCTTCAACCTGGAGAATGTCTGTTCTTTGGCTGGTATCCTATTGTCGGATTTGCTTGAAATTGGTCAGAGAGACAACAGCATGAAAGACAGACCAACTGCCATACACTGGCAGAGTGATCCCATAAACCTTTGTGTTGAATGTGATGGTTTTAGTGCCCTGTGATGGGAGGAAAGGGAGGTAGAGGTGGGGGGTGGGGGGAGGCGTGAGGGTGTGGTGCAGGAGCAGCTGCCCTGGCTATGCAGGTGGCACAGTAAATTCTGCCTTTCTGCTTCTGAGGAGGCTTCTGAGTACTGAGGAGCTCTCATCTGCAGGAGGGCAGGAACCCTTAAATCTTTGTTGCTATAAAGATGAGGGAACAGTGGTGTTGTAAGAGTCTGATGACTTTTCCCTCTATCTCTTTCAGGAATCGAGAAGCTAAAGGTCACTCCATGGAATTTCTTCATCCCCAGAAGCCCTTGCCTTGGGAATGCAGCCACAGGATTGATCCCTTCATGAGCAGCGTAAGCACGGTCATTCTGAACGTCTGTTCTCTCTTATCTCTTGATGTTTTCCTTTGAGATTAAAGAGCCTATTACTGGTATTTGGCTGGATTTAATTTGGGTAGAGTGGAAGAAGCCAGACTTCATCCTTTCGTATAACTCTAACCTAGCCCTGGGGATAACTCTGAATCCTTAGGGACTCTGCTGGCTTCTCTTCATAACTGGTTCCAGTCCTCTGCGTTGCTTATTGTGCATGTGTGAGACTAGTAAAAATGAAACACTGATTAAAAGTTTTCTAATGGTGGTAACTGAAAAGGCAATGTGATATGTAGGAATTATTTCCTGTTTCACACATTTTTTTGAGTATGTTTAATTAGTATCAGTTTGCTTCTCTGCCATATGATCTATAGCTCCTTGTCTTACCAATGTGAATTTATACGCACAGCAGATCCATGGAGATCTCCATGGACCAGGAACAGCACACAGAGCACCTGCCAAGACCACAGGCACGTTGCCTTCGGAAAGGCTGAATAGGAATTGAGGAGAAGCTTAATCATTTGGTGCTAGAACAATAGCTAATGCCTAATGAATTTCCTGTTGGCAATGGCTTCACTAAGGGCAAATCATGCCTGACAAATTTGGTGGCCTTCTATGATGGCATTACATTGTTGGTGGATAAGAGAAGAGCAACTGATGCCATCTACCTGGACTATTTGACACTGTCCCACATGACATCCTGGTCTTGAAAATTGGAGAGAACTGGATCCAATTGGTGGATAAGGAATTGGCTAGATGGCCACACTCAAAGAGTTGCGGTCAACTACTTGATGTCCAAGTGATGACCAGTGACAAGTGGTGTTCCTCAGGGGTTGGTACGGGGACCAGTGCTGTTTAACATCTTTGTCTGTGATGTGGACAGTGGGATTGAGTGCACTCTCAGCAAGTTTGCCAATGACACCAAGCTGTATGGTACAGTTGACACACTGGAGTGAAGGGATTCCATCCAGAGGGACCTGGACAGGCTTGAGAGGTGGGACTGTGCAAACCTCATGAAGTTCAACCAAGCAAAGTTCAAGGTCCTGCAGGTGCGTCGGGGCAATCCCAAGTACAAATACAGGCTGGGCAGAGAATGGAGTGAGGAGAAGGACTTGGGGGTTTGGTTGATAAGAAGCTCAACATGAGCCATCAATGTGCGCTTGCAGCCCAGAAAGCCAACGGTACCATACCCTGGGCTGCATCAAAAGTGTGGCCAGCAGGTTGAGGGAGGTGATTCTGCCCCTCTACTCTCCTCTGGTGGGACCCCACCTGGAGTACTGTGTCCAGCTTTGGAGCCCCCAACATAAGAAGGACATGGACCTGTTGGAACAGGTCCAGAGGAGGGCCACGAAGATGATCGGAGGGCTGGAGCATCTCTCCTCTGAGGACAGGCTGAGAGAGTTGGAGTTCTTCAGCCTGGAGAAAAGAAGGCTCTGGGGAGACCTTATAGCAGCCTTCCAGTACCTAAAGGGGGCCCTACAGGAAAGATGGGGAGGCCCCTCACAGGAGGACGAGGGGCAATGGTTTTAAACAGAAAGAGGGGAGATTTAGATTAGATATTAGGAAGAAATTCTTTGCTGTGAGGATGGTGAGGCACTGGAACAGGTTGCCCAGAGAAGCTGTGGATGCCCCATCCCTGGAAGTGTTCAAGGCCAGGTTGGATGGCGCTTTGAGCAACCTGGTCTAATGAGGGGTGTCCCTGCCCATGGCAGGGGGCTTGGAACTAGATGGTCTTTAAAGGTACCTTCCAGCCCAGACCATTCTATGAAATAGGCTGCTGCATCACCCTTACATAATATTATTGATGTTATTGACAGCTAAATTAGACAGAATTAAGGGCATATTTGAAGAAAAATACTTGTGGCTCTTCCTATAATTTGAATGGTATGTCCAGAATGACTTGCTGAGATAACATTTTGTAAAAAAAAAAAGTATGCAAGATTAAAAACTAAGTAGCCTGCCAACTTACAGGCACCTGTGCTAGCATTTGCAGATTCTTAAAGGATCCTGGCTGCACAATAGCTTCAGGAAGGTCTAAAGGTAAAGTTTTGGGCTGTGCCTCTCTGGTATGCAATACAAAACTTCAGGCTGACTGAGCTGTGTGTAAGCCTCATTCATGTTCTTCTGGGAGCTGGAGGAAACCTGGGTGTGTAATTCAGTAAAACTGCGTGTTTATGTAAGTGGTGATTTATGGTTCAGAATAAAACCTGGGCATTTCATTGTATTGTCTGCTGTGCAAATGGACTTCCCTACCCTATGGCTGTGCTCCCCAGAGCCAGCGGTGAGGCAATCCTCACCAATCCAAAACTGGGAATTTTTTTTTGCCTTTTGGCAAGGTAGGGGAGACAAAAATTTCTCTTCCACAGGCTTTTTAATGTTTTGTGCAAAACAGTAGAATTTAAGGCATTCTATTAAAAAAATGATTCTTCACTAAAAAGGTTTTATTTT
The DNA here is from genome assembly GCA_013396915.1 of Stercorarius parasiticus. Taxonomy (NCBI): domain Eukaryota; kingdom Metazoa; phylum Chordata; class Aves; order Charadriiformes; family Stercorariidae; genus Stercorarius; species Stercorarius parasiticus. Next base: position 712,718 of record VWZL01000274.1, on the reverse strand, counting down.
TGCTTACAGTTAGGGAGGGTAGATTTGGTCTATTTCTGCTTCCAGGGAACATACTGGTATTACTACCACTGAATTCAGTGTATACAAGATCAGACTCGCCTGACTGTTCCAGAGAGTAGAATACTTTTGTTTCTGATGAGACTTCCTGGTCAGGTCATTTTATTTGAGATAGAAAACATATCTTCCAGTCACATTTCCATTTAAATCTATTAGTTTGCTATGGCAAAGTTCCTAAGTAGCCTCTGCTGCTTCCTGATCTTTGACTAAATGTTTTAATAGTTTCCCTATTAACAGTAAGCAGACGCAGAATTTCTAAAGGTACTAACTTGGCAACAAGGATTATGTTTGGGTTTTTTTGTTGTTTGGTTGGTTTATTTTTTTCCCCCTGAGGAACTGTTCTTACTCTACATGAGTTTCACATGAGAGAAAAAAAAATAGCACAGAAGATGAATTGATACATTAATAAAGAAAAATCATGATGTTAATGTGCCATCAAAAATTATTCTTAAGAGAGTCTCTGAGGTAGGAAAACATCTCTACAGTGTGGAGGCCCAAGCCCCTGTGGCTCCTCATTGCAGCTTTTGTAGGGATCACTGGGTTAGATCTCTTTATCATGGTGTTAAGAACTAGAATATTCTCAGTAGCGGTCGGACAGAAAATTTACATTTCGATTCTGATGATTCAGATAAGTGCCAGCCCACAGGTTTAAGCAATATGGGCAGCAAGTTTTCTCATGCATCGGTGCGGATGCATTGAATTCAGCAGAGCTGCTCCTATTTAATCAGCTGGGAATTTAGATTCTTCTGAATTTTGAAAGCTTAAATAATTTTTGGGCTTACTTCTGCTCTTGATTGCTAGGAAAGTCTTAGTGATTTTACTGTGATTTCAAACTACAAATGAGAGTAAAGTTTGCATGTAAGTAATTGCTTTTATAATAGCTTAGTATGTTTTTGTGTTTTGATTATTTTTTTTGGCAATGTCTACATAGTTTTTTTTTCTTCCACATTCTATATGTACAGATGTAGGTCCACTGCCCTGTAGGCAGCCACAGACCCTCTGGGTCAGTGAGGGGAAAAGCTGCACTTTGAAGCATGCAGCGGCTGGTGGTGAACCCTGGGGAGGTGTTGGTACCTCAGTTTCTGGTGGGAGGACAACTCCAGCCTGAAGTGCAAGGAAAGCAAGAGGGACTTGGTGGAAATGGCATCTGTGGTGAGGGCGTTTGTTGGCAGCTTCTTGCTAAGTCAGTGAACCAGAGCTGCAGTGCCAGGCCAGTGCCCAGTGACTTCATGGTGCCTTGTGCAGGGTTTGCCATGCCAGGGGCTTCAGCAGCATCTCTGGGTGTATGGCATCCAGGGGCAGGGAGCTGGCACACCCTGCAAGAAGATGAAAGAAGAAGTCTTGCTTAGCTTGTGGTGAGAGGAAATAAAGCAACTGTTCCCTGATTTTGAAGGGCCTTATGCAAGGTCAGCTTTAAAAAAAAAAAAAAAAAAAAAACAAAAAAAAAAAAAAAAAACAAAACCAAAGCAACCCAAACAATAACTTCCTGTAACACTAAGATGACTCTGCTACAGTGTGTTAATGTTTGTATTTGCACCTGGCCTTAAGAGAGCTCAGACTGGGAAGGAAAGGGGTGCAGCCTGCTCATGGCTTTATGGTGGTCAGAAAAAGATCTGCACACCACTGCAATAAAACCTCTGCTTAGGATGAGAATTTGGAGCGGAGAAAACAGACAAACAGAGCAAGAAAATGACAAGCAAGTAGCCAGACAAAACCAAACCACTTCCAAGTAAACACTCCTGGAAACTGTGGACAGTATGTCATGCCAATTTTGGAGGAAGAGGCAGCACATGAGAGCTTCACAGACTGATTCCATGCGCAGTGTCTTACTTCTCTTTCCTCTTCAGCCACATCAAGTAGAATATCTGGGGGTAGAAGACCCTGTACCACCAGTGCTCTGGGAACAGGGAGATGATTATAAAACCCTGCTCTGGAGGGGAAGTGAGAATTGGTGGAGTGGGAAATTGGAGGGACTTAGCTAGCTCTGGTTAGAGGGACCAGATGTGTGGTTTTTAAGGGGCAGAAGGGGAAAATCCTTCTTACATCTTTTTAAGGAAGAGGAGGATGTGCTGCTGGGTCAGATGAGCAGTGGAGGAGCTTGAACTGAGATCTGAATCTTCCCCTGTCATGAAATGGTGGAAGCAGGGTAAACATGCCTGGCACTGCTGCTTAATGGGTGAACACTGCATCTTGTTGGTAAAATGAGAAGACCCAAAATCACAGGGCTTTTTGTCAGGACAGCAGGGCAGTCTACATACTCTAAAATTGTCCCAGTCAAGGGGTATAGCGGATCCTCCTTTTTGCAATGGTCTGTCCATTTCTACAGCATCTCTGTTAGCTATTGCCACAGAAACATGACACAATCAGTTGTCATCTTCTGCTGTTTACTCAACTCATTTTCTCCTCATCTCTCTTTCCAGACTGTTTGCTCTGTCCCTGTTTCACCTGATGCCATCAAATTCAGCTGCTCCCCAGACATACCCTGTCTATATTTCATCTCACTGGTGTTAGCCTTGTTGCTCCCACTTAGCGTAGACCTCTTGGGACCGTTTTACTGAGAAGGCAGGGAACAAGATAGTTATGGCAAAAGCCATATGGAACAGTTTCCAACAGTTACGGAAACAGCCTACTGTTTCTTCTCCAGCAAACTCCCTCTGTGCAGCAGTGCTGGTGATAAGCTCTTTTTGTGGAGCATTTTTTAGGAGATGCATTGGTGGCATATGTCATGGTAGATTTGCCAGGCACAGAGAGTCACTGCCTTTCCCTGTGGGGAGAGAACAGAGATGCATGCTAGGCTGTCACAGTGGAAAAGCAAACATCTAGACATGCTCCAAAAAGATGCTTGACATCTGGGCTATTTCCCTTGGGTAAAAGTGGATGCTATGTGAGGAACTAAGTGCTGGAAGCAATGTGTCCTGAAAGGCAGGACTTCGGCGGATCCCTTCTGCTAACTAGGACAGAAAAGCTGTGGGCTTGGTAGAAGTATATTTTCTACCAAGCCCACAGCTTTTCTGTCCTAGTTACTGTCCTAGAATATGCCTGTGACATAGAAAAGAAAATGAAGGACTCAAGGAAAGGCTGGTAAAATTCCTCTTCTTCCAGGGGCAGTCTTTCAGGATCAGTGGAAAGTTTCTGTGCAAAACAGGATCCTTGGCAAGGATGCACTGCTGCCAGGTGAGAAGCAGATGCCCTCAAGACCAGGCAAAGCATCCAACATTCTTCTTCCTGTTTGTCCCAGGTATATATCAGCAGGTTGTGTGAACAAAGCTGGGAACTGTCTCCTTGTCATCCTGAACTGCACATGGTGGTTTCCAAGATAGAAAAAGGTGGGCACACATCAGATAGGAGAGGCTGAGGAGCTCAAGGTGGCCAGGTTCAAGCTATTTCTGCTGCCAGAAAAATTCTTTGGCTCAGTCCCTGTGTGCTCTCAGGTTACCCCTGAGGAAGAAGGTGGCTGGCAGTAGCTTGCACCAATTATTCTGGAAGTGGCAGCTTGTTCCTTGCTGGTGTCCTCCTCAAGCATGCACATGCTTCACTGGGTGGCCACACCAGGCCTGAACAGTAGCTCCAGTGCTTTCAAGGAGCATTACATTGACTGTGTGTGCATTGCACACTCAGACTGTGTGTATGTGTGCAACAAATCCAATTTTCTGCAACAGCAGCCAACCCACTGTTCTTGCAGAAATAGGCTGTGCTGTTCCAAGGGCAGCTGATGCAGTTGTATGACAAAGCAGGGTGGCATAGGTGGCTTACCGGAGGGGGCTAAGGGTTGGGCACAGCTGTGCTACACAGGGATGTACAGGGCTGTTGGTCCTGCTCCTCCAGGAGAGGAGTGGCAAGGAAGCTAGATAGCTGCACCTTAGGGAAAAGGCACAAGACTAGCACAGGACTTTGTGGGCTTAAAGGTACAACTGAATTGATGAGCCCTAAGTAACATTGACCAAAAAAAGCTTAGATGTTCTGGTGCATTTCTGTCCTCAACACCAAGGATGCTGGAGGCCATGACAGAAGTTTAAGTATAACCCAAGAAAAGAGATAGCCTGAGGTTTAATAGGCAGGTGAAGGATAGGGCGAAAGATATGTGGCCATATATGCAGTTTGGCTATTATTTTTGACACCTTCATTTAACAGTGAAGGAGGAAACCCAAATTTTTGCAGCTGTAGCCTATGTGGAGCCACTGTCACTTTGTTTATCATGCAAAAATTTTATCTTCTACTTGAAGTGGTACGGCTGCAGCTGTTTAAACAATCTAGCTTTCTGAAAGACAGTAAAATCTTTATGCTGTTTCTTTTTTTTTTTTAACTTAAATGGGAAAACTGAATATTGACATTTATCCAATTAATAAAAGCAAATCCCAAATATACCTTTCAATTTAAGTTTAGGTCCTGGAATTATGTCGGGTTAACATCTCATAAAGTATCAAACTTGTTTGTATTATATTTCCTTTTCCTTTCTCCTTCTATATTAGATAATAGGAAGTTCTTTTCCTGAGATTTACCACCATGCAACACACTGTAGCCTGTGGTTTGGGCTTTTTCCTACACACCTCAAAACCAGAGTCTTCTTCAGTTCTCTATTTTCATTCTTTCCACACACGGATGGAACTGAAAGTTACTGCAGCCATTGCATAATGCCGCAGGCAGCCATTAGATGCTACCAGCTGTCTGGAAGATCCAGTTTGAGTCCTGTGATAAGAAGACATCATCCTATTACAATTCCACTCTAACATACACTGGTAGAAATTAAAAGTAACTATTGAAATGAATGAGTTATACCAGCCATCTAAATGTGAGGAAAATTCAATATATTAGTTTCCAAGGGACTCTTCCCTTTTATAAGCTTAGGCTTGATTTAATGCCTGTTGTAAACAAGGAAGCACTTTTTTTTACTATAGCTAGATATCCCAAATTATCTGTGTTTAGCTGTATTACCTAAAGCAATGGCATGGGAAATACCTTATACTGACATTGGTCAGGCTAAAGCAGAAAACTGACCATCAAACATATAGGCACCTGTAACACCTGTTGTGTTTTGTGCTGCAGTAGCATCCCTTACTTTTGTCCATTAATTTACATATTATTTTTTTTTAATATATTACCTACTTATGCTTTTTTTCTCATACGGCCTCCATATTGCCATGGATCAAATACCAGCACATGGAGCCTCCATCAACATCTGCAATTTTCTGCCACATCTTGAAGCTGCAGGCTCTGGTCCTGGACCTGCTTCGCTATCCAGATGACCCACTTGTCTCTAACTCCTCATGGCAGGGTAACTACCTCTCTTCAGCCTCTAGGCACTCCATGTGGAGCCTCTCTAGGACATATGAAAGTGTAGTGAGACTTGTGCACGTAGGGCTGACACAATTAGGATGCTGAAAAGTCCACTGTAGTGCAGAGTAAGCCTTATGGTATCAGCAGTTACAGTGCAGTTACAGCAGTGCTCTGGGTACTTGTCCAGTGCACTGATGAACAGGGCCTTGAAATCCTGAAATCTGTCACTTAGTTGAAAAGAGCCAAATGCCAGTATGCTCAAGGCAATCCTTATACTGGCCTCAGGGAAGGTGGTTGTGTAGATATACAGGAGACTTTCCCAGAGGAGATCAAATTGCTGTTGTCTGGCTCTGACATTAAGGCAAAGTTGAGAAGTGTTCATCAGTGAATTTGAGGTGCTGGAAGGAAGTGGAGTTGTAGTGTGGCACCTGCACAATCTCCTCATGATTCTGTTTAGTCAGCACTTTCAATCTTCAAGTGATAGCAGTGCGTGTTCCCATGAAAATACAGGCCTTTTTTGGGAATCTGTTGGGGCTCCCCTCTCTTGTATCAGTCGTCTTCTCAGACTGGTTTCTGGCCAGGTCCTTTCCTGTTTCATCTTAGATTTCTGCTTGCATCCCGTATGTAATCAGCTGTGATTTCTAGCTATGTCCCTGCCATGTATTTACAGTTCTTCCTAATTATTAGGATTGTCTCCCTACAGTCTATCCTATATCTGCTCTATGATGATGTAATCCTGAACACCCAGAGAGAAACCTACTGTCTGTCTGCCTGGCTGTCACCAGTCCTGCTAATCCCAGGGGGAGGTGGGAAGATATTAGGTCAGTGCTGTGGTACCAATGGAGGTGTTTGTGATGCAGCATCATCTTTAGTTGCTTTAAATCTGGAGTAACAGATGTGCAGATGGAAAAAGAAAAACAGGTTTCTAGAAGCACAGTTAATTTTGATGTGTGTTGCTGATGTTCTGGACATCTGTGCCACTGTGTCCACATAAAGCCATTGCATGTAAAGGACAAAATATGACATATCTATATGTCTGGAGTTACAGTGCATTTACAGTAGTGCTCTGCATATTTTAACATGGCTGTTTAAATGCCACTACAAAAGTAGAGCTTTGGCAGGTTAGTGGGTGTGCAGAGAGGCAGCTGAGATGAACTTATGTCAAATGCCACCGTATTTAAAACTGCAACACACCTGTGAGTCCTCAGAATGACTTTCTATATGTTGGTCATTTTCAGTGATTGACTGTTTTGATGAACTGGGCTGTTTTTTGGTTTGTGATAAACATTGTGACTGATGTGCCAGATCCTGGAAGCATTTTAGCTATGTGATCACTGGCAGCCCTCTAGCACTGTGCTCTTACAAACATTTTTCTGTTACTGTGGCACATGCTGTTTGCTTTATTTACATACAAATGGGCTTTCTGTTAAACATTTTCCATTTTTATTTTCTTTTTCTTTTTTCCTTAATTAATCAGAATGCAGCAAGGCTGACTACTGGTGTAGGGAAAGGTACCAAAGGAGCCAGTGCCCAGTTTGGGTCACAGAGCTTACCTCCAAGCTGATGAGTCACGTAGCATCTCAAATGATGTGGATCCAAATGGCAGATTAGGTCCCTGTCTAGGCTTAATGTCCAAAAATTGTTTGGAATCCAAAGTTATACTGGTAACAAACTGGTTCACCAGTGTCATCTGACAACTGATGCTGGTCTTCTTCAGGGCAGAGATAGACCACAAAATAATTACATCTGTAGGGTCTTAGTTGTGGGATCAATACACAAACAACGTTGACAAGCCTCTGACATGAAAGGAATCCCACCAGTAATGAATAACATGCAGGACATATGGATATGTGAGATTTAGAGAATGTGATGCCTGTTTCCCAGTAGCCGCCGCCGCCTCCTTTATTTTGTTCATCTAGATTATTGCACAGTGGGATTCAGTCTCATAACCCATTTAGAATATATTTATATACAAAACGATGCCCTGGAGTTAGGGATAGAAGTACTTATGTTGCTTAGTTTAAGGTGTTTAGTATTATGGATATGTAATTATCTAATTTAGATTACGTTTTTATTTTAGCGATAAGATATTTTATAAAGAGTTTCCTCTGGCACTGAGCAGTGTTCATGCTGGAGTTCCCATCTGTATACATCCTGAAACCTGCTTTGAACAACAGTGTCTGAATTTGTGTGTTTAGGGAAGGGGTTCTTTCCTAGGAGGTCGACCAGTTGTAACCGATCTTCAAGAGCAAACTTTAATTTTGAATCTAAAGATATTTCTATTTCATTTGTTTCTCTGTCTTATTTACTATTATTTTCTATAACTACTGTAGCTGCACTGTTGCCAGCGGAGTAATGATATCTAGTGGAGCATGGTGTGTTGGCTACCCTGTGAGGATGGCAGCAGAGGTAGGGCATACCAGGAGTTATGCCTTAAAAGAACAGGTCAGCATCTTTTTTGACTGCCTGCAATGTCCCAACAGTGGAGGAGCTGATTAATTATAATGATTCAGAAAGTCATTAAATGATTCAGAAAGAGGAAGTCATAAAGAGCATAAGAGTTATGTTGAAATTAAATTTTTAAAGACTAATTCCAGGAAAGAACTGATTTTAAACAAGTCACAATCAGATTAATTTTTCTGGTAATGGCTTGGCTGTATCTTGTAAGAAAATATTGAGAAAATGGGTAAAGTGGCAAAGCTGTCATGGCAAGGACTCTGCTTAGTTGACATCTAATGTTAACATCTCCTTCTTGTGATTTTGAAGTCGTAACTCCTAACGTTTCCAGTGATTTAATGATCCCGTAAAAGTTAATAATTGCATTTGGGACCTGACATGGTAACAGAAAAGGGCATCCGTTTAAAGAAATAAGCTGCATGTTTGTTGCCTTGTTATGATAAGGATGAGGCAGGAAAGAGAGAATTCCTCAGCAGACCCTTAGCATGACAGCAGACTAAAGGAAACAGATGCACAGAGATCATATATCTAAACTAGGTGAATACAGATTTCATCCTGATGAAAGCATTGTTTCCCCTGGAAATGAAATCCAAAGCATTGTAATACCCAACAATTTTGTACAGAGCCCAACTCCGTGGGGCTCCTCACAGAGCAAAATTTTAGAGGGTATGTGAAAATGAGTCAGAATAGGCCAAGTTCTGGTTATGACAGCAAACTTGGTCATGTGTAAAATATCTTCACACTTGCAAAAGGTGCCTGGTTAGGGGCCATGGAAATTAATTTCGGCCATTATGTTTTTGCCCACTCTTTGTGGAACTAAAGCACTAACTGCATAAATTCTGCTTCTTTTGCTGAGGTGGTAATGAACACAGGAGATTTAGACAAATTAGACTGAAATTTTTTGAGCATAAGATTTTCAAAAAGAATCCCGTACTAGACATTTTATACCCCTAAGCATAGATACTGCTATGTGAGGGAGAGTCAGAAGTCCCTACTTGTTTAACTCTGGATTGCAATGTAAACAGAAATGTATGTATCTTTGAATATACTCCTACTTTGGAGACTAATTAGCAAGTTTCAAAGATAGATAACCAAAGAGAAATTCAAGGGTAACTGAACTAGCATGCTCAATCATGCTAATGTGATCATGCAGAAAAGCAGGAAAAAAATGTTCTTTTCATTTTTGTATGCCTGTCATTGTGCAGAAGATATGCTCTTCAATGAAAGGCTGAAAAAACTGGTGCTGCGTAGCCTGAAGGAGCAAACCAGATGAGGTGGGAAGCAGGATAACGGTGTTCAAATATGTAAAAAGCTGCTGTAAAAAGAAAGAGAACAATCTCTTCTCCATGTCATAGTGGGTACGGCAAGATGTAGAGGACTGAAAATACACCAAGGGTTCATTTTGATATTATGACAAACTTCTTAAGAGTAGAGATTGTGAAACCATCAGCCTGAGTTACCCAGAGAGTTTTGGAGTCTCCATCTCTGGAGATAGGACAAAAACATTTTAGTTAGTCCTGCCTCAGGGCAAAGGACTGCAGTAAATGACCTTTCAAAGTCCTTTCTAGTCTTGAAAGTCTCAGAGTGTAACCAGTAGCTTTTAAAGCAGAAGGACTGTGTGCGTCTATTTTAAGGTGGCCGGAATTTCCAGCCCTTTCTTTTTAAATAGAAACTCTCTTTGGAGTCCATTGTTCAACAGGAAAAATTCTTTGGTTTCACCTTAGCTAGAAGACTTAATTTCCTGTTTGATATCCTAAACAGTACTGTATTCTCAAAGAAGAAAGTCCCAGATACCTTATTAGGAAGAAAGAACAAAACCAAAAAGAAGTCCCAAAGGACAGTGTAGTGTGACTAAGTAAAAAACTTTATAGCGTAACGCTGCCTTCACAGCGTGTTATTTATTCTTGCTGCCTCCTGGAATCTAACCCAAATTAGTCCCTCAGAAGAATTTAGGTACCTAATATCTCAGTAGATGCCAGTGTCTGCAAGTGAGTTCTCAGTGCTGAGCTGCTGAGCTCCTGTGCCTTAGCTGGGTCCACAAACTGGACAATTCCTTGACTGTCTTTCCTGTGCCATGCAGTCCACTAGATGACTACTGTGAATAAGCTAATAGTTTAGAATTCCCTGGAACAGAGACAATCAATTTCAAACTTACACAGCAATGAATACTTAATTACACACAGTGGAACTGCTTCAACAGGAGTGATCAGGAAAGCGATGTCCTCAAATAGCTCAGACTGATGCTTCTGGGAGGTGGGAGACTTGCATGCAGTTTTCTGCTCCAGACCAGAAAAGGGGATTCCAGCTGGGTTCTGCCACATCTCATGTGAATGTTAACATCTGCTGTGCCAATTAGTATGGGGTTAGAGTGGAAGAAGGAGGAAGAACATCTGACTTGCATTTCTGTGTTTGATAGTGTGGCAAGACACCAAAGAGATAGGCATCATCCTATTTTAAGTCATGCCTTTAGCTCCAAGAATGTTGTTCTAGTGTTTTTAGATTTAAAAAGTTTGCTTTGCTTTTTGTCTCTGTCATGGAGTCCCCTACAGATTTATCTATACTAAGGTTGTCTGTAAGTCTGCCCAGATTTGTTAAGGGCAAGTGGTGAGTATAAGCTGATGACTGATGACATCCTCAGGTGGAATGCTGCCTAGAAAAGAAAAATTCTTCTTGCTTTCTAGTGATAAGAGTTTGCCCCTTTGATCCCAATTGCTAACCTGAATCCAAGTAGAGCAAGATTTCACCTAAAGTTCTATTTTGAACTAGTTACAGCTTCTAACACTTTCTTTGCCGAAATGTTCTGGATCTGGTTGCTGGCCAGACATAATGTATTGATTTAATTTGACCAACAATATTTTCAGTCACATTTGGAAGAACCATTTCCTCCATTTACGTAAAAAATGAATACATTGCTATCTTCACTTGGAATAGGTCCACAGCTGAGAAAGAAAGTAGGAAAACAGTATTTCTTTCTGAGAAATGCTTTTGCACATTCTGATGGTAGTTGGTTTGGACTTGGATGAGTTAGGGAATGTTGAAAACTGCATTTCCTGGGGGATCTGTGCATTTTTGTTGTGATGTATGTAGGAATCCCTTTGGAGGAGAGAGGAGGAAGCTGGTCTCTGAAAGTCTGTTTGACTCCAGCCCTTACACAGAACAGAGCTTTTATCTTGTGTCCAGCCCCCAAATTCCAGCTCATGAATTTACTCATCTGTTTTCATTTACAAATAAAAAGAGAGCCTAAAAAAGTTGCACTGACAGCAGGTTAACAGAATCTTTACAGTTGTAAAGGCAAGTAATAGTGAGAGGAAAAATAACCCCACAAATTTTCTACGCATCTCCTTGGCTGTCCCCTACAGTGTGTACTCCCCTGGTCACCAAGTAAATGTAACTCTGTCCTGCAGTCCATAGGTGCTGAGCCCCAAGTACCTTGCAGTGGGGCCGCAGCTCAGGAATCCATGGAAGCACCTGTTAGTGCAACTCTTCAACAAACCACTTGACCCGGGCTGCCTAAAGGGTGCCTAAGAGTACCTGCCTATGTAACTTATTATTATTTAAATTGCATTGAGTAACATTGCTCATTACTTTCCTTATAGCATCTTTATAGGGTGCTTTTTGGAAGTTCCTCATGCAGAGTGCTGGTGTCAGGGAAAGGCTTTCGAGTGTTGTAGGGAAATCTGAATAAAGTTCCTACAGTAAGACCCTTTCTCAGGAAAGACACCCCAGTAAAGAAGCTGTGTACCTTGCACAGCTAGTTGCTAATTTGCTGTTTGCTAAAAATACATAAATAGAGCTAACAAAAAGCATAATACATGGAGTCCTTTGCAAGCTCTGATGTCTCAAGGTACAGGATTGTATATTTTCAAGCACTTGTGATTGTTCCAGTTTTTCTGATGGAAGCATCAGCCATAGATTTTTATAAAATTAAAAAAAAAATCTTGGCAGCAAGCTTCCTGAGGTGGTTATTCCCAACATTTGTATAGCTAGAACAGAAGTCAAGACTGCATTTAATGTATAGTTATTTAAAATGATAGGCTAACTTACAAGCCTGGAAGAGAAAGAAGACAAAACCATTTACAATAGCATGTTGTAGCAATTAAGGGTATTATTCATAAGCCAGTTCCTCCAGAAACTTCTAAGCTGTCACCACCCACCCCTTCTCCTCCCCCGTCTTCACCAGTTGCTTTTTTACTTGATTATGGTCATACAAAGACTACCCTTTGTAGGGCCAAACTTCAGGACAGCCGTCCTGTGACTTTCCATCCAGCCACTGCTAATAACTACCCTTCATTGGTATCTTGGCAGTTGCATAAGTAACGATAAAGTGAATGTCTAACTCTCAACTGTTTTATTTTATATATGAATGTTTATTAAGACTTTACTGCAATGCACATTCATGTTGGCACAGGTAATGTTGCACGTACTTCAGTAACAGTGCCAAATCCAGATTTCGGAGTGTTCAGTTCACAGCCAAAATGTTTTGTTATGACACAGGTTTTTCCATGTGGTATTAAACTTAAAACTGGCGATCCCAAGTCATTGGCTGTGCTGCAGCGGAGTTTGGCATTGCAGCATGGGGCTTTCTTGAGTCACTGGATCCTAGGGCCAGCTGAAGGCAGTCAGGCTGTGCTTGTCCTCAAATCTGAGAGTGTTACAAAAGCTGCCACGCAACATTTTATGATATTGTAGGTGTCATTTTAAGTCTTGTGGAACGTGTAAAATTGGAGTTGGAACTTGCTTGGCCCGATGGCAGGCTGAGCTCTACCAGGGCAAGGCTTTGTGCCTCTGTCATAGCCAGCCTGCTGCTTGTTTCGTGTGCAAGATCATTTATAAAAGGTCCTTTCCCCGTGAGAATAATTCATCCCCCAGAGAGGGAGCCAGCGGAGAGCCTGGGAAGGAGCAGGGGGAGGCGGGCGGCAGGGAAGCAGCTCTCGTCCATCCTTGCCAGGCCAGCCCGGGGGTGTGCACGGGGACCGGGAGGAGGGGACACGCGTGGGACTGCGCGGACACAGTCTGCCACCTGCTGAGCAGGGACAGGGAAAGGCACTCTGCTGCGCTTGGTGTCTGCATTCTGTGAACAGCTGGGCAAGCTCTAGCTGTTACCTCCCTTCTCCCCACAAAACAACCACTATCACTTCCCAGGGCAGTTGTTTAAACAAGTTTAAAGGAATTGAAATCTGAAGAGATTTGATTGAGAGGTTCAAAAATACTGAATTGTTTAGTGACTGCTATCCGTTCTTGGATAAACAAGGGGGCACTGTCTGGTATAAACTTAGTTGCCTCCCTGTCCTCCAAAGTACAAGAATAAGTGGTGTCCTCTGACTCAGAGACAGACCTTGAACCTGAAGACCCTTTGAGGTCAGCCCGGATCACAGCCATCCTTCCCCATGAACTGTGGTGACCACTGTGGTCCCCACCCGGAAGAATGGAGGTGCCAGGACACAACCAGCCCCAGCAGGGACGGGGGCTGCCTCACTGGAGGGCTGACAATGTATCAGAGCAATTTGGGGGGTGTTATAAGATGTTCCCTACAGCTTCAGCTATCCTAGAGATGTCTGGAGAGCGATCTTCATATAGTATGAAGGAACAACCAGGAAAAGACGAAAAAAGAGAATGTAAATCTTCTGATGTTGATAATCTGGAAAACGTATCAATCCCATTAGTGACTATAGGATTAATATGCAGGAACTGAAACTGGATACTTCTGCTTCATCCTTTCTCGTTCGTATGCCAATGAGACCCATCCAGGTGGAGAGCCAGTTGTATGGACACCACTGCAGGAAGATGTATGGGCGGCAGGGTCAGTGACCTCCATGTGCTGCTTTCCCCCTGGGGTTGCAGGAGGCTGAGTCCTGTGCCTCCAAGGACTGCACCTTTGGCTCTCTCCTGCCATTGCTTTCCGTCACTAACTCCTCCCCTGCGTTTGTTCAGGACCCTCTTCTCAGCATCCCTGCCATCACAGACATTTTTTGCTGGTTCCCCGCTAGGTTGCCTGCTATGAAAACAGTACTTTGTCACAGTTGCTGGTTTACTGGGGGAGCGAGAGACCTCTGTTCAAAGCTATGGGAAAGGGCCCTCTAGCACTCCGTCTGCCTTAAAAGTCTTGCTTTCAGTTTGGAAAGGAACTTGAACTAAAACCACCAGAAAGTTATCCAGAAAACACTGACTGTACATTAAGTTTTGTGATTGTTCCCACATCCCTCTTAATTCTCAACCGCGGCTCCATACTAGAGGCTAGATACACATGGTGGGCATTTTTCCTTTTGCTAGCAGTGGGATAGCAGGAATGCGAGCTTCCCTTTCAAGTCCAAAATCAAAGTATTGACAAACAGTAAGAGAGGAATGTGAGTTTTGAGGTTGTTTCTTCCCTCAGAACAAGAAAAATGTCCAAGGCTTTTCCCAATTCAGTTTTATTCTTCTCACAAATTTGTTTGCATTTTTTTCCTTCCCTCTTCTCCATACAGGAAATAAGCCTATGGCTCCCTCACACTTTAATATATTTGTCATGCTCTCCATGCAGAAACATTTCAGACTTTGTACTCAGCACTTCATTTCTTAGCCACGTCTTTTCAAGAACTGCAAGATAACTTTAAAAATAATTTATTTCATCTTGCAGCAATCCTGCATACTGGAGCTGTCTTGAACCCCTAATGCTTTTTTTCTGGTGCCACAGTGTAATAGTGATCTTGCTACTCTCTCCTCGCAGGTGTCTGGTTTGCTTGCAAGGCAGTGGGAACTATTCTACAGTTTGCAGCGTGGGTGAGCAGGGGTGGGTGCGTGCAAGCAAAACAGCCTGTGGAATTTCTGAACAGACCCCGCACTCGTGCAGTCACTTTCAATTTGCAGGGGACTGAAGTGAGATCGTTGTTCTGGTGTTCTATTTCTATGTTCCTGTTCTTCTATTGTTGTTATTTTTAAATAACAATTGTTCTGGATTTACTATTTAAATAAGAAATGCAAGTGGTTGGCAAAGTTTTGTCTTCCTGAAGAAGGAGCTTCCCCTTTGAAATCTGCTTTTCAAAATGTGCAAAGTCATTCCCTGGGCAAGTTTCTGTTTCAGTTTCCGCTTGCTTTTCTTATGCTGGGTTTCCATAAAACAGGAGAGTTTCGATTTTCAAAGTAATTTCTGTTGCTTTCATTTTTTCTTTTTTATTTTTCTCCCCTACCTAAAGCTGAGAAAAGAGTTATTTTACACTGCTCGTGACACAGCCTTGATCAGCTAGTTCTGCGCTGCACTGCTCACTGCAGTGTAGATAACATATGCACTCCTTTGGAAAACCAACTGCACAATATAATCAATCCTCTTATTTGATGCACAGTGTTCTAGTTAAGAAAAAAAAAAAATTAAGATGTATGCTAACCACTAGAGTTAATGGCAGTCTGGGTTCAGCCTTGCAGACGTCTCCTAAGGAGAATATGACTCATTGCTCAGGGACTTTTTTTTTAACCATCCTCATGGTACTGAGGTTGGGGAATTCCGGTGCGATCAAAGAAAAATTTCTCATTCTATTTCACTGCCACAAATTTGTGAGGTTTGGTACCTCTGTTTTAACATCTGCCACTGAAGCCCTGAGAGGTGGACAACCTTAGTTTCTGGTGGCCAGATGCCTCACTCTGACAGAGAAAGCCAGAAGCCAAGAAAACCCAAGGTTCAAATCAAGCACCTGCCAATATATCCTTAAGCTACATGTATGTCTTCCTGGGCAGGACATGGTACAGGCCTGTCTACGAGGATTTGTGAGAGCATGGAGCTTTCCTTCCTTCCTGTCTTGGCTGTGCTTCTACGTAACGGCAGCAGGAAAGATGGCACAGCCTACACCACTGCCCATGCTGCTTTTCTGAAAGGCAGATGTTTTATTCTCCTTTATATGTGGAATCATGGAATCACAGAATGGTTCAGGTTGGAAGGGGCCTTAAAGATCATCTAGTCCCAACCCCCCTGCCATGGGCAGGGACACCTCCCACTAGACCAGGCTGCTCAAAGCCTCATCCATCCTGGCCTTGAACACTTCCAGGGACGGGGCATCCACAGCCTCCCTGCGCAACCTGTTCCAGTGCCTGTTGGAGCCTGGAGACCATGGCAATGAGTAACGCACTGTCACAGCATGTCAGATCTGTACACAGATAGCACAGATGCAAGTCATTTATACAATGCTGTGCCTTCATCAGTCCATAGGTGCACAAGTCTGATACATGGATATCAAACCACCCAGCTACAGCAGCCTGAAGGTTTTCCTTTGAGAAGCAGCACGGTGTGGGGATTTTGGCAGTATAGTAGTGTCAAGCTGGTTGATTAGACACTTAGAAAATGCAGAAAGGTTAGACGCTAGAGGCTGCAAAGTGGGGTGGAGGGTTTTTCCAAGAATTTAGGATCTGTGTGGTGCTTGAGATCTGGGGAAGAGCTGTAAAACCTAAGCTGGGTCTGGGCATAGTAATGAAATGTGCTCTGTGGCCTTCAGACCTTCCACGGGTCAAGTCTATGAAAGGCTTAAAGTTTTTGAAGGTAATCTAAGCTCTCATTTTCCTTTCAAGTTCCTGCTTAATGCCATAGACAGATTTCTTGCTGTTTTCAAGGGCCACACACCCTTCAAGGCATCTCGCTTCTAGCAACGTGACCTTTTGGAGCAGCCCCACGTGGCTGTGGGCGCCCGGCGTTGCCCCGGGGGTGATTGCTGGCACCAGGCACCCTGCTGACAGACCTGCCCTGCCCTTCCCACAGCCCTGGGGCCAGGTGGCAGCAATTGGACCTCACCAACACCCTGGCTGGCAGCAAGCCCAAGCCCAAGCCCAAGCCCAAGCCAGTCTCCTCACATTTTGGCTGAATCTTGACACTGGCTGGAGATTCTCTTTAGGGAACCAATGGCAGAGCCAAAGAAGAAAGTCATCAGGCTTATGTGTGACTTGGAAAAAACCAAACCTTTCCACTGAGGTCTCCTCTTCTATTCAAAGGTTTTGTGAGACTTTGCATAACTGGATGTGTGAGTGGGAAAGGCCTTGCTGCAAAGCAGCCCAGTGCTACTGGTTCTTTGAATTTAGGAGCCAAGCCCTCTGTGCTCTGTGATGGAAGAAAGGTAAGGTGTGTTTTTTTTTGGGAGAGTGATCTCCCTTTTTTGTGATTTACTGACCCAAGTAAAATAAAACCTAAAAACGACATCTATAGGTTGCACCATAAGAAGGAAAGTGAGAAGTCATGCATTACGTGGATTTCTTTTTTTTTAATGACAATAATGTTTTCAGTGTATCAGTTCCTGCATTAGAAAAGCTGGTGTTGCAAGCTTGCATGTGGAGACTTCATAGCTTGTGCAAGTTGCCTTCCAAAAACCATGCTTCGGTTGTGCTGCTTCAGCTTCTGCTTCTTTAAACGGTTTTAATATTAGAAAAAGCTTGCAATCATTGCAGAGAACAAGGGAAATAATAATTTTTACTTAGTGCTGGGAGCTTTTGCATAGAAAACTTGCACATATATACACACATATAAATACACACACACACATAAAATACTCCGTATACGCACACACAGAGGTGGTTTTATACAAGGGAGAAATCCCATTTACAACACAGTAGAATTTAATTATACAGCAATGCCTATATTAAAAATTACTCAGGTGTATATATTTCTTTTGTTCAAGTATTCTTCCTGGTACACTTCATAGACTCTTAACACCGGAGTTCTCACTTTCAAAAATGCAACATCCCACAATTTTAACGTAAGCAAAACATTAAATTGATTAAGTAATGCGGGACCACACATTTAGACTAAACCTCTTCTTCAAATAAGAAATATTCTTATTTCTTCTTGTAGTGAATCCTATAGCTAGACTCTTACATCATACCTTTCAGTAAATAAGCCATAAAACTTCTCCTCCTAGTTCTTAACAACTAAAAAAAAAAGCTGACACTTTTTTAAAGGAAAGATACTGCTACAAAAATGGTAGTTATTCCTTACTCATTGAATCAAACTGCCAATGAAAATGGCACTTAAAAGCTTTGTTATTTGTATTATTAGAAAAATACTAATTCAGTCAGGAATAATTTTAAAATTACTCTACGCTATGTCTCTTCCAAACTGCCAGAAAAGGTTTTACTTAGCTCAGCACTATCATTGTAAGAGTTCCTACTTTCCTGAGTACAGGTTTTGCCTTGCTCAGTGTCATCACTAAAAGACTGTCCCCCTTCCTGACAGCTGGGAACAGCTGCCTTCAGTTTTTCCTCAATTTTATCAGCTGCAGCACACATTTTAAGCTCTCTCAGGCTGCTTATTAGGGTTCCATAGGCTCCTTTTATCCCATGTCTTTGATACCAGGCTTGAAACAGCTTAATCTTCTGTTCAGATGTATCATTAAGATTATCCCGAACAGTTTGATCTATGACAGGTTCTGGTACTCGGCGGTTACGAACAAACGTCTTGACTTCTTGGAGTGTCATCTCCTCCACAATACCAGCAATGTGGCTGCTCAGGTCAACATCTAGAAGCAGAAAAGAAAATCAGTGCTCTTGGCACTTACATCTTACTGGTTTTTGTCACCTGTGCTCTCGGTTGATATTCTTCCTGTCCAAAACAGATTAAGTTTCAGGTATTCATAACTCAGTATGTTTTATATGTGATTTTTTACAATATATAATGGATCTGCTTTTACATGTTCCTACCAAATGCTAGATAATTCAAATATTTAGGGTTGCTTCCATACTGCTTTCTACCACTTGAAATGGAATCTCAGTTCCCTCTGTAACTTGTTCTCTCCTTCTCTGTCATTAAAGCGTGGTCGTGCCTCATGTAGCTGTTTTGCTCAAAACAGTGTTGGGAAAGGTACTGGAACAGGACAGATCTTTTATTGTGATACAGCCTTGGAGCTTATGTTCTCTTCCTATTGTGTGTTACTACTCTGGATTTGTCTTTAAACATAAGGTAAGTTTGTGTTTCTGCAGTCCCACTGCTGGGTGTGGGACTTCCCCATTATCATAATTATCTATGATTCTAGAAATCCAGCTTGCTGCCTCCTAGTGTCTGCACCACGTGCAGAACAGAAATTCACCTGTTGTCAATTAGTAATTGCTTCCTATACAACAGACATTCTTCCTGAGGCAAAGCTTTCATGATACCACTAGATGCCTTAATAAGCACAATATGAACTAAACATTCACTGTTGTGCTAGAATGACAGCTCTAGGCAGTGGCAAAGTCTACAAAAAAATACTCTTCTTTTAGTGTAGGATTTTCTTCTACTGAATTGTGAGAAATTACATGTCTCTTACCTGGGTATACGAGAGGTATATTCTCCTGAAAAGAGAAGCAAGAGAGAAATGGGTAGAAATAAATTTTGTAAAAACACCGACCTTGTAAAAGAGCATAAACACATTTCATGACACTCGACTTCTGTAATTTTCTTTTAGTTTTCTCCGTGATTCCCCTGTTCTTTGAGCAAAGTAATCAGATTGGATAGATAGACCTCTTTTGACTTGGGTAAGTTTGGGGAATCACCTCACAATTGCTATTGCCTAAAAGTATGCACAGGGACAGGTACCCTGGGTCAGCGGAGGCCTGATGATTTATGAAGTTTTGATCTGGGTCATGTAATTTAGGAAGCACATCAACAAATCCCGAAGAAATAATTCAGGGTTTCTCTTACTTCTCCCAAAAGAGTCCTCATGGTGAAATTTACTTCATTAATGTCATAGAAGAGTGGCATGTACATGCTTGGGGAGTCCCAGCGTCATTTAAATGGAACAAAGTTCCTTGCACAAAGCTGAGTTTTTTGTGATCTAAGCAATGATACTTACACCAGAAGAATCTGGTTTGGGAACTACTTCATCTAGGTTCCCCTTGATAGTAAGACCCTTCTGTCTTCTCATGTCTGAAACAAATAAAGCAATTTTAAAATCTCCTCTGGATTCCAAAGAATATAATGCATCTGAGTAAGCAGATGAATATCTTATTCAGAGTATGACAGGAATAAGGAACAGGGAATCACTTACAGCAGATTATTGCTAGAGCTCCTCCTAATAGTGGTAACATAATTATCAAAGTAGTGGCCCACCATGGCAATCCTGTTTATGTTGGAACATCGGAAACATGACATGAAAGTTAAGTCAAGAAATGAAATACAGCAACACTCTCTGAATTTTAAACAGGATTGTGTCAGATTATAAAAACCTTTTTGTTGTCTCTTAACGGTAGAAGCTACCTCTTTGGTAAAGTCTTACCTATCATGAGTTGCCCCTGAAATGGAGTAATAGCTCCTACATCTGCACAGTGATCAAGGGAAAAGAGCAACCAAGCTCCGCAGGTCAGTACAGGGCCCAGTAGATAATGATGCCCTTAGCTGTCAGGAATGACTATGGGTCATTGTATAGAACAGTACCGTTGCAATAGCCCCTCAAAGTACAGCAGGTGCTGGACCAGGCTAGGTTTTAAAAAGGTACCTTTAATTCCGCACACAGTGTCTGAAGTTGGAGTACATTGTTTTTCAATTACACCACTTTCACATCTGCAGAAAACATGAACAAAAATTATTATGGGATTGTTTCTCTTTTTATGCAGTCTGTCAACAGAGCAAATAAAAATCTTCTAACACTTTTTATCAGCTAAATATTTCATATATCAAGATGTTGAAGTTTGGAATTTAATAGGTATGAAAATCACATGGAAAGGTGTGGGAGTAGAAAAAGGTGTGGAAATTATTTTCTAGATATAACAGTAGATCACACAAAGACAACAGGAAAGCTCAGATCCATTTTTCATTACATTTCTTGAAAAGTACATACAGACTTGGTGGATGTATACAAATTTTTCTGCGTGCCTTTGGAAAGCCTGCATGGATGGCAAGCTAAATTGGCTGAGCTAAGTCAGCTCAACAAGCTAAGTGCAAAGGCAAACTACTGTGTTTTCCATCGGGTTATAGATTACCTTATCTTCTGTCTTGAAACTGGATGGAAAAAAGTGTGACAACATATGATATTGAAAATTTCATATTTAATGATGAAGGCATAAACTTACATGGTACATGGATAACAGTGGCTACATGGTACAGTAGAATTGCAAAAATGGTTCTTTACACAGGTACATTCCGTGTTCTGTTCTGGGGTACAGTTCTTTGCAACCTCCAAACCTAAAATAGATTTCTTAAAGTTTATTAGTTTGAAAAAGTAGGCCTTAAAAACAGGCCTCTGCTCACAAGCTCTTGTCCTCAGACTTACATGCTTTTAGCTCTACCACTGCTGGCACTGGTGAGGCTTAACTGTACGAGCAACGTAGGTTTTATAAGGAGCCCTGCTGCCAGAGTACTGGAAATATGGAGATGGCAAAGAGACCTCTGCTGGCCAAGAGCTCAAAGAACCGATCACACGGTCAAGTACTTCTAGAATAGGACTCATTTGGCACTGACAAGTGTTGTCAGCTTCTTTTTCCCATTCAGAACTGTAAAGCCAGGAGGAAACTCAGAAGATCACGTAACCCATCTCCCTGCTTGATGTCAGAGACAAGTCCTTTACTCTCCCTGACAGGCAAGAAGTTTCTCTCTTCTTGAGGACCTCCAATGGTGAGGAATTCCACTCTCTTTTAGCTAACGTGTTCCCTGCTTAAGTATTAAAACAAGTGAATTAATTTTGTCCTATCCTCAGTGTATATTATGAAGCTACCTCCATCTATGAAAAATTATTTCTGCATTAAAAATTACTTTAATTATCTGCTTACTATGAAAGCTATTTTCATAGGCCTATAGGAATAGAAGAGAATTTTTGAGTTATCACATTCAGTGCCCTGCTGTAACCCGCAAACATGTTATCTTTCCAAATTTGATGAAGCTCTACTGTGAAAACAGTGCTGAAGCCATTTGTGAAAATATCAAACATTAATGATCCTAAGAACAGTTCTCATGGAATTTCAGTGGTAATTTTCCTCCTGCCTAATGTTTTCTATTGGCTGCTCTTCAACTACATTCTTGTCCATGGGATAAAGTGACTAGTCATCCCATTACCCTTTCTTTCTTCTTCAGTTTAACTAATAGTTTCCTTTGTGGCACTGTACAAAATGTTGAATTGTTTTGCTGTACTCAACTTCATTACCCATCCAAAAATGCTTATTATAGTAGCTAATGAGAGGAGAATTTTTTATGCATATGGAGTGTTACAGGAAGGGGAAAGCACTAAAGATTGGTATTCCAGCACGTGATCTGAGTACAACTATACTGGAGTTAAGAGTGCTCTCTCCGCTCACCAAACTTGATTTTGCATAGGAGGAATGCAAAAGTATCATTCCCTAAAGCCAGGTATACTAGAACTACAGGACACCTGGTGGAACAGTTTAATGGATTAAAAAAAAAAAAAATCCATAATGGGTATTTATGCAACAGGTAGTGAATTTCTGGAACCTGGTGTCCCCCAGCAGGTTCATGCACAAAGGGCTCATAACTGGATACTAAAACGACTAGGTAGGGATGGACCTTCTAACGTCCTTTCCCACAACTGTGGATGCTGGCAGACATTGCAGGGAACACATCACAGAAAGTAGAAAAGTTTGTGTTTTCTCTAAATAGCATCTCTTGCCTCCACTGCTGAATGCAGAATACTGGAGTAGGTGGACCACTGGTCTGACCCGGTAGGGCATGCCTCACAGTCTCATAATTTGATCCTATATCCTACACAGCATCTTGAATCTATAAAAGACGTCACTATATCAGCTCCAGCAATTTTAAATAATTAATTATAATTAATAACATGAAAGACTATGAAAGAAACTATTGGGAATTCTCCCATCCCTGCCTCTTACAACACCCTTCTTCTCTTAAGCAGAGGGTGAAGAAGAGAGCTTTACTTCGTTGACTCTAACCAGTTTGTATGGGGTCTGCTTTGCCTGAGCAAAGGCAGATATAAGGAGAAATAATGGACCAACATAGCTTGTTCTTCCTACGTGGTGCTTGACAAAAGGAAACTGGAGGATCAAGTTATGACTTTGTCATTAATTCCTTCATGTACTGCCACTAAAACATTTTAATCTACATGCTCAGTCAAAAAAAAACCATTTTAATCTACATGCTCACTCAAATCCTTTTGGATTTGAGCCATTGCTAGAGTTGCTATTTCTATAAACGTACCAAATATTCTGTCGCATGAAGAGCATCTGAAACACTCGTCCAAACCATTGACATGATCTACGTACTCCTTTCCATTTTGACATGCAACACAGTGTTTGCTAATATCTGTTGGACAGATGATATTTTTAACAAAACCTGTAGAGAGAGAAAAACAAGAATTAAGATTTGCAATACCTTTGGACAGAAGCCATCAGCTTTAAGACTTATGTGAGACTTTTTTGAATCCCTAATACTTTTTGATTAACAAATATGGACAGAATCTATATTCTTTACACATACGCATATGCTGTTCAGGAATGTAGTATCCGTAAGATCTGATTATTCCCCCTCTTCCTCCAATTTAGGACTGAAGGAGAACACACCAAACAAAACTGTACAGGCAAAATTGGAAAACCCATGAATATATGGAGTCCTGCAGGCAAAAGCCTGTGCGTGCACTTTTTAGCTGCTTTCAAAGACGTGTATGTAATTCTTGGCTCTTCTGTGACAAGCACGTTATGTGAGAACTACTATCTGTAGTGAAAAGTTATTGGTGCACTCAACTCAATAAATACCTTTGAAGTGTGTGATGTCCTGTAATAGAGAAAGATAGAGACAGAACGAAGCATTGCATCCAGGAAACCACAGCATGCTAGTTAGCTACCCCAGTAGAAAGCAATTGTGCATGTTGTGGTTTCCACTCTTAATGACTTTTCAACACAGTCTTATAATAATACTCACCACGTTCACATTTCTTGCAACACTGATCATCTAAATTGTATTCTTTCGGGTTACAGATAATTTCCCTCTTAGCAATGATCCTCCTTGTAATTGATTTATTGTGCAGTATGTTTATTAGAGCTTCGGTATCATTTTTGCACTGCATTTCAGTAATTAAGACAACCACCTAGGAGAGATGAACAGCAAGTTAGAGAAAAAAAACTGTCAAGGACTATAAGGTGTGTTTTACTACTAGCACAGAATTACATCAGTACCGTTACTCTATTGCTAAACATATTGATATTCACCCCCTTATTAAAATTGTTCATTACTTCAGAAGAGTTAATGGACAATGAGGACACATACTAGATTTAATGCTATCAACCCTACTACTACAGGTACTGATCATTTGAACATGAGTGTTTGAGAACAGGCCCACACATGAGTTGTAACAATTAACTCATATGCCTAATTATAGCGCAAAGCAAAGGAACTCACATTATTTTCTTGAAGAGCTTTCTCTGCCTCAGATCACTGTGCCTAAATCTGCCCTTTCTTAGCCACTAATAATAATCTTCCATACAGAACTTCCTTAATTCTTTTTCTTGATTTCTTGCCGCCCTATGGCTGCTTGAAAACTGAACGGTTTTTCTGAAGAAAAAAAATGGAATGTTTAAATCTCAGCCAAAAATACCCTATTTCTAAAATGATTTTTATCTGTCTTTGTTTTCCAATTCAATTCTTTTCTCTTAGCAGATGATGCCTATATATTCCTGAAAGAAATGGCACTCTCTTTTCAAATTAATTTACACCTCAGTCCATTTCTTTGAATCCACTGTCAAGTTAAATTGCTTGGTTTTTTTATTTTTTCCCCTATTACTAGTCAGTAGTAACTTTACTAGCCGTCACTGCTCTGTCTCTTTTCATCATAATAAGAAAGTACTGTGGACCAGAGGCCAAACCATTCTTTTTTTCTATTTTGGGAGTAGAGAGGCAAAGAGAGGAGGACAGACCTGCTATAGTTTGCCTTTCTCTTGGCAACAGTCTGTGGGGAATTCTGTATATACTTTGCATGCATTAAGTATGAGGTGCCTGTATAATGGAGCTATGTAATGCTTGTTGGCTGCAGAATAAGATTCCCTCCTAGAAATATTATTATATGGGAGAGATAAAGGACAGCCTGCCTTTATTTAACACAGTTTCTGCTGATAGTTTGGATTGATCATCATGATTTATTTTACTTGTGTGTTCCTAACTATCTGTGTGGACATATAACAGAAAAAATTAAGACAGTCCTTGTCTTGAAGAGTTTGAAGCCTTAACATCTAAGTGGAGCTCCATGTTCACTGTTCTTACTCCTCTTTAGTTGGAAAAAAAAAAAAAAAAGTTCAGCATTTCACAAAAGACCCAAAGACAGACGCTATCAGGGATACTGGAAAAGGAGAAAAACGATGCCTCCGGAGAAACTGAGCGATGCTATTGTCTTTGGCAAAATGAAAGAACAGGCCAAGTTGTGAAGGAGAGGGATGGTGGGGTACCTTTTTCAGAAAGGAGACCAGTGGGGAATGCTTTGCAATACAAAGAAACTGCTGAAGCCTCATACCAACAGCGCAGTGCATGGACTATAAAAGTTCTGCTGATTAGATTAACTCAGATTTTAAATGAGCATGCAAAATGCTTTGGTTTGAACAATTTAATTTTAATTTTTTTCTTAGATATTCGAAAGAGGTTAATTATGAATGGTTGGTTATCTTTGAACGTAGCTTTTTTTTTCCCCCTGCCAGGGGGTGATATTTAATGGCCGATTAAATCAGTCTTCATGATTTTCTGTGAAACTGCTCAGATGCCAACCATAATTTTAGTTAGATGCAGAAAACTCTTTAATTATCTTAAATACTAACTTACTGAAAAGTGGGTTTGGATTTCAAACTGGGCTCTCAAGTGAAAGAAGTGTTATCTGTGGCTAATTATCTGAAGTAACCAAGACAACCACTGTCTGCTGACTTCTACAAGTAGCCACTTCTTTAGATCCTCTAGCCTATTCAGAGATGGGAAGGTGAAAAGAATTTTATTTCCTTAGCAGCCATCTGTTTTAAAATTTATATAATATTAGTAACTAGACTGAAATTAAGGAGGTCTTTCTTTGCACCTGGAGGAGCAGCTTCAGCTGCTAAAAAAAAGTGGTTTAGCACTCAAGAAGCTGTGGGTACGGATGCTCAGCCGATCACTTCCCCCCTTCAGCGCTCTGACTCTCTTCCTTTGCTGCCAAATCTTTGAGGGTGCTCTTCTCCGAATCCCAGTGTACTGGTGTTAAAAGGTTAAAGTTAATTTATAGCCTTAACAGAAGCTGTCAAATTGATGTGCCAAATTAGTGTGATTTGTTTTCCTTTTGCCTGGGAGAACTGAAAAAACTGGTACAGGCTGCCCAGGAAGTGGTGGAATCACTATCCCTGGAGATATTTAAAAGACGGGTAGACATGGTGCTGAGGGACATGGTTTCGTCGTGGTTTTGGCAGTGTTAGGTTGGTGGTTGGACTTGATGATCCTAAAGGTTCCTTCCAACATAGACTATCCTATGATTCTGTGATTGGCCCCACATCTCGATCGGTCCTCCGCCATGGGTCAGACTGGGCCGAGGGAGGGGACGGCCACAGCGCAACACTGGGGACACATGTTTCATTCTCTCTCTCTACACTGGAGGATCATGACACCCCAACCAGCATGCCCGCCATGATGCCTGGCAAGCAGAAAGGTCTGGAAGCAGTGGTCCTCCAGGCTCCCTCCTCCTGGCTGGCCCCCACAGCTGTGCTGGGAGAAGCTCTGCACTCACAGGAACACCCTGTGCCCTGCTGGCAGCACCCTAATCTCCCCTTTTTAGACCAGAGAAGTCAAGCCAGTCTGGGGCAGGGGGGAGAAGACCCTGGACAACAGCAAAGAGAGGAGGGAGAGTGAAGATTACAACAGCCCGAAGGCACCCGGGCAGGGCAGGGAAACTGAACGGCACTGGCAAAGCCCAGAGCATGCACAAAGAAAGAAAAACATCCAGACAGTCGTGCAGAAAATGGGATATAATGAAAGAAGGAAACATCTTTGTAAATGACTAATATCAGTAATACTTAGCTGAGTTTCTTTTTGTGCTTACTGAAAGCCTGCAGTCAATGTGCGTGCACAGACACAGCCTTCCCTCACGCAAACAAACCTCCCCACCTCTTGCTTATGCTTTTATACAAATGAGCTACGCTGATACAGTGAGAGGGGACAGAAATAAAACACTTTTTGATGGAAGCCCTCTGCTTTTGCTCACGGAGATGAACTTCCTGGTATGCTTACAAGAAGAGGGGATCACTTCTCAGAATTTGGCATTTAAGCAGCACCAAACACCTACATCAGTTCTGCTTGCAGGGATGTCTTACACTGCCTTCCTGTAAGAGGAATAATGAGAAAACTCTGGAGATTTTTCAAAGCAACACCCTAATTTTTTTGCACTTTTTTTCTCCTTCTGGATTTGCACCCTCTTAAAAGCAATCCCATTTGCTATATAAAAATTTTGGTGTGTCTTATAAGAAAAAAAAAATCAGTAGTCATTTAGTTTCCTGTGCACACCTTAGTCGCTTTCCTTGTTGTCACTGAGCAGTGAGTGCTAACAGCGGAAAGGAAGCACTTTAGGGGCTTTTACATAAGCAAGGGTGGTAGGTGCTTTTTTATGATGTGTACATTCAAACAGCGGCTGTACGTTTCCAGCCTAAAATGACTCACAGAGGCTGTTGTACCTTTCTCATCTTAACCTAAAAAATAGTTGTCATACCTAAACTGAAGACTTAGGTTGAACTAAGCAGTCAATGGGAATAAAATCAATCCATTGGGTATATCTAACCTTAGCAGAATCCATAGAAGTTATCACATGAGCCCAAATTTTTTGGTTTCTCTCATTTTGCATTGCCCAGGCATTTAAGAGAGCTTTCTACCTCCTCCCTCTCCTTCACTCCTAGATAGTCCTCTAAAATGCTTTCACCAACAGGCATCTGCTAAGGAGACTTCTAAAACCTGTTTTCATCTGTGTTCTCAGGGCAGAGTGACAGGAACTTCAGTTTCTTTGAAAACTCATGTCATTTGGGAATTCTCAGGCCTCCGATTCCTCTTGTATCAGAGTATTCTTCTTAACAGGTCAACTTCCTTCAAGTAAGTGTTTCAGCAGACCTACCTTATGGGGATGTAATCTCAGCTTTGGAAGTGTGTGAACATGTTATTTGCATACAGGACTTTTTAAAGCTTTACAACTTTTAACCCTGAGAAAAAAAAAAAATGTCTCTGTTATCTTTATAATGCACTTTATTGTTTGCAAACCACTTCTCCCATTTCTAATCCATAAAATGCCTGTGGATGAGAAGCCTGATGCCTTCAGAACTTCGTGGCCTTTCTTTTCCACTCCACATTTGTTACATGGGGCAATGTGCATGAGCTCATCAGGGGCTTTCTAAGTGTTAAAAAGGGGGGAGAGGGGATTTTTCTTACATTTTTGCTTAGTGGGAGCTGAGAAAAACTGTAACTCATTTTCTGAGTTTTGATTTGCTTCTGGTACTTTTGACAAATGGTTGCTAGAGTTAGCTCCATTTTAATACAGTTTTCTATGTAATTAATCTCCCTTCTGTTAACCCTGTCAGGCTGGCTTTTTCGAAGAGTAAGTGATTTCACACTGCTTGTTAGGAGGATTCTCTACTCCAATTCTTTTACTATGATAAGTAATTTCTGCTTCCAATATCTCCAGTATCATTTTCCCCCATCTCTTTCTTTTTTTTCCCACCAAGGCAGA
The DNA here is from genome assembly GCA_013396915.1 of Stercorarius parasiticus. Taxonomy (NCBI): domain Eukaryota; kingdom Metazoa; phylum Chordata; class Aves; order Charadriiformes; family Stercorariidae; genus Stercorarius; species Stercorarius parasiticus. The sequence continues at coordinate 684,333 of VWZL01000274.1, read as the reverse complement.
AGTTGATAGTTTGCACCAAAACGACCGCTAAAAATAGTATTTTGTGTTCTAAAATCTTTTATGAGAAGGACAAAAGGAATTCAGTTCTATTTTCTGAAGCCCAGCAATGGGAGTTGGTATTTCCACACAACTAGAAGCATCCTGAGCTTCTTAAATTTCAAGTGAGATGAATGTGTTTGGTGCCTGTGAGTGTAAGAAGCCTCAGTTACTGTCCAGTGTCTTAAAATAGTCACTGTCTGAATTAAATCCATTACTATTCCACATCCCAGCTGACTCACATGCAAATTATGGCAATATATTGGGGGATGGGAGTTGTATGTTTTTCTTTTTTAGTTTTGATTTTTAGGAGTACTGTACTAGTGAACACCTAATAAACACTATACAATTTGGGAGAGTTGGAGCGATATTAACAGGTCCTTCCTCTCTTTGATGATGTTGTGGGTAAGGATGAATAAGAGCTGGACAGCACAGAAATTTAGTAACTCTTCCCCCTTTTTTAACACAATACAGTTTTCTTGTTGGCACTTTCTCTTTGTTCTGTGAGTTGCCTCAAAGATAAAGGCAGTTAACTGTGGAAACGTGAGCAGACAGATGCTTCCAGAATTGGTGCCCTTACACTTGTCACTTCAGTCCTGGGTCATCCCATGACTTTACAGCTGTTTATACATATACATTTAAATGTGTGCATTAGTTGTCTGGGAAATGAGAAAGAAGGGTCAGTGCAGTAGTGCAGAAGTCCTGTTTTCAAAGGTATATCTTCTGAATTTCCAGAAAACTGCCCACTCTGTACTCATATCAGATAATTACAAAACATTTAGATAACACTTCACTCCCTTAAGACGGCCTATTCCTTTAGAGTGTGTCTCTAACTGGTATGTGGTTTTGCGGCTTGTTTTACAGGGTAAAGTTAGATGTTTTCTAACTATATAGGCCATTGCTATTTTGCATGACTATCCCTGCAACTGCTTCTACTTTAGTGCAACCTGGAGTTCCTTGCAAAATTGATGTCTCGTTCAACAAACTATTTTTGTGTTCTGACTTAATCAAATTAGTATTTCAAACACTGTCCAGGTTTATAAGTAGTGGAACAACATGCTAATAAAAAAAAAACAACCAAATTTTTTTAAAATAGAAGGTGTGTGGGAGTGCCATGGTCTTTCTAAGGGGTACTGAAATTTGTAGACAAGTAGAAAATAAGAATAGGAATGAAAGGAATAATATTCTCTGAGAGCAGCGTGATAAGAGACAGTATTTTTAAATCTTAATTTATATTCTGCATAGTTCCAAGATACTGAGCTAGACTGACATTTCTGCTAGTCGTTTGCTGCTTCTATACCGGAATAGATAATACACACTTCCATCAGCATCTGAAATTTCTTCTTTGTATTTAACTATGTCCTGGTACTTTGTGCAGGGGCATGGATATAACCCTCTGAATCCCGTCAAACAGTTTATTACCTGTTATATAGTAAATCAGATCAGAATTTGAGTCAATTTTACCCTAACACCTGATTTTAACCTGCCAAACCCCAAAGCAAACTACACTCATTAGCAATGTAACCACACTGTGAAAGAGATTTTGAATGTGAACACCCATGACTTCTCTCTGAAAGAGGTGAGAAGTGGGGCTGGGGAAGCAATGCACACCGCATCCACACTTCCAGGCAGGTCACGGCTCGGCTGTGCAACGGGGCTTAATGCCACCTGCCTGGTCCCCACTACCCTGTCCCTGGGCTCCTGCCTGGTCCCCACTACCCTGCCCCTGCGCTCCCAGGGCAGGGATGCCTCGGGCAGCTCTGCCAGTGCACAAGCAAAGCCAGTGTATCTGTGCCTGCATGTGCCCAGGTCCCCTGCCCAGCAGCTTGCTGCCACTACAGCTCCTTGGCCTAATGCACCTGTACCAGTGGAGCTCCCCATGCTGAAACACTTCCTTATCTTCCTTGTTGGCAGCAGCCCTTCAAAATGAGTGTTTGCGAAGGTAACTCTGCTGATGACAGTCAGACACGTGACCTGAGCTCTGAAGCTACAGACTCATACTGTGCACTGGGGATGATTAAGGCAAGAAAGGAAGGCCCTGCCCCATTGCTTCCAGTAAACGCTCCACTTCATGCCAGTGGACCTGGACTATTTCTCTTAACTATTTCTCTAGCTTTTCCTGGGCAGCTGTCAGTAGTGATGCATAACTCCTCCACCACAGGTATTTGCTTTTATGTAGCTTTACCAGATCACTTTGTTATGGATCCCTGAGGTGCAGTGCAAGTCAGCTTTCACTAGCGCGGTCTTTGCCCGGGCAGATACCCAGCCACCCATCTACCCGTGCAGCCTGTGCACGGATGCTGAACCTGCCTTGCCAGCATCTCCGGCCAGATCCAGGTGGCCGGAAACCGAGGCCAATGCCAGCTGTCCTTGGGTCCCCAACATCAATGGCACACGACCTCGTGTCCCTGACAGCCACCTGCATCCATCCCCCTTTTCTCACCCTCCACTTTTCCACAACACCCACTTCCCTTCCCCTGGCACCCTAAGAAGTGACTATAAAATCATAAAGTGCCTGAACTTGAAGGTGGGTTTTTTAAAGGAGGGGGGCGGGAAATCGCGTAAATGAATTAGCTGAAATCTCGGGGGGGAGAAAAAAAAAGTTAGTTAACGGCCGGCGGCGATGAGAGGGCAGGCAGCGCCTCCGGCACAGCCGGCTCAGCGCCCGCCTCAGCGCCCGCCTCCCCGCGCGCCTGCGGCTGGCGCGCGCCGGGGGGGACACG
>VWZL01000274.1:647636-681055 GCA_013396915.1 Stercorarius parasiticus | reverse complement strand
GCGGTGCGGGGTACCGGCGGCTGGTGGCGGGCAGAGCTGCCGCTTCCCTGCCCTGCCCCGCCCCGCCCCGCCCCGGGAGCCAGTTCCCCCGCGGCCCCCGAGGACCTGGCGGGTACGGGACGGGCACTTCTGCGCCCTGCGCTCAGCTCCGCTCTGTCACGGGCGGGGGCAGGGCACGCCGGCCCCTCTTCGGTGTCGTGGGCACCATGCTCTCGCACCCACTTGGCAGGCTGTGAATGTCAGGCACGGCCCTGGGGTCACCAAGCCAAGTGCCAACAGGCTTCGGGCTGGGCATGAGGCATTTGCTTCATGTGCTTCAGCTGCTGGGTAGAGCAGTCGCCTCCCCACTGGGGGAAGAAACTCCAATTTTGCATTAATGGTAAAGACAGGCTTGGGCCAGGGAGTCATGGATCCGTAGGAGTGGAGCAGGTATTCAGAATAGGCTAAATTCTTTGCAGCAGAGGGTACTGCCTTCTACTGTCCTATTGAAAGGATTACTCAAGCCTACTTTATTTCGTAGCTATTTCCAGTCACTCTTTGTGTTTTTCCTGCAAGCTTTCAGTGGTTTGAAATCCTGGGGGTCTGGCCGCCTCCATAGGGTTAGAAATAACGTGATGATGTCAGTTATAGATATGTGTTTTGATTTTTCAGGTTTTGACATGATACTGTTGCCTTTGGAAGACCATGGTTGAAATTGAGCTGGTATTTTCATTTCAAACACCATTTTTCAGTGGTTTATGACTCAGATTTTCAGAAACCCTTCAGATTATCTGCTGGTATGGCTCTTAGCTGTCATACAGATAAACTGGATTCATAACATTGTGAAAACAGCTGCTGTTTTAAATATTTCAGGCTTTTTAACCACTTCCGGATAAACCGAGATGTACCGCTGACACGTTTGTAGAGATGCTGCCTTTGGAGTATCCTTTAACAATCAACTTTTTGCCTTCCCAGGGGCAGTATGGAGTATGATGAAGGAGAGGCACCTCTCTGGGGTGCAGTGCCCGTGTTACATGTCTGTAGTTCCTACTGGGCAAACCCAAATCAGTTTGTACCCGAGGCTGTTAATTTTAGCGGAAATCTGCGTGTGGGCCAGGGTGGAGCAGGCACTGCGAGCAGCGTTGTCCGGATCTGCTGCAGCAGAAAGGTCAGTAGAGTTGTTTCCAAATTCATCACTTGGGGTATTATGGTTTGTCCTAAAAACAAAACTTGACATGACTGGGCCCTCAGCAGGCATCGCTTAGCATTCACTGACACCTCGGTGTGCTTCGTGCCCTAATTATCTGGTATCTTCCACTACTGTAGCTCACATCTATTGGGCGCGTGCGGTTTGCGCTCTCCCTGGCCCCCCGGAGGTGTGATGACTGCATGTATGTATCTGTTTTGCGGTGGAGTGTTCTTGTCTTGGTAGGGAGCTTTGAGAAGCCACCAGATTCTTGTCAAAACAGTAGTGTCTGCATATGACTTGGATTCATACCTCATGTTGTTAATAACTGTAGCTGTTGGGTTTTTTTATATATATATAACAGACACAAACCAAGAGAGAGCAATGTGTTTGGAGGACTTTTCGTTTGTTGTTTGACTATCCTGAGTTGGTATTGGTGAGCTCTGCAAGGCGAGTGTTTTCATCTTTGCACTGTTCCTTGGGTTGCAGCAGCTTTTTTTGGCTGGTAAAAGTGGCAGCCTTGACTAATTTCTTTCCTCACCCTTCATCTAAAGCTTAATTCAGGTGTCAGTTGAGGAGCGCTAAGTGGGAGTACAAGACACTGCACTATTTTTCTTACCAGCAGATGGCCTTGCACCTTTCCTAACATGCAAAGAGGGATCAGAGTGTAGTGGGATCAAATTCTAGGAGCAGTTAACACACAGGAGACTGACTTTTTAGTTCCTTTGCAATTCCACCTTTGAAAATGTAAGGTTTTGGAATTAAAGTGGAGTTTTTGATTTATTTACTGGGCTGGTTTGATTTTGTATTTGTTTTTTTTTTCTTGCTATTGTTATTCCATGTCCACATATGTGCACTGGTCATACGAAATTCTGTTCAAGATAGCTGCAAAAACACCTGAGGAATAATTTTGGGCACACACAACTGCAGTGTTCTGGCTTTGAGAGCCGCTGGATTGGAATCTATATTCACATCTTGACTGGTATCAAACCTTTGCTTCCCTCTCCAGAAGCCTCCTTGCACCTAGAGAGACTGGCTCCATCAGGGCGTTATGACCTTATGAATTGCTAAGTTTTTGAGAAGGCTGACTTAGTCTCTCCAGGTGAAGAAAAATTTGTCAAGGTGAAATAAAGCGTGACTTAGGCCCCAGAGGCCTGTCCATTGTATTGGTCTATCTCAAAATGTTGAATCCATATTTATATTCCAGAGTGAAAATAACAGAGGTGGTGGGGAAAGCATAAGATCTGTCTGGCTTTCCACTACTCTTTCTTTGTTAAATTGTTTCAGATTTATTTTTTTTTAATATAAATATACTGTTTGGTTTTTTTAAATACTTGGTTTAGATTTGTTTTGGCATATTGGTAATTACTTAGCAGTTCTTTTGTACTAAGATTAGGCAACTAGAGTAATGTACTGTAATTTAACCGAAGTAGTTCCTTCAAACTTAAATTCTGCTTTAACCTACAACACACATTAGATGATTATTGTTGCACGGAAGACTTAAACTGGGATTCCTTAGTATAGTAAATCTAGGAGCTGTTGAATTTGAGAAGAGTTATGAACTCCTCACTACAATTGTCTTTCTGTTAGCTTTGCATTTTCTTGTCTTGTATATGTTGACTTATTCCCCTCTCTTTCAGCAGATAGTAAGTTTGCCTTAAAATGTGGATTAGGGGACACAACTGTTATATTTGGACAACTTGATTTGGCTGAAAAGGGAGAAATTCAGGAGAGAATACAGAATATATGTTTTGGAGGTACTTAAAAAGAAACATTTTTGTTATGCGATTCTTGTTTTGTAAATAACCTGAAGTTTAAAGGGAACGGGGATAAAGCTCAAACACTTAATAATCGGGCCCAAAGCAAAGTCATTTTGTTTCACTTTCTGTCTGCATTTTGACAGTTTTTGCTTTTCTGTTTTGCCTCTCCCCTCCTTCTTGTATGTTCAGAACAACCTAGTTTTGACTTTTGGTTCAAGTACTAGGCTGAGTAATCCATTACTCATGCTGCTGTACTGCATCTCCTTCGTCCTTGTTCTGTTCTGTGACTCTCGTCACATGCATCACATCGGGAAATGATCGCAGTGGCATCAGGCCTTAAATCATCAGCTCTTTCTGAGCACAGTTTTATGGGGGAATGCTTTGCCCTTTGTTTTTCAGATCTTCTGTGAAACATTAAAATGGTGACCTTGCTGCACCCACCAACTGTGCCCTTTGCTTGATGGTCTTGTAGACCAGAAATGATCAGTAACCCCTGTAACTGTTGGCTATTTTGTTGCAGTGTGATATGGGCAGACTCTGGCAATTCAAGGTTACCCTTCTCCCTTTCTAAGATATTACTTAACCTGGGTTAGTGGTATAGTGAAAGCTTCTTCTTGGTCAGATGATATGGTCGCAAAGCACTGTATTGGCCCAAACACCCCATTCGGCGGGTGGAGGAGTTGATACGACAGCGTAGAAGTGGGAAGGCAGTGTGTGATCAGAGGTTTATGAACACCTTGTGGTATTTTTTTTGGTAAGGGTGCTGCATGGTGTTACATCAAATCAGATCAGGGAGTTCTGGCATGCAGCATGTTCCTATTAGAAGTAACAGTGATCTGATACAGAGGCCTGTGGAGCCATAGATGCTAGTGTTTATCTAAAAAAAAACCACACTAGCAACAAAACAGAGTGGAAACACAACAAACTAGAGTGGAACAAAACAGAGTGGATACTGAAACTCGCAGCAAGTCACTTGTCCCCTCTAACAGCTTTCTCTGGAGAAGGTGATAAAGGAGGAGTGGAATAGTGCCTGTCACTCTAAAAGCAAGCTTCAACATACGCGTGTCCTTTCTCTTGTAATTCAGTTTCTTGACACAGCCCTGGATCCATGCTTTTGTTCAACAGACCCAGTTTGATGACGTCAATGCATTCTTCACAGCAGGAAAAAAAAAAATAATTTTTCAAACAAACCAAGCATTTCCTTAGACTGGGAAAGCAAACTGGCTGGATGCCTGGTGGCTCCTACAGCCAATCACTATAACCTTACCATAAATGTAGATGTGTTTCTATCTTAGGGTTGATTATTGACTTTATTTTAGCCATGGGACCATCCTGTCCCAGCCCTCTGTGTGTGCACTCTTAACAGTGAGTTCTGAGATCCTGAATGCTGCAGTATATAGCAAATATTTTGCACATCACACGGGTTCACTTAAAATTTGACTTTGTGACTTGATATATTGTAAATTCATCTCTTAAATGTTTCGCAGAGCTCTGTCTCCATCCAGAACTTGCAACAGGCAGTTTAGCTTTAGAGATTGGCTGGTGCTCTTTTCTCTTTTTTTTTTTTTCCAGGCTAATTTCTCTTAGCTGTTTTTTAAGAATGGTATTACTAACACTAAGACTATGCTTTATGCTTGCAAAGCTTGGTGTACAGCAAATGCTAACTGTCAAATGTGTAACAGATGAACTGTAAAAGCTCTTGAGACAATGTGCTGGGGAGGCTAGGTGTTCTTCAGAGGTAAGCAAGGAAGTGTTCAAACATTTTCCCTTCAGGCACTGCCTAGACAGAGCACTGCTGATTTAGTCTGTGAGTAGTATTAGTTTCCTGCATTTGTGAGTTAAATCCAAGGCTGAATCCCCTTACTGAGGATGAGAGTGCGAAGACATGTAGAGAAATGTCTGGAGTTAAAAGGCAAATGTGAGTAAAAAGAGGTCTTTAGTTCTGCTTTTAACCTTTGATCTGAAGATGCCAGTAACAGGCACATCAGATGGTTTTATTTTCAATGTTGTGTAAGTGACACCCAAACAGCCACCCTTCAAGGAAAAAAGTTTTCATAATAAACTTAACTTAAATGCTATTAAAATTGGCGGTGGGGAGGAGAAGCTAAAGGAAACATTTTTAAAGATCTTAGCATACTGTAGTTTATCAGAATTTCTGAAACTGTAAGAAATATTATGTCTTTTGGGATTTAGTTCCACCGGTTTTCATTGCTCTGTCATGCTCCTCTTTCTGGGATATCATCTAACAAGTGAAACCAGCACGCTTGGATAAAGCAATGCCTTATGGCTGAGACTCCAAACTTTCAGTGTTTTTTGGATATCGCTTAACTTTTGAAATTCTTTGGCAGGGCGAGGGTCAGTGATGTGAAAAGTTTTATCCCTTCCACTAACGTCTCAGATGCAGTTTAGCATCCTCTGCGACATCAAACGTTCTTCAGAGTGAGAACAGGATGCAGTGATCTCACCCTGAATGCTTCTCTCCTGGGCACTGCTGTGTGCTTTCAACCAGGGCTTGTGCTTCAGGTCGATGATCGAGGGCTAAATTCTGGTTGAGAGGGGCTGTTGTGGTAGGAGCGAGGTTTGGAGGTGGTGGGGCTGTCACTGTTCCCTGCCCTCACCTACCCACCCACTTCTACCACACATCTGCACAAACAGAGACGGGGCCTGGGTGGTTCATGCAGCTACAGGAGTGAGTCATCTTCTCTGTTCAGCTGCACAGCCCACTGCATAGTCAAGCTTTTATGAGCATGAAGCAAATTAAATGAGTACATAGCACAGACTAATTTATATTTCTATCAAAAAGCAGTTGATTGTTTCCTGTCGGTGGTTTTCATCAGCAATTAAATGATGGGCTTAGAAAGCTGTGCGTCTCCAGGGGTGGTCATAACAAGAAGGAATACAGTAACGTTTGCTGTTTGAAGCAGTCTGTTAAGTTCCCACATAAGACGTTAGTGGTATTTTTTAGCCGAATCATTTCTCAAATACTTCTTTGAAGCCAAGTATTTCAGAAGAGGCACCCTTTCTGCACTGCACAGTAGCTGCCTCTGCTGCTGTCAGCCAGCTCAGGCAGGAAATGAGACTGGATGGGGAACCACAGAGGGATGAACAGCAGAACGTGCGTTTCTGGTTCCCTGAGATGGACTGGAGAGACTGGTGCTGGCATAGGCCACAGCTTTGATAGCCACAGGTTTCCTATGCATTTTTCCCAGCTCAGGGGTGCTCAGAACCCCCCGTCTGGAGGCAGCCTGCTGAGAGGAGAGCAGTTCCGCAGTTTTGTGTGAGAAATGAGGAGGGACTCGCATACCTTTGTTGTAATAGTGTAAGGATATCGTCTTACCTTCTTGAAATAGAAGTTCTGGACTGGATTCTCAGCTCTCATTGAATCACTTCAGTGAGACATGATTTTACTTGAGATCAATGGTAATTTTGATGTTGTCTTGATGTGAACCTAAGCTTTCACTACACTTGCATAAAGCGGATGCAAAGATACATTATATCAGTAGCTGGGGACTCCCCTCCCTCTGGGAGGCAGGGCTGGCCATCAGCCCCTTCTCCATCAGCCCACCGAAGGGGCAGCCCTGTCTGCCCTGCACTCGCCACAAGGCAGAGCCTGGAGCACCTCGGCTTGGTGCCGTCAAGGGCTGTTGCTACGTGGAGTTTGTTTCTTGCTCTCCCAGCTACTGTTGTGACCTGGTACAAACCCCACATGTTTTCTTTTCAGGGGGCCTACCTGAGAAACAGGATCTGACAAAACCAAGAAGAATAACTATAAATTATTAAAATCAAGGTAATGGGGAAGGTTTAGCCCTCATGAAAACAGTAGCTTGTATTGTGTAAGCCAAAAAAAACCCCAGATGTTAGCACTTTATCCCAAGTGGTGTTGTCCCCTGTTTCCCCCAGCCTGTTTTTCTGAGAAGGCCTGGCCAATTGCAGCGCAAGAGGTGCTGAGTTTTTAATGCTTTAAAATACTATAGCAACACTGTTTTATTTAAATACAATTCAGAAGGCAGGACATGTTTATGCTGAAGACCTGCTAATTGCATAATTTTCTCCTTTTATTAAACAATGTGTTCATGCTGTGTTAAACAGACTAATCAGCGTGCAGAGGAAAGATTTATACTAGGTTGAAGAGGTCTGAGCATTTGACCTTGTAAGTGTATTCCCGAGACAGCTAAATGCAATGCAGTAAGTAACAGGCTCTAATTAGGAAGCCGAAAGAGCTGTGCGTTGTTCTGCTATCCTGATGTGGAAACTATCCAGGCATTTTCAAGATCCTTGGGCAACAGTGTTTTGCAGTAGTGAAAGGAGTTACTACGCCTATTCATGAAGTTACTAGCAAGAAACTGAGAGAGAGGGAAACCTGCCAAGTGCCTGCAGGAGTGACACCATGGCAGAAACCATGATTCTGAGGCAGAGGTACACAAAAGCTTGTCTTTTATTTAGTGCTGTTACTGACTGACTGACAAGAGGAACAGAACATGAATCAGCAGGGTTTAGCATTTTCTGCCTGTGGGTACTTGGGATATTCTTGAAGTCCTGAAAACCGCAGTGAAACCAGGTAGATGTGAGCCTTCTGTCTATGGAATGGAGAGCCGTGTGCAGCAAAAGCTGTATGTCTACCGATCCCTATGGGCACACTGTATGTGTGGGTCCAATACAGAACAGTACCTGTGATCTTATCCTGGTTAAGAAATGGATCAAAAAGCAGTTGAGGTTAGAGAAATCTCCAGCTGGGCTATAGGCAGATTAGACTTGAGTCCTGACAGTTATCATCCCTCATGAGGCCAGTGGTAGTCTTGCATTGATTCCAGTGGAACAGCAATTGGTTTTGAAATGGGCTGGAATGAGCAAAAACTTTAGAGAATTCCGTGGTTTTTCCTTATTTCTGAAAGATGGTTGTGTATGTTTCAGAAATGTGTGTCTAAGTCAATCTTACAGTCATAAAAGGAAAAGAACAAAATATTGTTCTTTGGTCTGATAGGGAGTTTGAGCAAACAGTTAAAGATGGGCACGTAAAACACATTTAGTGGAAGAGAAAAAAAACCTACCACATTTGGCTGGAAAATACTGGCACACTTTCAGAAAACCAACCAAATTATTAAATAAAAATAGCATGTTATCTTGTACTTTTCCATAGTTCTTATGACTGTCTATAAGAAGGAGGAAGAAACTGCCTTATGTAACTAAGATGCATCTGTAAAGCAAAGGCGAAAAACCTGCCTACTTCAGTCTTGTGAGACTTGTGCATTGGCTGGGGGGAGGCCTGTAAGGTGAATGTGCTAGAGCATGAGTCATAGCTGCGTGTTAAGTTCCTTCTGGCTGAGTGACCAACCATCATCAGCTGTCAGTCTCCCGCGGCACCACAGTAGATACAGGAGGGTCTTTCAGGCCCAGGCAGCAGCCAGGATATGTGCAGGAAGGTGTGATAGAGGCAGGCTAACACTGCAGTCAGAGCAGAGGAGAGCACCAGTGAAGTCCTGTCCTTCCTGCAGCCTGCGGTGAATTAGGCACCAATTTGCCAGGTGTGTTTGTCTGCACCTTGTTTTCATCAGCCAAAATGACATTCAGCAAAAGTGAATGGAAGTGAAAAGGATGTAGGGATCCTTTTGGACAGGTCAGAGATGCAAAGAGTTTCTCAAGGCTTCATATTACAAACAGGATTCTGCTGGGGAGGACTCTGTTTTATCCTAGATCTATAATGGAGATTGTAGCAAGTTATAAAAACACATACACACACACACACAAGTTATCTGTAACTTTTGTTATTGTTCAGAACACTGATAAAGGCGTTAAGGTGCATAGCCAGTGATGGGTGGGGAAGGCCCCACAGAATCGCACCCACTCAGCAGTGATTTCCCTGCGCTGATGTGCTGTGAGACTTCAGCCAGACAGTTCTCGTGGTTCTCTGTCGATTCTGCATTCACCTTATTTTTAATGATTTCATGTTTTAGAAACTAAAAGGCTTTAGAGGGCTTTTACAACTAAGTTTGCAATATTTCTCAAAAAAAGTTTGAGAAGAAGTGTTTATAAAGCCGTATTCATCAGCATTTATTATATTATCTCCTTTTATTTTTTATTACTTGGCTTCTGTATTGACAGCTGTGATAGTTTGACTTAGAGTGGTGTGTTCACCTGGCAAGTTTGTAATTAGCTACATCTTGCCATTACGTGCTTGAAATTTTTGTTAAACTGCTTTTCTTCCTGTTTCGGGAAAACCCCTTAAGCACTTTTTAGGACTAATGAAAGTAAATGTTAATTGTTCTGGAGACACTTTGGCCTGTTCTCTGGAACACCTGGATGGGTGCAGGCTGTCCAAACCTTCTGGGCTGTGCATTCCCAACTTCATGGCTGGCTTTGTTCACACCCTCCCGCAATGGCATTGAAACAGAAAGCCCCAAACTGTTTTGCAATCATTTGAATTGACAACTTTTTCCTGGTACAGAAAATGCACACGTATTAAAGACATTTGCATTTGCCACATTATTTTTGACAATTCACTATAACAGCATATATTTCCATAGAATAGCATGCCAATTCCAAAAGTACATTTCCTTTTTATCCTAAGGCATTTTTTAAAGTATGTGTTCACTTCAGTCATATAGGTTGTAGATTTCCCCTTATATTTTTTGTACATCCTTCAGTTTATTGCCATATATGCCGTATAATGCTCATTCCTTCACTGTGATACAGTGGTTCTCATGGGGGTTTAAAAAAAAGAGTTCAGCTGCGCTCTCAGGAGTTGTTTGTTTAGAGGTTGTGCTGAGTGGCTTATACAGAAGATGAGGAAGTTGCAGCAGGGCCACGTCTCCTCATCCTGCCCAGCAGCGACACCTAACCGCTCCAAGTGTGCCGAGCCCAGGTGCTACGAGAAAGGGTCTAGCAATGAGGGCTGGGCCATCTGAAGAGGTAGGTACCTTCTTGGTTGACATTTGTGGTGAGAGGGACTCCACAGTTTGTCATCATCCAGAGCCCGTGGGCAGAGAAGCTGTGTTGGTCGCAAAACACAAAACTCTGTCACTACAGAAAATCATTAAATTCGATAGTGAAAGAAATTACGCTGTAGAGGTCCTTTTCCTTGCTGTTTGCTGGAGGGCCAGCCAAATTGGCTGATATAGGCACTTGAGCTTGTGAAGCTGTCTGATATAACTAGGGAAGCAATGAGTCCACAGTCTTTATCTGTAATAGCCTTATGAAATCTGCTTCCAGCGCATTTTTCTGATGCGAATTAATCTGATTTCTTGTAACGTGCAAGCTCATCTTCAAGCCTTTCTTTTGGTGAGATAATAACAGGGCAACCACTTCCAAAAATATGGTGGGAACTTAGTCTCCCTGTTGCTGTCAGTCTGGGAATATGTTGGTTGGGGAGTTCAGAAGTTATTGTGGAGGAAGGACCCCTGTGCTCTGCCTACCCCACGCACATGCTGCGTAGGTCTGGCTTCCTTAGGAGAAAGGGGCTTGTTTTTCACAGTGACACGGTGGGAAGATTTCATTTACGTTTTGATAGATAGCATGTTACTGGGGAGGTTCTGATAATAGCCTGGGGGAATCTGTTCTCTCTTAGCTCTTAGGAGATGTGCCAACATAACCTTATTGTGAAGCCTTGTCATTTAGGACAGACATGTCTGCATGAACTGTGAACAAGCTGCTGAGGTGCTGCTGAGAGCTTACACACAGTGGGGAAGAGCTCAGCCTTGGCCAGTGGCCTGAGGACTTATCCAGGATGTCTGGTGGATTTGCAGCTCTTGGTATAAAGACAGTGTTCCTTTGACTATGTTTCTGATATAGTTGATGTTGTCATTCTAACATTAGGTATGTCTACACCAGCTGGAGTGTGAGCTGTGGGTCCTGCCTTGCAGATAAAATATAGAGCTTATTTCCACAAAAAATCATGGAGGGCAGTCTATCTCCAAAATTATGTGTTTAAATTAGGCAAATTTATGGAGGAAAAATCTGTCTGCTTCTATTATGCATGAAGATGTAGGTAAAAACTCCTGTCTTATGAAATCCTTATGCCGCACATAAGGAAGCAGAAAGAATATAGGAAGAAAACTGTCACTGTAGTTGTCCCATTTCTTTCCTAAGCATCTGCTATCAGGAAATCTTAGAGACAGGATACTGAGCTAGATGAATATCAGCCTGACCCAGCAGGTCTCATTCTTATGTTCTATTTATTTATCTAAGAAGGAAGGGAGGGAGCTGTTAGCTCATTTTCACTTTGAATATGTTCCTTTGATTTTGAATGAGTGATAACTTTACCTGACATTACCATGGAGAAAGATACCTTGTCAAAAAGATGAAGGAAGGTTGTGAATTAACATGTTTCATCAGCCCGTTCAGGAGGCGAACACTGTTTCCTCTAGCTCTTGAACAGCACTGGCGAAACTATTTTCCAAACTTTGTAGGTTGAAAACTGACATATTTGAGAATGATTAGAGCTGGTTTGTCTTAGTTGTTAGAGAGAAGTCAGTGCAAAGATCCTGAAAATCATAGAGAAAGCTAGTCTGTGGGTCTGACAGCTTGTGGTTGATCTGACACTTTACAGATGCATGCTGTGTGACAGCTGCAATGAATCAGGTTATTAGAGGGACTTTTGGCTCCCTAAAGCTTATTTATTCCTGCCTTTCTCAAAAGGGGGTGGGGAAGTGTAAAGCCTATCAATGAGATAGAGGAGAGGGCCTGAAGCCAGACAAACCAAAACATTTAGAGATTCTGCTAATGCTATGAAGATGAAAGGAATCCCCAAATAAAAAGGAGCCAGAGACATATTTAGCAGAACCTCATTCCTCAACAGCCAATTGGATGTAGGCAGGAAGGTCTCCACGCACATCTGAGAAGTTGTTTTCCCTTATAAAGTAATGGCTTGTAATGTTATGAGTAAGGAGGTTACTTTATTCCCAGTTTTCTATAGTAGTTGCGATAAGATTGCAGCTTCTGCCCTCCTTTACCAAAAAAGTATGGCATCTGCAAAATGGAGCGTGGCCTCTGAGCTGGCATTCCTCAGGCCAGCTGAAGCCCATTTCCTAGGCGTGGTGGCCATACAGCTCCTGCTGCCGTGGAGTCCCAAGCACATTTTCTGTCCATACAACAATCTGCACAAGTTACTGAAAACCAAAGAGCTTGTCTTAAGGAACATGTAGCTAAGAGTTTCCACTGGTATCTTGAAGGATGCCTGGGAGCTGTGCTAATGTTATTATAAAGAGAGCAGGGAAAAGGGCATGAAAGAAAGAGGCAAAATTACTTTTTCTGCTTATTTTCCTTTCTCTGATCATACTCAGGACATGCTCCTGTGATGGAGATTGCAAAAGGATTTAGCATGGACAAACAGAGAAGTTCTCAGGGGAAGCCAAATAAAAACCATAGCTTTTGGCTGAGGATACAATGAAAGAACTAGAACATCAGGGTATAGACACAGTGGGCAAATTGTGCTGTGGCAGTTTCTATACAAATGAGCAGGATAAGTACTGACAGATAGGCAGCAGAAAGTGGTGATGGAAGTAGCCTCCGGAGGGGAAGCTAAGCTACTTTCAGGAATGGTGTTGTGTTCTTTTTCTTGCAAAAAATTATATATATTTGGGCTAAGCTGGTACATGTCCATAGAAGAAGGTTCAGAGGTTTGATCCCCAGCATTTAGGCATGGTTCTCAGAAGATTTGTTCTGTTCAGTTGTCTTTAGGTTCTTATTCCTGTCTCATGCCAAATACATTCTCCCCTTCTCCCCTACCTCTCTGGCAATGACCTTTGTTGCTGAGAAGAAAGGTGTAAACTACTAATGTCATTTTTTCCCCATGTGGTTTTATCTGCAGTAATATCTGTGTGATCGTAACTCGAGCATGGAATCACTAAAAAGAAAAGAGTTACCTATAATGTCCCTCAAGCCGGACTGACCTAATTTCCTTGCATAGTTCACCTGTTTGCCTGCCTTCCTTCCTGCCCCGGGACCTTCCATAACGTAACACCCCAGAGACGAGCTGCCTGCTGAGCACTGGCTCTCCATTGTGTGCTGGAGACATGGTTGTGCAGTGTCTCTACATTTTTGCTGTGCTGTTCTGTGTATCTGTCACTACTGCTCAGTCAGTCTCTGGGCTTCTAGTCTCTAACAGATATCCTTCATATGGTGGATCCCTCCAAACAACTGGTGTTTCCTCTTTATTGCTGTATCAACAACTGCCTGCTCTGAATGAGACTCTGTGTCAGCACCCTGAAAGCTGGTATTCCCACATCTTTGGTGCCCATGAGAGGCAAGGTTATGTGTGATCCCCGCCCAAATACCCCATAGCAGGCAAGGGTCTGCTGCTGCTATCGTTGCCACCACCAGTAATTGTAGTACACACCAGGCTAAGTTTACAGGAACTGTGATGAGGCTTAACAGAGATACAAAGGTATCTGTTGTATCTGCGTGGCCACTGTCTCCTCTAATATCCACAGAGGCTTCTCGTAGAAAACTGTTGCCTGTATTTCTAGCTACGCTGTGGTGCAGTGTGAATGGTGTACCAGTTTTACTGAAGGGTTGTTTACCTGGCTCTGCAATCTCATATGTGCTTTATACACTACAGCATCACCACCAGTAGGCTTTTTTGGGAGTGTGAGCCCCTTCTCATTAAGGTGAAGAGTTTGAATTCTTTTGGATCTTTGTCCCGGTCTTGGTATTTCCAAGGAGCAGTAGTAGATGTTGCTTCTGAAAACCTTGGATTATGTTTCCTCTAATCTAGGAGTTAATTGATGCTTGTAACAAAATCAGACATGATACTGTGGTGAAGGGTTCTGCTGTGTGAAATTTGAGTTCCCTGATCTAATACCATAAGATTTACGTGAGGTACGTAATTTTTCTCAGCTGTGTTTTTGAGTGTTGTTTGAAAACAAAGAATTTGGTTTTGGCTGTCCTGTAAGTGTCAGTTGGAGATATGCAAAAAAGAATCTGTTTATGTCTGCTGTTGTGGGTTGCTTACCTTGGTGGGTTTTTTCCTTTTTTTTTTTTTTAATATCTCTTATCTTTTGCCCCGATGATGGAAGTGAAATAATAAATAGCTTTTGCATGGCTCATGTTCCAGCACTTGTTAGCTTCTGTTTCTGACCCTCAAAGGCAGCTACATTCCTTAAAAGTTCCTTTCCTTAAAAGCTAAATTCTTTTGGCCTTCAATCCATAATTCTGCCTATCTGCTGTCTCTACTAGTGGCCTAATCCTTATAATCTCTACATCAGAAAAACTGCCACTGTGGTTGTATGGGAGATTTTCTTGCATTAAGACCGTGCAATTTAGGCAGCAAACACATGATGCTCCTCCCGATGGTAACAAGACTTACAAAGCACAGATCTCACTTGGATTCTCACATCTTTCTTGGCTTGTGTGTGTAGAGCAGTTTTGAATTAGTAATAGTTTAGCACTGGAGTACCAGATGCTGATTTCTGGTCTTTGGTACAAACTTACTGACAAAATATTGTTGACTACGAAAGGGCTGCTTTGTTAGAATCGCCCTGTCCAGAGAACAGCTGGCTACAGCTGCAAAAATCCAGTCCTGTGCTGAAAATAACTTGTACAGTGAGAACCCTTGCTTTATTCACTAAAAATATGTCCAATGGAAAAGCTAGATGGGGGTTATGAAATTTAACAACTTTATTATGAACAATTTGAGATGAGTTTATGACAGTCCAGACTCGTGGCCATCAGTGGAGTAGTGCTAGGGCGAAGTTTGCCCACAGATCCTAGGGTTTGGAAAATAAGCTGACAGAAAAACAGAAGGGGTTCTAACCCACCACAGTACAGAGGGGATCATAACAATCTTTTAACAGAACATTTTCACAACCTTCAAAGACTTAACTGAGAACCCTATATGACAGCAGGTACTTTCTTCATTACCTTTAAGCCTATGGGCAATATTTAGCATACAAGCAAAACGCTGAGCTTTTAAAGAGACTTTGTGGCAAAACTCAGCAGCTATTCAGCTTGCCAGAAATATTCTCATTGTTTTTGTCAAAATCTTTAATGAAAGCAAAGTGTTTCTTTAAAAACGCCTTCCCTATTATAAATGACTGTTCTTCCAATTTATCTCTCTGCCTCTTGGATTGTTACTATGGAGGCCTGGACCTCTCTTGTTTGAACACATGCTCCTCCTGCCAGAGGGTGTCTATTGCGGGCACACTCCATCTCTCTGTATTTTAGCAACTTTGCTGAAGTTTTAAAGTGTTTATCTTGCACAGCTGAAAGTCTCCTCCTGTTTCATGAGCTGGAATGCAGTGGAAGAGACCCAGGGCCTGTGGCCACCCGGATTAGAGGTTTTTGTAATAAGGTCCCTATATGGTTTTGTTGGAGACTTCAGCTCTGTCTGTCTCTGCTCCTTGTTTGGGAGACTGGTGGGAGGAGAAGAGCTGAAGGGGCTATATAACTAACCTCCGAGCTTTCAGACACAGAGTGCACCATCCCAGAACAGCTATCCCCAGCCAAGCACTGTCAGGGTAAGTGGCACTGAACCAATAGCATGATTTACAGATTGCTGGAGGACTCCAATTAAATAATGTCAAATGGAAGCTATTCAGGAGGATGTACTGCTGTGCTGCAGTTTGCTTAAGCAAACTTACTTATTAGGATTGAATTGATAAAATGCTTGTAATATCTATACTGAGTTGTGTTTATTTTATAGCACTTCTGAAAGGGAAAGAAAAGTGCTACCTGATGATTTTGCTGATTCCACCAGCATTCCAGCAATTGTATAAAGACACAGTCTGTGTAATGCCACAGCTGGAATTACAGCTATATTCATGGTTAGATGAACCCACGTGACCTTGGGGTGTTAGTTTGGGATAGAACAGTGTTTCTGAAAGGGTATATAGTAGTGTTTCTCAGCAGATTTGCTTCAGTGCTGTTAACTCAATGTAAGGTGATGTGAGTGTTTTGAGCAATGTAACTGTAAGAAGAGCTGGAAGTGTGCAAATTAGCAGTGTCTAATAGGATACAATGAGGATGCGTGTGTATTCATCCTTGTCTCTATGTATATGTAACTACTGTTCTGTAAAATGCCAAACATTTAATTAAGGAACAGGCTACACACAATATTTCTTGTGGGGCTGGAGTTTTCTTAATAGCTGCTTGTGGAGATTGGTGAGGTGATTGGTTATCTTTAGATGTAAAGCAAGTAGAAGAAAGAGGCTAAATACTGTACTAATTACTTGGGAGAAAAATCTCCTTTCTTCCACAGTGCTGAGTGACATTTGGTGCTGTAAGATGTAGCTACTGCATGCCATGGCAGTCCTGAGCTGTAACTCACTGGTTGGCAGCAGAGCGCCGTGCCTGAAATCATTCAGCTTTGATTTTTCAACTTTTTGTGCTTTATTACTAAATATGGTTTTCATTTAGAGTCCACTAAGCTCAGAAATGTAGCCTTTCCTGCCCCCTTCTTTCCTCTCCCCCAAGTGATTTTTGGCATTGCATTAGCTGCATGGGTTTGAGCAAACCCCCGACCTTGAACTCTGTTCCAAAAACAGACGGTTGAAAAGCCTATTTCCTAATTAGGAAATGGTTTGTCTAAAGCAGTCTGTTCATTCATGTTAGGTAACAATTGTACTCCATTCAGTAAATGTTTGAATATAAAGAGCCTGTTTTCCCAGGAGTTTAATAAATACAAAAATTGCAGCCTACTTTCCTTTCCCAATAATAATGATAAAATATCTGGAGTACTTCAAGTTAGGATTTCCCTGTCCTTGCCTTCTCCTAGGAGCTGTGCCCATGCAGCCTGCGGGAGCGGGGCTGCAGCTGTGTCTCAGGGCTGACTGGCTGGGGAGGGACGGAGGATCTCAAATGAAGGATTTGGGAGAGCTGTCTGTGCTTGTTCCATGTGCGTTGTACAGGCTAAACAGATTGTGGGCTCCTTTGCTCATCAGCCATGGCTCTCGCTGACCCCATTCCCACTTAGTCCTGTGCTTCCAATATTCCTGTGGCAGAAGGTTTCGAAGACTGTGTGTGGAGCCAGCTGGTCTGTGGATGACAGCTGTCTCCTTTAGCTGTTAACACATTGCAATTTGTTGAACTCTGCATGGAAGCCCGGGCTCAGAGTGAGCCAAGTGATTCCCTACCACACTATAAATTGTGAGCAAATAGTTCTTCTTGAGTCCTGGTATTCAGGGCTTGTTTCTGTAATTGACTTTAATACAAAGCCTTCAAAGCACTTTTATTACCCATATTATCTTCCTGTTGCCAGAGGAAGAAAACAGTTTCTTTTTACTGAGACAAGGAGCCAATTACTCTGACACTCTACAAATGCAGTTTATTATCTGCTTTGAAATGATGATAGAGCATACACTATGGCCTGTTTTTAAAACAGATACTGTCCCTGACTTCATTTTAAAGGTGGGTTATTTTTTTGGAGTGACTGGGGGAGGCCTAGAAAGGCACTTTTTTTTTTTTTCCCCTCTTTAATTGGGAATAAGTTTTCTCTTTTAAAAGGTTAAATGTAAACTTAATTGGCCATCTTCACTCAGTGGGTTAATATCTTCACCAGGAAAACACTCCTGGTGCATGCATAGCATTTAATGTGGTTAGTTTTTGGGAAGCCCAAGACTAAATGGGGGAGGCTGAGGTGCTCTTATCTTTGACAGCTTTCCACATGCGCCAGGATTTTGTCAGGGTGATAGAAAAGCAGGGGAAGTTGTGCTGAATCCAATGCAGAGGGATCTTTGTTTTTGCAGCTGTCAGTCCAGCCTTCTCTTTTATCTCCCACCCATCTCCAGCCGTGTGTTTCTGTGACCAAATTTAGATAAACATTTGCTGCTCCCTGATCTGTCTGCCCGTGCCGCAGGACTGGAAGTCTCCTCTGGAATCCCCTGTATAATCTCTAGTGCATACTGTGCTCCAGCAGATGTGGTTGAAACCTCTCATGCTTTCCAAAGGAAGCCCGTTCCCTCGTATGGCGCTGTAGGCCTTGTGATTGCCAAACCGGTGCCATACTTCTTTTTGCTGGTGCTGGTTGCTTTCATACAGCTGTCTCAAGGGTTCAAGGGTGGGTCTACTACCTACTCACTGGTTGTGTTTTTTTAAAAATTCTTTCCTGCTGTTTTCATAGGGATATTTTCTGCCTGGAGGACCTGAGGACATTGACGTAGAAGATGTGTGAGGAAGAGGACAGCACTGCCCTTGTTTGTGACAACGGGTCAGGGCTCTGTAAAGCCGGCTTTGCTGGCGATGATGCTCCAAGAGCAGTTTTCCCTTCCATTGTGGGTCGTCCCAGGCACCAGGTAATGAACTGCTTTGGTTATTCCATACTGGGCTTATTGAAGGCTTTGCTGTCCTGTCTCCAGCCCTCTACCCTAGGGCTACCTTTTCGTGTGGCTGGGGCTAGCCCTGGGTAATGTGTGTAACACAGAATTTCCAGGCAAAATGAGTCCAGCAGTGGACTCACCTGAGTCAAAGAAGGTCTTTTGCCTTGTGGAAGGAATCCTTCTAAAACTTTTTACTCTCTTCTGTGCCCTCTTTTCCCTATCCCTTAATTTTGGATCACCCAGAGAACATGGTGGGTAAAGCTAGTTTAAAAAAAAACAAAACAAAACAAAACAAAAAAAGCCCAACACAGAAGTGTCTGGTGATGTGTGGAAAACTAAAGGAGAAAGAAGTTTTCTTCCTGTTACCCTTCCTGACTTTATTCATCTAGCTATATCACAAATGGGCACCTGTCTAGTGTTGGGTTTCTTTAGCTTCAAGGTTTACGTTTGAGTATATGATACATTCCACTTGATTTTAATAGTTTGCAGAATACATTTATTATTATCTGAGGTGTTAAATATAGAGAGTTTCTGAGCCAGATCATCACTAGCATGAACTAGAGCAGCTTGGCTAGGCCACAACAAACTAATCCACCTAATTAGCAGATGCACCTAATTGCTTGTATGCCATCTGAGGCCCTGGTGAAGTGGTAAGAGGTAAACTGGTTGTAAGATGCGGCAATTTACATACCCAGCAAGTGCATTTTAAGTTCTTCAGGGCTGGAGAAATGTCTACCTTTCAGTATAGCAGCTAGGGCTGGAGGTCTAATCGAGGCCTCTGGGCATTACCATAATTAAAAAAATATATTCAAATCCCAGTTTCTGTAGATAGTGTGAATGGTATTGCTCAAAAACAAGCCATACAGTCGCAGTGGAAACAAATACAGATTTCTAGAACTTTTCATCCTGATCATGTATGACAGGTAGTATTAGTCCCCTGAAGGAATGATCATCCCATCAAAACTGCAAATCCAGGTTGCCTATTTTAAAGACAGAGAGTTAGAGATGCCAAAGTTTGAAGTCTGTAATGACTAAGTTCTGGGAAGACTATTATGCACTCAAAGCATCCTACCATATACTAGTTTTTCCCAGTATTTCTGACTTTAACATAGAGACTAGTGTATATCCAGAGTATTTTCCAGCTTCTGGTCCATGGACCATTTCTACAGGAACCATGAAAATACCTAACAAGAAGCCTGTACCAGTAGATTTGAATTGTCTATCTCTAATGAAAATATTATGGTGTTCAAAAAGAAGAATAAAAAATGTTGAAATTTAAGCTTTGAGAAACATAAAGTGTGTATTGCTCTCTCTTGACCCTTAGGTGGCACAAGATCACTTTCTACTTTTACTCTAATTTATTATAGTTTAGCAGACAGTTAATCCCTAAACAGTAACGAACATTAAAACAACCCTATTTTTCCACTTTATCTTGATGCATTTAACATTGTACTTGTTGTGTTTACTTAAACTGTAGTGGAAACATGAACTCCAGAGATTTAAGTGAACTAAACATTTAATTTTGGCAATTGAAGAGCAACGAGTAATTCTCTGTTCGTGAAGTATTTTGTAACTAGTATAACTGGCAGTTGGATTTATTTCACAGCTAATGTTATATCTACTTTGTGACACCTCTCCCCAAGAGACTAATTCCATTTGTGTTATTTTATAGGGTGTGATGGTCGGTATGGGTCAAAAAGACAGCTACGTAGGGGACGAGGCTCAAAGCAAGAGAGGAATCCTGACCTTGAAATACCCCATAGAACATGGCATCATTACAAACTGGGATGACATGGAGAAGGTATTTCAGCTTTGAAAAGTTGATGTGTATCACTGGTAAACAGAACTACTTGAACCAAATGTTTACAGAATACCCACTAAATTTTAGATGAAAGCGTCATGCTGTCAAGTTCAATGAGAAGCTTGTTAACAGTAAAGGTTAACTTGCATCTAAAGCTGAAGTATTACTAGGAGTACATCAAAATAGTTATTGGGAGTTCTTTTACTCCAATGTGATCTATAAATCTTTGCTAATTACTGGAGATGGGGGGAAAGGAATATCCTCAATTTGCTAGTAAGGAAATGGAATTTAAGAAGGTATCTGTTTGCAAAAATGCAAAGCATGTATGTAATTCTGATGTGAAGGGCACTGTTTACACACATGCTTTTTAATGTTTGGAAGATTACCAATATTGCAGTGCAATGCATCCATTTCAGAGACAGTATTTGGATGAAAGGCTTCCAGAACCATGTTTATAGTCATAGTCTGTATGGTTGATATAATTTCAAAGATGGTATCTCTATTTAATGTTGTGCTATGGAAATAGGCCTATTTAGAACAGTCTCACAACACACTTCAAATGTGTGGAGCCATACAGGACTTACTGACTCTCATAGCATTGTATGTTTTACTTGGAAACAAAACCTTTCAGATGCTTAACTTATCAACCGGTCCCTAATCACCACCAGCTTGAAAACAAGCTTAGAAAAAACTTCTTGGCCTTTAGAAAGTCTCTGGTGGTTTTACTTCTTATTGGTGTATTAACCTCCTCATTGCAGTCCGCTTGGCCTCAGGTTTTTATAGCTGGTAGGAATGAGTTGTGTAGAGGTGTTAAACACAAGTTGACTTTCAGCCTCATAAACCATTTGCCTTCCTTTCTTTCTATGAATTCTTGGGCTGGCTTCTACAAATAAAAAGATGAAACTGTCTTCAAGAGACCCATTACCTATTGAACTCTATTACATAGGTTTGCCTATGTTCTAGACTTGTTCTGGAACTGTTTCACTTTCAATCATTATTGAAATAGCGTTGCTGGAACCAAGTTTGTCATGCTCTGTCTCTTCTACTGTAAGAATAACATATTTACTTTAATTAACTTATGTATCCTTAAAATAAGTCGTATATTACTAGCAGTAAAACCTGAAGATAGTGCTTTTCTTCCTACAGTTACTCTGGTAATATCCATGGAGGCAATAAGAACAACTGCATGAGAAACATTATTAGCCCATCTCTAGGGCTGTAAGCAGAGCACAATACCTGTCTGGAAGTGATACTGAGCTGATGTTTCTTTTCTTTGGCTTCTCCCATTGTCCTCAGATCTGGCATCACTCTTTCTATAATGAACTCCGTGTTGCACCTGAAGAACACCCGACTCTGCTGACTGAAGCACCACTGAATCCCAAAGCCAACCGAGAGAAAATGACCCAGGTAAACTCTCACTAAAGCTATGGAATTATTCCAACTTTGTGAATTCAACAGGAAGTGAACTTCATCATTCCAGTTAGTCATGCTGCCCAGTAGTCAGTCTCTCTTAGTTATGGAAGATGGAAAGTGCATAGTGACCACTATGGCTATTATTACATTTAGTTTCGAAAAATCAGTGTATCCGCTTTGAATGTGAGTACTTCAGTCTATCCAAGCTTTGTGCTATCTTAATCTGTTTTATGCCCAGGCCTATTACAAAATCATCTTTAATATGTGCATGAGTCTATATTCATACATTAAAGATACAGGCCAGATACAGAGAGATGTCTTATAGGACAATTATTTTTTGATTTAGATTTTGTATCTTCATTCCTTGTTATTAGCAACCATCAAGAAATACAAAAATCTTCTCCCTCTCTTTCAGTAAATTGCTTCAACTAAGCTAAAACCTCTAGTGTTAAGACAATTATTTTAATTGAATTTCAGATTATGTTTGAGACTTTCAATGTGCCAGCCATGTATGTAGCTATTCAAGCCGTTCTGTCCCTCTATGCTTCTGGACGTACCACAGGTAGGCCTCTGGAGAACATGACACAGATATTTGAAATAGTTTAATGTGTTGATGTGCACCTGGAAATGAATCGTGTGTTATCTTCTCAAAGGGATTGTGCTTGACTCTGGGGATGGTGTCACCCACAATGTGCCGATTTATGAAGGCTACGCCCTGCCCCATGCCATCATGCGTCTGGATCTGGCTGGCCGCGACCTGACAGACTACCTCATGAAAATCCTGACGGAACGTGGCTACTCCTTTGTGACCACTGGTAAGGACATGCGGCTGACTGAGGAGGAGCATTGTTTAATGTGCAATGTTTCTAGTGGCCTTAGAGGTACTGGCAGTGGTTCTGCAGTTGAATAGACACAAGAAGGACTCTAACAGAAAAGTCCCCTACAAGACTAGCAGAGGAATTGTTTAAAAAATGGGGTGGGTGTTGGGGGATGAAAGGGAACAACCTGTCAACATGCCTGGGTCCTTCCTGAATGCCATTCTAAAGATTGAATCCTCTTGACAGCGGAGCGTGAAATTGTCCGTGACATCAAGGAGAAGCTGTGTTACGTGGCCCTGGACTTTGAAAATGAGATGGCCACTGCTGCCTCTTCCTCCTCTCTGGAAAAAAGCTATGAGCTTCCTGATGGTCAGGTGATCACCATTGGAAATGAACGCTTCCGCTGCCCAGAGACCCTCTTCCAGCCATCTTTCATTGGTGAGTCAAATGATTGTTCTGCCTTGGTGAACTGCACTTAAATATCAAGTTCCTGTTCGGTTTTGATTGTGTCCCGTTGCTAACTCACTCACGCCTATACACAAGTATGTCCTAGCACCCATTATAAAATAATCTTTTAGAACAGCACTATTGATATGGTGGGAGGAACTTCATGTCAAACAATAAGGCAAAGTGCTTTCCCAAAATAAACCCCGAATGTTTGTTCCTGGCTTCTGGCATTGGGCCCATGTTGTTTTTTACGTTGTGCAGATGTCTACTATGAGAAGTATGTCTGCAAAGCCGCTTTTCTAAGTCTGAGGAGTGTAGTTTGAATGTGCTTGCAGGGAGGTGGTGTTGGGGGGAAGCACTACTTTTATTTTTCAAAAAGACTGCTCCAAATCCTGAATCCGTGGTCCATCATATTTGCGGAGCAAAGCCAACACAACATATGCTAGTCAACAGCCATGAAGGCAGACTTGCGACAAGGTCACACAGAAATCCAATGTCAGTTCTGCCAATTGGTAGGATTTAAGCTCAGAAATAGATGAAGTAGTTGCATACTTAGAGGTATTAGGACATGCTTTGACTGTTCTCTCTCTCGGCTGGCTCAATTTAAAAAAAAAAAAAAAAAAGGAAAGAAGAAAAAGAAAAAAAGAAAACAAATTATTCCAAGACCTTATAAGGAGTTCTTAGGACATTTGAGATGCTTGCAAAAGCCTAGTGGAAACTTTATTAGTCCACACCCCCAGCTTTCTTTTTAAGGAGGAGTTGTGTGCGTAAGGGAGAGAGGAGGACTGAACACCAAGGAATTCCTAAGCAAATAATTTAGGCAGATGCAGAATGGCTTCCCAGATTTCCACAGCTCTGAAAACCAATGTCTTCCAGGCACTAAAGTTCATGCTGTCAGTTCTGTGTTAACAATTTTAAGTCTCTGTACGGATTTGCGTCCTCAGTGTTCTTCTGTGACTTCCCCAGGCATGGAGTCCGCTGGCATTCATGAAACCACTTACAACAGCATCATGAAGTGTGATATAGACATCAGAAAGGATCTTTACGCTAACAACGTGCTGTCCGGAGGCACTACAATGTACCCGGGTATTGCAGACAGGATGCAGAAGGAAATAACTGCTCTGGCTCCCAGCACTATGAAGATCAAGGTATGGCGCAATTACTTGTAGACTATTTGAGTTGGCATGTACAGAGTCCTCAAAAATCTGATGAAACATAGTAACACTTTACAAAGTAAGTGTTTTGTACATACCTTGAATCATGTTTGTACCTTCTAGCAAATAATCACCCTCTGGTAACTTTGTTGCTGGAAGAAGAGAGCCTTCTCTCCTCTCCTTTGTTTTTTCATGGTGAATTTTGCAAACTGCCTGAATATGGCCAAAGAAGAATAGCGTGGACCCAGCAGCATATATTTTCTGCAGGGGCTACATATGAGCTTCTTCAGCCCTCTTTGGCTGATGGAGATGGGAGAGAGGAAATGCTGGTTTTGTACTTGGCCTACAAGTTCAGAAAAGAAAGAGTCTCTGACAAGCCAATCTTCCTTCTGCTGCTTCAAGTCTTCAGTTCCTTGCTTTGCAAGCATTTTGTCAGCTATACCAGTAAGATTGTTCTATAGGTCACTCGTTTTCCCAAGCCCTCCTGGGCTATCATTATATGTTTCCAGAGCAATTATCTCCCCTTTTTCTCATATGCAGTCATGAATACACAAATGCACTGCTCTCACTGGGCAGGCTGACTCAGGCAGAGAAAGCGAGGATTTAGACTCAAACTTAAATAACAATTTTTAAGTTTATTGCTTGCACCAATGGCTAACTGTAATGCCAGGGATGACACCAGCACATAGATACAGTGTTCTATTTAACATAAAATATCACTGCTTCAATATTTTTTTATAAAAAATGTATTTTATTCATTCACAGTGTACAGTGGTGCTTAATGCTTTTATTTCTTAAACAGATCATTGCTCCTCCTGAACGTAAGTACTCCGTCTGGATTGGAGGCTCTATTCTTGCCTCCCTGTCTACTTTCCAGCAGATGTGGATCAGCAAACAGGAATATGATGAAGCTGGCCCGTCCATTGTTCACCGCAAATGCTTTTAAATTGCTTTATCTTTATATGTCTCCTTAGTGTATTACTGTGAATGTATTCAGGAAAGTACATTCTTATTTCATTCTTTCATTCCAGAAATCCTTCATTGTAATGACTCTAGTTAATTGGATACTATGTATTTTTTTGGAATAAATTTTAAATACGCTATGAAATTGCTGCTCCTATTTAAAAAGGAAAGACCAACATGTATCCGTGGAGGTACCATTACGGCTGGTTTGAAGCTCCATCTTGTGACACAAATTTGTTACTACGCTATACTGAGCTTAATAGAAAAAGCGGTACCTTTTGCTCAGTGATACCAATGCTAGAAAATGCTGCATGTTATCAAAGTTTAGCCTCAGAAAACATTTTAGTCTGCAAACAGAACCAGTCTTAATTTTTCCAAAGTCCTGGGCAGTACCAAAGGAGCATCGCATCTGTTTGATATCAGAATGAGCTCATGCACTCTGCTTTGCATTCGCTCTATCCAGAAATATTATTTATCCACATCAGTCTTAATTCACAGCTGTCATGCTGGAAAAGCTAATTTCTTACGATGTGTGGCCCAGAGGTGTATGGTGTGTACTACAACAATTCTATGTGTTTTCTTTAAAGAAACAGAACCTGTTCCTTTGGGAGCATATCTAAACATTAATATTAGATTGAATACATGACTTTCCTATCATATGCTCTCAGAATGAGTGCAGCCTATTATTTTTACGTTGTGATTTCTGGCAAGGCCTAAAGGGTAATTAAGCTGGCTTAATACATTNTAATCAAAGTAGAAAAAATAATTTAGACAATTTTCTTTTTTGTGATTTTTCTGATTCTTTTTATAGTCTTAAATACATCAAAATTCAACTAGAAATACAGGCATAGAAGCTGAAGACAGTAATAGTGTCTTAAAAGTATGTATATGAATAAAGAATTCACTGAGGCAGACCTGGAAAAGGTCAGTTCTAAGGAACTTGCTGCAAGCTGTATTCATTAGAGTTCAGGATAAAGGATGCTATTTATTTTTGTTACCTATTTTCCTGTCTAAACTCAATAGTTTACCTCACTTGCCTGTTACTTGTTACTTTCAAACTGTAAGCTCTTTGCAACAGCACCTGTTATTTACCATGTCTGAGTAACCCCCGGGTTCCAGATCTTGTCCAGCTTCTGACTGTTAGCACATGTTCCAAACTTTTTTGTACTAACCTTATTATTTAAAGTATAGATCATCTAGATTCTTGGAACAGGTACTAAATAAACTCTTGTAAGAGCAAATAGCTTTGTATTGTTCTTCCTTCTAACTCTATCTAGATTTTTTTTATCTAACTCTAGATAGATCCAGGGAATCCCATTCAGGATAAGAACCTGATTTCAAATAAAAATTCCTACTGGAGGGTTGCTAGAGAAGACACATTTCTCCAAGGGACTCTGATGCATCTCTGCTATTCCAAGATGTGATGAGGGTCAGCTCTCAGGTAAAGGACTTGTGTTTTCTGATTAATAACTTAGCAAAACTTGAGCCATACAAGGATGGAATGGGGAAAAGGATTAAAAAAATCACCCAAATGGATGTATTTGCCTCTGCTACATATAATGTAAATTCACTGAATCAGTCAAGAGATGTACATAGTTGGAAGCCACAAAAAGCCAGCCTCTAATGCTCTGAAAGCCGTTAATGCCAACAACTATCAAGAGAAACATTACTTATTTCAACACAGTTACTGTTGTTTGAAGTTTATTTTATTGTTGTGTTTTATAGGTGAGATTTATTTACAGATTCAGGGGTAATGCCGCTGAACTCCATCTTCACAGAGCAACAAAATAACTCCAAAACAGGCTAGAGCAATAAATATCAAACCATTCAATCTAAAATGTACAAATATAAAAGTCATTTCTGAAAATGTAGGAAAAACAGGAATCCATTTTTCTGTTTTGGCCATTTGTATGGTAACATGGCTATTGTCCATCCGTATCACCTCAGATCCAGCACAATTATCTTTATGTCTTTCCCGACCACATGGGTACATGGCTGCAGAAGAAGTCAATCCATTACTCACAGAAATCAATTATTTCAGTAAAATGGCGTGAAGGCTATTGTTTTCTTTTAGTTTTCTGAGCCTGCTTAATTCTATGCCTATCTATCCAACTTCGGTACCTGTCACTGTGCCTGTTCACAGGCAAACCTGATTGTCACAGGTATGGACTGCTGAATTAAGGACTACAACATCCAATCAGAAATAAATTTTTAAGAGGATATTGTTTAGTGCTTAGCCCGTGAAACAGATTCTAGTTCTGTGCTATCCTTTATGTATCACAGCACGGGATACCTGAAATGGAGAAAGAAGGTGTTGGTGCTGCTTTAAAACAGGTGCATGGGGGACAGCAGCAAGGAAAGTGTGAAGCTGCTCTCTTCCTGTGGTGACTTCAGATGTGTCTGCCCACGTGATGGAACTTTTTTTAGCATTTAGGACTAGATTGTAACAGCTTGTATTGTGTCTATGGAGAAGAGTTTTTGCCAGAAACCAGGTGCAGATTAGGATTGTTTTAGTCAGGTTTCATGAGGCTTCCTGTATTATCACCCGTGATATTTTTCTTCCAGGAAATGAGACTGTGATCTTACTGTTTTTGTTGGAAGATCAATGTCTTTTGGGGATTGTATTTGCAAGGATATTTGTGTTTGATATGCGATACCAGCAGTGTGTCTAATGATTATAAATGAGCTCAAGTGGCCAGTAACTTCATTGATGAACTGTCTGTAGAGGACTGCTGAAAAGAGCCCATCTGGAACAAAAGTCTTAAAATTTTTCAGAGTTGGACTACCTTCTCATTATCCCTACAGTCAATGATAAAAGAACAGAACAAAACAAAGAAACCCCAACCTCTCCTTTTGGGGAGTAATGCTGACATTCTGAGAGTCCTACAACAAAGAAAGAATTTCCAATGTCTTTCAGCATTACTTATCTGCATTTGATCATTTTATTTTGAGCTATATGAGATACTTGGTGTTTGAAGTGAGTCCCGTTGTTTAAAAAAAAAATATCTTAATTACTCAAAGGTAAAGATTTTTGCCTTCCAGATAACAGTGACATTTCTAATAATGACTGACTATACTGTTCAGCCATCCATACAGCATACTATGCTCATAAAACATCAGAAGATAGTGTAGTTACTGAGAAAGGTTTATGAGAAGCCAGTGGAAAATTACAGGCAATAAAGGAAACGGCTTAATCTACTCATAGCTGCACTTTTTAGCAGCTGGGGTGTTCTGTTGGGACACTACAGTTGGGGAGATGAACTGAATTCTTTGTTTAAAAACTGAAGAGCTCAGGAAGAACTCCCATTTGAAACTGTGGCTTTTTGCTTCTTCTGAAAGCAGGTAAAAGCGGTGACTGATAATAACTGCCTCTGGTTAGCCACCGTTTGAATGGCAGTGTGTAACACTCATCTCATGGCTGCTATTGAGTGCTTAAGTAGACTCCTATTGCCTACCTTGGTCAGTGAGGCAAGGGTAATGAATTCTTAAAATGTGGGAAAAATGATAAAGAAATCTAATCTGAAGCATGTGTAATTTCTGCTTGCAGCAGAACCATGGGCAAGAATGTAAATAGTCAAAACCATGTTGGATCATATACTTACATTAAATAACCTAGGGTCCTTTGTATGTGGATGGAATCCCTTCTTTTTACAAGCAGAAACTTCTAGCATGCCAGCATTAGTAAGTCTGAAGATGCCAGTGCTGGAAAGCAAAAGTTGAAACTCCTGTTACAGTCTGCTCCCATAATACATGTCCGAGGTTTCACATACATACAAATTGCTTAGCTTAACAGAAGGACAACAGAATGGTACTCAGTGACCTTTGATACACAGGAGTCAAGGCTGAGTTAGATTCTTAGAGGCATTTGAAATCAAGGGGAGTTGTATTCCTGTAAAGGAAGAGATGATGAGGGGAAGGGGAGAAAAAAAAAATAAAAATCACAGTACTGGTGCTATTTCCATTTGGCAGGTTAGCCTACTAAGAGCCCAGGCTAGTTCATACAGGAGCAGATACAAAACAGAAACTTAGGTGTTCTGGATTGCATTTCACTCACTGAACTCTAGAGGGGCAACTTAAAAGAGAAGAGCCAGCCTTTAAGCTAGCTGTGTAAATAACTAGTGACGGTACACATCCTCCCCACTCTTCTAGGTAATCGAGTAATACAAAGCACAAGAAAATGCACTGCTGCATATGTATGATCTAACACTTTCAGTATTGAATAACACATTAGAAAACCCACCCTTCTGTGAAAAAGATTAGTGCCTAAGAGCTACAGGACAGCACCTGATTAATAAATGTTACACATACCCTGTAACCAACTCTAACCTGTTACTCCTATCAGCATAACTATGAAAGAAATTTGGAGGACCAGAGATTTGAAAAGGTGTGCGGATGTGCTCTGGGTTACAAAGCCTAGTGCTTGTGCACTTGCCCCTCAATCTGTATTTACAGCTCTGCTACCTGAACGGCCCATATAGGAAGTTAGGCAACCAGAATGGGATTCATAGAAGTCATCTACAGAGGCAGAAGGCCAGAAAGGCTGAAGAAATGCAGTCTAAACAATGGAGTTAGCCCTGGGGCCTTGAAATGCCAAACACACCAAAGTGGAATAACAAAATTGTTGAGGTTGGAAGGAACCTCTGAAGATTGTCTAGTCCAACCCCCCTGCTCCAGCAGAATCACCCTGAGCAGGTTGCCCAGGACTATGTCTAGATAGGTTTTGAATATCTCCACGGATATAGACTTCACACCCTCTCTGGGCAACCTGTTCCATTATAAACTTTCACATTAATACTTCCACAGTTCGAGGTTTTCCCAGATACTTATTAATTGTATCTTATGAAATATAAAACCAGGACCCTATTATTGAAAAAGTGATCTTTATCCCTCTACTCCCCAAACTGCAATTTTCACATCATCCTAGAGAAATACGTCTAACCCCTCCACTTCCTCCATCAGACAGAATGAAGATGGGTCTGTTGTAGGGCACTGGCAATTAGGTCTCCAGAAGAACAGCTCCTGTCATTACTACTTGGTTGAGCAGAGTATAAAAATAAATAAAATTTACAACCCGGGACTGGGAAGAGAGGAGAGAGAAGCCCGAGACAATATTGTGCATAGAGACTGACTGGAATTCAAGTCTAAACAACTTAAAGAAAACAAACTCACAATACAATATTCCTGCCCTTCATCCAAGTTTACATGTGCTGTTTGCATTTGATCAGATTTTACGATAAGGACCAAGGGAAAAATATCTAAACATTACTTAGAAAAATCAGAACTCACTCATTATGCTTTGGTGAACAAACAATTGCAATGGCCTCTGGCAACATTAGCTGATAAGAACAATGAGTATGAAGATCAACACTGGATAAGAATGCAGTTTGTGTTGGATGTGTCTACAAAAAGAAAGGGAAAACTCAACATCATGAAATATTTCTTACTAATCAAGGTCGACATACATACATTCAAGAAGGAACAATAATTTTTAACAAGTGAAAGTATCACTATTTCCTTAGGTTGGTTTCTTAAATTCCTATTAAGCCAGATTCTACATTTTTGTGGTGGCTTTTCAGTACGAGGTTTATGGAGGCACATTCACAACCAGATGTACAAGCAATTTTCTGATCATGGCGGGGAAGAAAGGTGGAATAAAGAAGTGCAAGACAAAAGGAAATTATTTGATTGTCCAAAATCCCCAAGAGTGAAATTAATATAAAGTTTAAACAACACAATACCCCCCCCTCAAATTTTGAATACAGTAGAAAAATAAATGTCATTAGAGACTAATAAAATACCCCTAAATCGACATAAACAAAAGTTGCACAGGCAAAAGCAGGCCCATTGTGTCAACAGGATGCCTCAAGTGCTTTAAGAAATACTGATCTGTGGAGAATGTTAGTGCTCATTTACATCACTACAATTAGAATTAAGCGAGCAAATTAATTTGAGTTAGTCTAGTTATTTCTTCAGTTTGTTATTTCCAGGGTTTTTTCATGTATGCAGAGCCGATACAGAACAGCCAGAATCTGAGTGTCACACGTACGTGGATCCAACCCAAAGTGAGGAGATCATACTGATCCTGAATACCAAATAATTCTTCCACGTTCTCCATGTCGCAGTAGTCTGGTCCTGCAGATTGCTTTGGCACTATTACGTGAGTAATAGTAAATTCGTTATGTGTCTGTAAAACAAACATTGACTTAGAGTGGAACAAATGAAACTAATGAATAAATGCTGAATCAGAATCTGAAAGTTGTCAGCCTATCAGCTAAAATAAACAGTACAGCTCCACTGATTCTAGTGCAGCCATGCAGACTTACTG
The DNA here is from genome assembly GCA_013396915.1 of Stercorarius parasiticus. NCBI lineage: Eukaryota > Metazoa > Chordata > Aves > Charadriiformes > Stercorariidae > Stercorarius > Stercorarius parasiticus. The sequence goes on along the minus strand of VWZL01000274.1, from coordinate 649,964 downwards.
CACCTGAAAATATCCCTTAGCATTATTAGTAGTAGTAACAACATGAGATTGTTGTATTGAAATGCTCTCAGAGACCAGTGTGAAAACATTGTCCTTTAAAATAATTAAAAACATGAAAAAAGAGGTTTGAGAATACTATGATTATTTTCTGTGAAACTTGGAACATCACTACTCTTGCTATTCTTCTTCGCTTTATACAATTCAAAGACGCCTGGACGTCATCTTTAAAATTCTTTGTATGCCAGAATTAGCCATGACATCTTTCCCTGCTCTGAAAGGATGTTAAGTGTTATCTAGGTCAAAGGAAAAAACCAGCCTGGAAATCGGATGTTCTACAGCTTGATGGGGGGATTTTCTTCTTCTGTTTTGTTGTGCCATTATGAATTTGATGACTCTAGTAGATTCTAACAGTCTTTATATTTCATTGTCCTGTAACTAAACCTCACTTACCTTAGATGAATGCCAGAGAAAGTACTCGAAAAAGCCTGTATTGCATAGCATGCTGAAAAACTTGCTACATTTTATAATGACAGCAGTGTACTTTAATCGGATGTTTCCCTAATAAGGCAAGCACAAACTGCTGAAGTGAACACTCAGGTTATAATATGAAATTAATTATATTAAAGAATAATCATTTAGATCTGCTTTTGCTCTGAAATTGATACATTACAGAAAAATACATCACTATCAAATATGTCTTCCCCATACAAATGTGAGGTTAAACTGTACCAGTTTTCCACAGAGAATTCCACATGTCTCTATTCCTCTTACTGTATTTGCCTCTGCAAGCAGCAGAAATTTGTGACAGAGATCCCTGGGCAAAATGACACCTCTGAGTGCTTCGGACAATTGAGCTAATAAGAAAAAAAAAACCAAAACAAAACAAAAAAGGAGAGAGAGATAAAAAGGCATTTGCAGCTTACCACAGTCAAGTTCTATAAAATATGGAAATATATCCAGATATATACAGTTACAGGAAATTATTGAAAGTGAAAGAATTATACTTACCACATCACAGATTTCTAATGAGAATAAGTATACAGCACCCTAAATTGAGGTGACCAGCCCATAAGATACACTCATTAGCCTGCCCCTGAGGTGACAGTGAGCTGATACCATCTCCCAGGCGAAGGTGAACCACTGCAGGTTCTGCTTCTGTTCCCTTGAAGCCCACGGCAAGATTCAGACTTCATTCCAGAGGAACACTAAGGCTCAATCTCTAGATCCATCGATTGGTACTCAACTGGAAAATGTGAAACTGCGCAACTAGTCTCCTCTCTTAAAATGAAGAAACTGTGTGGAACTGTTGTGTGTACGTCAACCTGTTCATGCTTATTTCACTATGGACATCCTCACGGTGAAGAAGTACACATGCATATGCAATATGTGGACTGCTATAAGCAGCAAAGAGGCAGGTAAAATAAAAAAGGAATGAAAAAAAAATATCTCTGCACTTACTCTGAACGGCACTTAAAGTAGCTGCTGGCTTTAAGACCCGGTTTACTGGAGGCGAATGTCCAGTGCAGCCAGATGTGCCGCTCCTCTCTTTTTTCTCAAGCAGTGCAGTGGATAGGGAACTGTTCTCTGGTACAGAAATACAAGACAGCATACTTCCATCTATCTGTTCGGACATAACCATGCTCTCTTTGATTTTCTGATCTCGAGCTAGTTCTTGCTTCTTAAGTTGATCCTCAAAGAACTGAAACTGTTCTGATTCAAGCTGCTGTTGCCGCATAAGTGCGATTCGTTTCTTCTCTGCCTCTATTAGCTTTTGATGCTCTAGTTTCTTCAGAAATTCAGTTCTACATTTGTTCTGAAACATATGCAAAATAGTGACATTCTCAGAACACTAAATAGCCTCAAAAAATGAAGGGAAAGAAGCAATCTAATTGTTTAATACAACCAGCAAATCCTGGCATTAAAAATTAAGCCTTTTGGAACATGTTTGCTGAACTGGCAAATACAATTCTATCCCCAAAAGTAGTATGATATGGAAGGAAAACCAGTAAGTAAGGAACTCCTAACACAAAGCTTCCAGTCTGCACATGTGGTGCTTTGTGTTTTCACTTCAGTAGGGATAGCACCGGCCTCATTTGCCCGTTACAATAAAGTCATTAGAAACAGACTTTTCAGAACCGTGGTGGCGTAAGCCCTTACAATTTTCAATGCAAGAAGAAATCCACGAGCACGTGGGTTTCCTGCATAGATTTCATAATCCATTTTGTTATCGGGTTCTGTTGCTTGTCGCTGCTGTTTGCATAGGTTGGTCCACTTTCTCCTGCTACTTTCTTTCCTCAGCTTTCCCTGGGTTGCCTGACCTGGCATTGG
>VWZL01000274.1:426270-647486 GCA_013396915.1 Stercorarius parasiticus | reverse complement strand
AGGAATATGGGGTTGGGGGGGGTGGGTGGGGATGTTTGTCCTGGTTTTTTGTAGGTTTTTTTTTCATAATACCCTAGGTCAATTTTAAGGGAAGGAAAGAAAAAGATGTTTTTTTCTCAGATGCTCTTTCCAAGACAAGTTTTTAAAACTACGGATGCTCTTTTCAGTGACTTCAATACACAAGATGCAAGTAGTTACAGTTACTCAAGCAGGATCAATGCAAACTTGAGCATATTCAGAGCCAAGGGACCTTTTCCTCATACTCATGTAAGTGTATCAACAGTATCCTTTTTGTAAAACAGGATCAGAGTGTACCAAAGACCTATTTGGATATTTGTAGACAGTTATTAAGTAAATATCACAGCACATTTATTTCCAAGCACACACTTCCATTACTTATTTTCAAATGACAAACAGATTAGATTCTGAGAAGTGAAAAGTCATTCTCAGCAGCCTGTGAAATGGTTAGGTTCTTGTAGAACTGGCATTTCACTGCTTATTTTTTTAAAAAGTTTTATATGACAGAAAAACATTCATACCAACAATAATTTAGTAATCATATAAGACTTACTTTGTTTTGGATGTATTCTTCATATTCTAAGTTGTATTTTTTTAAAAGATCTCTCTTCAGTTCATCTGTCCGTGGAAACGCAACCTCCTTCAATTTCTTTGGGGTCGGATGGGAGAGAAAGATAAAAGTTTACTTTTCACTTTTTAAAAGAACCACCTGGAAAATAAACTCAGCTGTAATACAGATTTTAAAGAATACAAAACAGAAAAAAACACTGCTTTTCTCCCAGGAAAGAAAGGAAGAAATACATGCTAAATCATCAGCTTATGAAACTTCTATAGTACACTGATTTCAATAAAGTTATATTAATTTATGTCAGTGAAAGGTGTGACATGACTACTTCTTATCTCAAGGAAAGATTAGGCCTTTTTCTAGCCGTCTGTTATCTCTGTTTTGTTTAACAGGCATGTGATGACTAACGTATTTGTTGTAGGTGTAATTTACAAAAAAGCTAAGTCCAACGTTCAACGTTTCGGGTAGGATCATCACATTTTTCTCTGGGACTCCCTGGACAGAAATATGACTGCATATGCCCATTTCCAGGTGGGCAAAAGATGTTTATTTGCAGAGATAGTACAACCTGTAGCTTGCTGTGAGAGCCCTGGCAGATAAAAANGGTTGCCTGACCTGGCATTGGCGCAGAGCCTGCCCAGCCTTAGGCACATCAGGTGCCTTCTCCACTCTGGTCTATGCCCCCTTGTCCCCAGGCCCACGTGCTGTTCCACGAACTGCAAGGGAAGCTTCAGGTTTCAACAGCCTGGCGAAGGGGAGCAGCAAGCATCTCCAGAAGCAAATGAAAAAAACAGAGCAAAGTCATTTCTTAAACGTCGCAAACAAAATAGAGCAGGAAAGAAAGCCTCAAACCAGTCGGTGGCAGGAATATGGGNTACCAAAGACCTATTTGGATATTTGTAGACAGTTATTAAGTAAATATCACAGCACATTTATTTCCAAGCACACACTTCCATTACTTATTTTCAAATGACAAACAGATTAGATTCTGAGAAGTGAAAAGTCATTCTCAGCAGCCTGTGAAATGGTTAGGTTCTTGTAGAACTGGCATTTCACTGCTTATTTTTTTAAAAAGTTTTATATGACAGAAAAACATTCATACCAACAATAATTTAGTAATCATATAAGACTTACTTTGTTTTGGATGTATTCTTCATATTCTAAGTTGTATTTTTTTAAAAGATCTCTCTTCAGTTCATCTGTCCGTGGAAACGCAACCTCCTTCAATTTCTTTGGGGTCGGATGGGAGAGAAAGATAAAAGTTTACTTTTCACTTTTTAAAAGAACCACCTGGAAAATAAACTCAGCTGTAATACAGATTTTAAAGAATACAAAACAGAAAAAAACACTGCTTTTCTCCCAGGAAAGAAAGGAAGAAATACATGCTAAATCATCAGCTTATGAAACTTCTATAGTACACTGATTTCAATAAAGTTATATTAATTTATGTCAGTGAAAGGTGTGACATGACTACTTCTTATCTCAAGGAAAGATTAGGCCTTTTTCTAGCCGTCTGTTATCTCTGTTTTGTTTAACAGGCATGTGATGACTAACGTATTTGTTGTAGGTGTAATTTACAAAAAAGCTAAGTCCAACGTTCAACGTTTCGGGTAGGATCATCACATTTTTCTCTGGGACTCCCTGGACAGAAATATGACTGCATATGCCCATTTCCAGGTGGGCAAAAGATGTTTATTTGCAGAGATAGTACAACCTGTAGCTTGCTGTGAGAGCCCTGGCAGATAAAAAGATTTTGTTTCATGAAACAAAAACAATGCCCAAGGCAGAGATTACTATAGAATAATTTAGAGGCTGTAGGGAGGGAAAGAGACCATGTGCTTAATCCTAGTGAGTGCCATCGGAGGGAGCATGTCAGATGCACTTTCTCAACAGGGATGTTTTCCTAGATTGTGGGCCACAGTCAAAAATTTGGCATGAAGCATTTTGGCTTTGGGTATGACATTATTCCGGTTTAACAGTAGAGAAAGCATGCAAATATGGCAGCATGAAGCAAGAGACACTTATGCTTTTTCTCATTGTGCAATTCCAGGTGTTTTAAACTCAGTATAAGGCTGTATTTGAAATGTCTCTTTTAACAAAAAAAAAAAAAAAAAAAAAAGGCAAAACTTTTTTATATACAGGTGGAGGAAAAAAATAAGTAAATACATATTTGATAATAAAGAAAGAAAAATATATACTTTGATTATTTAGCAGGGTAAGGAAATACCGCACAGGCACCAGTAATGCCACATGCCTGCCTTTCCCTCTGTTTGCAATAGTCAGTTTGGACCATTAGCTACTCGCATAATTGGGACCAGCATCAAACTCTAAGTACTGTTAAATAAGTGTATTTTTAACATGTAAGCTTTCAGAAACAGGTTTCCAACAATCTACCAACTTACTCAGAGCCCATTCTTGTTTACCCTTTAGGATTATAACTTAATACCTGTTAATGATCAAGTGATTAAACCAAAATAAAACATGAATGACTAGTGCAGAAAGGTATAATAAATTCAGCTGTGGTGGCTGACGTGGGCTATGTGCACAGGGAGGGAAAAGGACTGCTGGGAAAGAATGGAGAGATTCTTGGGGAAACATTTCGTAAAGGCCAGCAACCATAACCCTACCTTAATAATATCTTGTTTTTCTGGCACCGCACATTGGTGATAGTCTGGGTGACTAGGCAGCTTTTCTACAAACAACCTAGGAAATTAAACATGCATGTGTTCACCTCAGTAGCCAGAGGAACATCCACAATAGCTTTTATGTTGGCAGAAAAATCAGTTTCATATAACTGTCAAACACTGAATTCCAGATGACTTGGAGCAGGTTGCTACATTTTTCTTTAAACTGACACTTAAATTCTTGTATAGACTTGTATGGGACACATAGGGTAATGACAGGAGATTATTTTCTACATCTGCATATATTTTGGTTTTCATTAGTTGGGTTAAAAAAAGGACTAACTAGCAGCCAGCACCTAAAAATAGCCCTCAAAAGCACCCTCCACTCTAGCCAGTGTTAATAAATCCTGTTTCTACTGTCTTTATCTGTCCTTACCTGAAATGCAGAATCTTAAATGGGAAGTCAAGAATGCAGCACTGACTATCATTAAAGCAGTTATTTTTACCAGACCAAGCTGCATAGCTAACTGCAGTATTATTAACCTACCCAGAAATCTAAATTACGGCAACACTCAGCTGCAAAGAGTTTGGAACACACAGCTGCTATCATTCTTTCAGCAATTTGTACAATGTTCACCTCCAGTCTGGATCTCTTTTTATAGAGATACAGACATCTAAAATTAAGCAGAATAAGAAAGGTTTGGTCTAGTTTTCAGAGTATGGGGAAAGAAAGGGGGGGAAAGGAGGTGTCCTGTTATAAAAATTTTAAAATATGCATATTAAAAAAGCCCCTTTCAGAAGTAAGGAAACAACCCAATCAATTCTACAGCAAAACTAGCTAGTTAAAAAATTTAAACCTGCCACTGATACATTTTTCAGCTGGCTATTTTGACAATTTTAATAAAAGCTGTCTGGATTTGGTTTTTTTGGGTGGGAAGAATAATCATACAATGAATATATGTATTGTGGATTTTGCATTTACTCCTGTGAGAAGCAATAAATTATACTTAATCCTTTTGGGGAAGAAAAGCAAAAAGAGGCAAAAAGACGTTTTTTCATGTTTTTTAAGTGCTGTGCAATACTACCATCTTTCAGATTGGTGGAAGCTCATAACGCGTAGCTATTAAAGGCTCAGAAATCTTATCTAAACATTGCTTTTTAAACCATGCACTCTATTTAACCAATGTGCTGATAGATACAGAATAATCTGTGGGAAACAGTGCTCATAGTATAGCCTGGTACAATAAACTTAAACTTCCGTGTATTAGGTTAGTTCACGCATGGCAGTTAATAGACGGATAAGACTATTATATTAACAGTTGAGATGAAATTATAACAAAGCCTGCAATTAGAATAAAGATCTCCAGAGAACAAAGCTATTCTGGAAGAACACACTAAACATTTTTCTCCTCGTCTAAAGGGGTGCCCTGTTTTCACTGCAGCTCTTCATTTCAGTTTACTCAGAATTGTAAGTTGGAATGACTACAAATGGTTTCTTACGTTATGAACTTATTATAAAAAACAAAAGCATTCTCCAGATTTCCCTCCTCCATATATACTGATGCCATTCGCTCCATCTCTACTCCAGATCTAAAGTAACGACGCGGCGTGATCTCTTCATTGATTGTGATATTGCTGCCAAGTTTGCTTAAAGCACGTACTCTCTCTTCTGGGGTCACAGAGATGTCTGTATGGTCAGGAATAGCTACTAGCTTTTTCTGAAAAAGAACAGAGAGATTAGCAAAGAGAACCAGATGTTATGTTTCACTTTCAGTAAGTGATCTCATTCAAGAAAGAAACTCAAGGGAAATCTTCAGCTTTTTTCTCAAAACAGGCATTGGTTTCCCCACCGGTAGCCACAGTTGAAACATTTCAACATGTTTCTCAATTGCAAATAAATTGTGAGTGTGATTACAAATAAAAAATAATCTTATCCCCCTCCCCAAATCTTCAAACTACAAAAAAATCCCAGAAAAAAAAAATAAGGTAACATTAAGTAAACCCCTGTAGAAATGATCAAAGGCAACACAGAGTGTGTCCTCTTTAGAATCCCACATACATGAAATTCTACAGGATTCTGCCTCAAGTTACTGAAATAATTTGACGGAGGGCCTGAATACTCAGACTCCTATTCCATGACGCATAGGGTATGACTGCTGGGTATAGTTCAGCTAACAAAGAGCAGTAAGTCCCCCTGGTCAGTCAACAGTTCACTTCAAATGTTCATTTCCAGTTTCAAACGAGGCAGCTGAAGCCTAAGAAGTTAGAATTGACTCTACTGAAGAAGAAGCACAGCTGCTTACTCTGATCATTACCTTCCTGTTAAGTAGTTAAATAATTGGCTACTGCAAATTGCTTCCTCTTTGATGAAAATTTTTACTGTATCTATTCAAAATGTTCACTTCAACTTCTTAAAAACCTGATGACTGAAACAACTAAAACCCCATAAACCCCAAATATAGAAATAAAACAAATTCCAACAAACCCATCGGGCAGAACGTGGGAGGAACTGACAGAGTGCAGGAAGAGACCCTTGTAGCTGACAGCCAACGCTGCCTAACAGCTCTCTTGAATTGTTTCCTATTTGAAAGAGAGGGTGCTCAGCCATCAAAGCGTTTCTTTGTAATACATACCAAGGAGCTGACAGTGAATGGTTGTTCCATGTTGCTCTCTGTCTGCAAACCAAGGAGATCACTCTTTCCCTCCAAAGTCTCCATCTGACTGCAAAGGGCAGTATCAATCCAGCACTCAATATTTGCAGTCAGCTTTCTCAGGGTTTATTAGCCCAAGGGAAACTTGAACATAGATACATTGATTGTGGTCATGGGCTGGAAAAAATATGCCAAGTCATTCAGATTAGAAATACATTCAAATGTCACATAAATTTGCATGCCTGCATCCACTCATTACTTCAGTATCACAGTACTTACATATTTAATAACAGTCTAAAATTTACCAGGCATCTAAAATTTAAAATGGGAATGCATGGGGGCTTACAGGAGAGTTGCAGACTATCTGACCGGTTCTAATGTTATTACAGTGGATTAGGACACAATATAACAAATTATTTTTACGTTTTTTACAGCAACTTAAAAAAACCTCAACTTTTGAGCCGAAAGTGAAAAACTCAAAGGTCAAAGACTAACCACAAAATCTGTGTTTCCTTGAGCATATGGTTTGACAAACGTATTTATAAACAGTGTGAATCTGGCATCTTTTTTCCTGCTAAGCCTATAATTAAAAATAAAACTTAGCATACAAACTCATATCAGTAATATAAAGCAGAGAAAACATTTCAAGCACCACGTGTTCCACCTGCACAGCTTGCTGATTTCAACAACACTCAAAATACGATGAACTCTGATGAATCAACTGTTAGTAATTGCTTCTTGCACAGCTCTGAACAATAAAGACAAATATTTAGACATGGTGTGGTCATCAGCAAAAAAAAAAACCCAACAAACCTCTGAAAGGGAAATTAATTATTTAAATTTTAACGGAAATACGAAATGAAGCTCCTAATGTGGTTTTTCACTTCCGTGTACTCAATCTAAACAAATTTCATCCTGAATGTTGAAGGCACTTTATATATTGCAATAAATATGCCTTATGCTTTTGTAAAAGCATAAAGAGTGGGTTCAGCAAAGCTATTTTCTCAGCACACGTGTCTCTAGAGGCCAGAGGACTCTGGGTTAGAGAAAAACAACCCTAATGTGTTTTTAGCTGGCTACATTTCTCAAGTATTGGTTTCTGTATTTCTGTCTTCCTCATTTTTTTCCAAGAACTGACAGTATCTATTAGATCAGTCTTTAATTTTAACAATTAGTGCAAGTATTACAGAAGACATTAAATTCATTCAAGTAATACACTTTCTTTAAAATAATCAGACCCATCCTGTTTTACTTGTAAAAGCCCTTACTGGTATGCTCCTTCTGCCTTATTAATTCCGTCTTACTCTGCTTTTACATATGACCTCACAATCTCAATGAGTATGTTGTTGCTTCATTTTACACCCATGTTATCCATTTTCAAGATTTTTCTTCTCATCATCAAGTATGTCACAGGTCTTTGAATTCAATTTCAAGAACTGCTTTTTTCAAATTAAGGTGTTCAAAATGCTGTCACAATTTGTGACAAAAAAAAAGGGGCATGGCTTATGCACCCAAGGCATCAACATTAGTTCTGCTTGCAGCGCTAATGGAAATGGTTCTCTAAGCAATTTAATTTTACATAGATGGAGCTCCAGTATAAATGATCAGCTTGGCAGGAGAGCCTATTAATTGCCTACTCACAGACTGCAGAAAGGACCCATGGGGCAATAATAATTAAGTATTTTTGCTTTAGCCTGCACCAAGAAACATACTGCCTTATGGCTAGTTCCACCTGAAACCCTTGTCAGCTGGACCACTGTCGATGTGTTGGTAGACTGTGAAAGGAGAGGGCTAAAAGCTTGGCCAGTGCAGAGCTCAGGTTAGTCCTCTGCCCCTGCAGCTCAGAATCTAAGCAGAAATAAAATCTTCAGTAAGAGACTCTGCATTCACATGCTTTGTGTGGCTCAGGATTAACAATTTAAAAAAATATCTGAGAGCTAAAAGGCATAGATTTTGAAACCCTTTATTCACTTGCTTATCCATCACGTGGATTTTTTTTTTTATTTCCCCTAGAAGCAACTAGGAGATCTACGATAGCTGAATGGGAGGCTAGTTTTGCTCTAAAGTATGAATTCAAGTATGACAAACTGCGAAATATTCTAGTCTTCAATTTATCAAAAAAAAAATTGTTCAAAAGTAAAGGGTGCAGAAATGCATTTCTGTTCAATTCCCTATTTCAATTAGCAGCTTTTGAGCAAGACAGCTGCTTTTCCAGCACTTTCTCCATCACAGACTTTCTTCAAAATCTGGTGAGGAAACGGACTCTTAAGAGAATGCTCTTGAGATGCTTCCCTATGGAGGACGTGCGATATGGATCATATGCTTCTTTCAACTGTTACCACACCTTGAAGACCTTTCAGCCTAGCTGGTAGGTAAGTGGAAAAATGTTAGTGCAGCAAGTGGGAAACACAAAAGCCACTAATTGGTGGGATTTTGTTTTGGGGTTTTTTTTTGGTGTGTGGGCTTTTTTTGTTTGTTTGTTTTTGGGGGGTGGCGTGGGGGGTGGTGGGGGGCTAGTATTCCCAAAGAAGTCTTTGTTAAAGAAGTCTATGGTATCCCCCAGTCAAGATTTCTTTGGAACTGTCACAGGAAGACGTCAGGGAAACCTTTACTTGCAAAGATTTCTCATCTCAGTTGTCTCTAAGCATACTAAAATTATAAATATGTTATTTCAGTGATATTTTTAACCTAAAGAAGCGTTAAAACTAAGGAAAAAAAAAGAAGTGTAATAGCAGGTATTTTAAAGAGGAGACATATGGTATCAGCAGAATCTCACAGTTCCTCAAAATTTTGTCAGAGCTTTGAAGAAGCTCTGCAGAGAGAAGAAGCCAAGCCACAGTGCAAGAGCTTAGCAGAAGAATCACTGCAAATAAAAGAGGAAACTGACTTTTTAAATTAGTTTCAGGAGCACATTAAAAACCAGACACTGTAAATAAAGAACTACTACTGGGATGAATTTATATTCCTTTTACAAAAATGTGAAATCAGACTCAAATAAATTAGCTATTACAGGTGGCAGCACAATTTAAAAAAAAAAATGCTAAAAAGAATGTGGGCTGTTTTATGACTGCACTCCAATATATTATCCTTAACACGTGGACACACTGGCCAGAATTATAAATCATTAATCATTAAAATGCAAAAGGTTAAGCTTTGCTAAAAACACCACCGCGGGCATGTCTGTCGGCTCCCTGGAATGCCCCTGTGCATAATGTTCCTCCTGGCGCAGCTTCACAGTCACCTTCAGCTGGTCGAAGGCCATGAGACTGCCAAGGGGCTCCTCTCCCCCCATCAGACTTCTTTGTACCTCCGCTTCGTTGACACCAGTGACTTCAAGGCAAGTTGTAGCTGATCCAAATTAAAATTAAATGAACTTTCAAAATGAATTACTTCCTCCTCAAACTCAGGCTGTAAGGGAGGTGGCAGAAACGTGAAGCCAGCAAAAGCCTGGCCCTTTCCACAGCAGCGGTGTCCTAGACTGACATGAGCTGGCTTTGAAAATGCACCCTATGAGCTTGTACAGTGCCTACAAGAATTGCCCAGTTCTGACGAGTTACTCTTTTTCTTCTGGAAATACACACTCATATTTCACTCTACAAGAGCAAAGAGAAAGTCAAATGTCAAACCTCTGTGTGCAACGGAACCTAATTATATTCACATATACAGAATAGTTAGGCTAATACAGTGAACTACACTCCAACCCCAACCACAGGGGTTAAGTAGCAATGCTAGCTTGGAGCTGTCTTAGTCTATTAGAGCGTAAAGTGCTCTAAATTCTAAGAGTAAGCATGCATTTTTCTGCCTTTCAATTTCAGATGCTCCAACTAACTTAGACCTCGGTAATGTCTGATTAAAAGGAGTACCTGGACATTTAGAATGCAAATCAGGTTTTGTCTAATGATGGATTTTCTGAGAGTTGTTATCAGAATATAAGAATTTAACATCCATTCAACAGTTAAGAAATTTTTCTTGACTCATTGCTGACGGCACTCCTCATCAAATCCCATTTCTTCCTCAAAACCCACTTGTTTTCCTACATGATCCAGCTTATTACACTAGGCATTAATCCTTTGTAAAATCCAGCTTTATTAAGTCAAAAGCCCTCAACCACAGAAACAGAGCAAAGAAAGAAAACTGACATTTTGAATAACACAGAGTAATTCTTCTTGTTCACACTAACAAGGATGGTACCAAGTACCAGGGGAGTAAAAAGCAGAGAGAGCAATTTTAACTTAAATGTATATGCAAATAGTGGTACAGGGAGATAGAATAAGTGTATCAAGACGTATCAAGTACCCCAAGAATAGGCTAATAAGGCAGAGGTGGGATAAGAAGATCTGGAGAATGCATACACAGACTCTCATGGTTTTCTGAGAGGTATAATATCATAATCCATCACAAATTCTCCAGTGCATTCACCGTTCATTGCATGTCGCCATGGTTTAAATAATTGCCAATACAGCTGGATGTGGACAAACAAGAGCCCCTCTGCCTGTGCTCCAAGCCAGGGAGGTACAACCCAGCTAAGTTTGCAAGCTAATTAATTGTGGTAGCGAAATGTGGTACACATGGCAACACAGCAAGGCCTATTTAGTGTAAGTCCTTCACTGATGTAACCTGCCCACGTGAGATGGCTGGACCAGCAAAGACAACGAAGCCAAGCAAGGACCATTCTCTGCCAAAGGATGCGCCCGGTGGTACCCCAGCAGGACTCGTGTTCCTTAAACTTTCTAGAGAAGACACAGTCCCACAGAAGAGCTCAGAGTATCAGTGCCTCCCAGAAACGAGCTGACTGCAGAGCACGAGGACTGAATTTCAAGTCCTTATCATCATCATGATGCTGCTTTTACTTCTTCAGAAGAGGTTTTTAAATGTTGAAGGAGCTTTTTAGAGTTTTAAACAAGAAACTGCCTAACTTCAGTAAGTACTAGTTTAATCATTGTTTCCACTTTGTAGCATTAGTTACTTTGAATCATTCTTATTAGTTACATTGAAAGGTTGTTATTAGTTTTGGGGAAACATTGTTAGCTACCGTGAAACATTATTAGTTATTTTGAAACATTGTTATTAATTACTTTGAAACATTAGTTTCCCCTTTGTAACATATTTTTAAATTCCAAAGGAATTCATCATAACACATTGCCTTCACCATTGTTAGCAACACTTGCCAAGGTTTTGACTATTGGCCTTACTAAAAAGCTGCATTAAAGAGATCACTGCTACAATTTTCCAAAGCACTTTTTTCATTCAAAGCTTAGGTTCTGTTAAAAATAACGGGGACTTGGGGCATTAGCAATGATTTATTCTTTGCATATTTTTTATTAGTGAGTTATTTCAGAAATACTCATCCTTTTGTTTGATATTTTGGTGGAACATAAAGCCCAGATATGGTTCCCATCAAAATCATTCATTTGAGTTCATTGGGATCAGGATCCGTACAGCATATCTAGAAATATTTGCTAATATAAGAGCTAAAATGTGTCACAGTTCCATTTTTTACTAGCTACCCTTGAGAGCACTGTTCTGCATTCGTCCTAGGATAAAAAAAAAAAAAAAGCTTACTTTAATACTGTAATAAGAAGTTAAACCAGAAATACTCTGTTTTACTATACCGTGAAGAGTCATGATTATAGAATCCTAGAATAAAGGTGTGTCTCAAACCATAAAGGGGCCAGTCCTCACTAAAATAACCAAATTAGCAAGTGCAAAACCCAGATTTTAATAGCCCATAATGGAGCTAAATTATCTCAACAAATTTGAAATACGGAATATCCAGTGACTGGCAGATGAAGATAAAGGACTGTTTCATGGTAAGTTGTCACTCATGACACCTGTATTTTTGTACTTTGAAGTGGCTGTTCAAGTGAATTTTGTGGAAAATAACTTAGAAATACAGGCACCTAACTCATTCAGCTCTTTTTGAAATGCCAGGCAGCATATTGGCACAGCACATAATCGTTTATACACACACTTGGGTTTGGTATAAAATATGCTAAAACCCAGCCTAGATAGCAAACTGCCTTCTGTTGGTTCTCTGCAAAAAGAAACAGCATGTTCATCTGTCAACATGTTTTTAAAACAACCGTTCACCATTATAGCAAGTGATTCAGCTCATGTAGTAAGTAGTCCCTTCTGGAAAAAAAACCAAACAAACAACAAAGCACTGAATGTCATGAATGTCATGGCAAGATCATTCTCTTGTGCACAGAAAAATAGCAATTAACCAAAACCAACAGAAAGGCCTTTCAATGGAGAGAAGTACTGCAAGGAGCCACTTGCTGAGAACTTCACACATTTAGTTGGAGAAGTTGCTCTTCATAGTAGGAGCTACCAAGCTTGGCTCTAGAAAAGCCTGTCTCAATAATTGTTCATAATTTAATACTGACCCTTAGCTCCATGGATCCATTTAAATAGCATTGCCAAGACCTTCTTTCAGGCCCCACTAGCTCCCAGAGGCAGCTGCTGAGCTATACAATCATGTCTTCTAGAAGGGGGTCAAGGTTATATCGTCTTTTTCACCTGCTGTAAAGGACCAGTCCCACCCAGCTCCCAGCAGACAGTGCCAGTGGCATGCAGACAGTAGCATCTTCACCTCCTCATGTGCAGAGGAGATCCTTCATGCTCAGATATGCCAAACCCAAGTCTTCCCTGTATGGTTACACCACTCAGCGCTGTATCTTACAATCACAAAATTGAGCTTTATTTTCATCTAAAGAAAATGCGGGTGTTTTCTCACGGTTAAAAAAAGCTAGAATAATGATTTGAAGTCTTTTAAAATTGTTCTGCAAATATTTGGATGACTGCAGTCAGGTAACATAGCTACTTAAATATCATTGTTTTTTAGAAACAGTTTTTCATTTGGAACAGATAGAAACATTACTGCATTAAGAAGGTACATCAATAAAATTAGATTGCTACTGGGTCTGCTAAGACTCTGATAAACTGCTATGCAGATAGCGTCCAACATGACACATGCAAGAACCTGACTTTTACAGAGAATATGAATGTAGAACCTACAGGCTTTCCCCATTGCTTCAGGGCAGACCTTCACCTATTTTCTTAACCATTTTTAAGCAGACTATTTTGCTGTCAAGGTCTAGTATGTCAGTGCTACTACAGCATAACCCTGTGCATTTAAGCTGTATACACATAGGTGATGGCTTGCTACCGGATTTATTAATATGCTCTGTCGACAAAGACATTAGTCACTTTTAAGAGAATGTCCTGAAAACCAGACTGCAAATATTGAACATTGAAATATGCATCTGTGAACTGCTGACAGTTCTTTCTCTTGTGGTTCCTCGTGTCAAAACACAATCCCTCCCTCTCCCTTTTCTGGTAACACCAGGCAGTTTCAGTAGAAAAGCATTTTTAACATAATGGATAAAGTATCACCAATGTCAGAATGTCTCGGATTACAAGCAATAGCCTTCTTAGGCAGTCACTGAAATATACTTATGCAACACAGAACAGCATCTTTCCAGTGACCCACTAAAAGGATGTTCTAGACGTGGTGTAGAAAACCAGTGCCATTTCCTGCCTTTGGGAAATCCACAACAATTCCCCATCAAAATTAGCGTAGTGCACAATAAGGCAGAAGAAGGCAGAAAGAAAAGAAATAGCTATTGTTATATAATTTGCTCCAATACGTAACATCACTGATAAAACTAACTTGCAGCATGAAGACAAGAAGCTGTGTTGCTAAGGGAAACAAACGAGAGGCTAAAATCAGCACAGAGGTCTGCAACACTTCATAGGCATCCATGAAACAAAGCAAGCATGACTCCTTGCAAATCCTCAGGTTTCACAGATTTTTCTGCCTGTAGCCCTATTTCTCTCAGAGGCAAAGTCCCACTGGGAGAGAAGGGTTAAGAACCTTCCTGTTCTTCCTGTAAAAGGCAGTGATTTTTTCTGGCAATATTTGCTACTTAATTTTGTGGCACTTTCAGACTCCAGAACCTCTAATACGGACATTTGTTCATTGGGTGAGCAACCAGTTGCAACAATTAGTTTCCATTTCTATCTGATGACAAATTCCTATTCTGTCTTACTTCTTATGGTTCATAATGTAGGTGACAAAAAAAGAATTTAATTGACATTTCTGACATACAAATTCACAGTTCATCTGAAGTCTATTGAATTGCCTATAAGGAGTGATGCTTGCCTTGTGGCCTCAAATCTAGAAAAAATAATTTGGGGCATCAGTTCAATGGGTTCTTGTTATTTTGTACGTTAACGGTTAAGTAAGCAAAATGCAGATAAAAAATAGATAGCGATATTACCTACAGGGTGGAGTGTGGTCAACCAGTACAAATAACTACCACTTACTCTGGCATGTTTCTGCAGTGCAATGCTTATATTAAGATAATACAGTTAGTTGATTTCATAATGAAGTCTTTGACCTCCTGCCCTATCCTAGATGATTCAGGATGTCTCATGCCATGAGCAGATGGAAAAAAAAAAAACCAAAACACCAAAGCCAAGCAGGAATGCCTGACTATGAGAAGAATTCAGCGTGCTTTAGACCAATTTTTCTACTTGGATAGTTAAAATATTTAGTTTCTCTTTTAGAAGGTTGCTCAGTTTGACAATGATAAGCACGTGTTTTATAGCAGCACTGACTGTAACATAATCAGCTCATAGGGCTGCTTGAAAGTCAGTGGAATTATCCAGAATATCAGAGCTGAGCGCAATGATTTGTGGCTGACATTCTATCCACTTGCAGGCCAACAGGCTGTTCATCCCACTGAAGAGATGCACAGACTACCTTTGAGCCTATTTCCAAATTAATTGCTTTTCCCTTCACGATGAGTCCGATGATCTTTGCAGCCTATCCAAGCTCCTTTCTGTATTAACAGAGAGAGACAGACATCTCTGAAAGGCAGTGAAAACCAGACAGAGATGCTAAAAGAGGAAGATACTTCCTAGTTGATTGCGTGGTGAGCCCACGGTCTCCCTGATGTTGTGTGCTGAACTGTGAGTCATCTGGAGCTGCCAGTAGGAAGTGGTAGGCAACGGGTTGTGTCTGAGCAGATGCCTGACTCACAGATTACCGTGAGGCATCATCGTTTGCGTAAGACTGAAAATGCTGGATTTTTATAAAAGGGATGCCTATGCATCTAAGTCACTACACACGGATCATTCAGGAGCTGTACAAGCATGATCGATTTCTTTCACGGACAGATACTTCTATTTATATTGGAAACTATGACCAGAAAATATGTTTTCTGGTATGGCAATCTAAATGTTATATATTTATTAAAATTATACAGACAAAGACTTTCATTACAAGAACTAAGCTAACTAAGTTCCAGAACGCGAACTGGAAATGTAACCTTTGATACAGTAATAAAATCTCTGAAGTCAGATAAGAGGAAAAAACACCATTATGCATATATCTGGCAAACAGAGACCAAATATTTATTTTTATACAGCATTTGCTCAGTGTCTTCATGCATAAGTCACCTTGTCACTCCCTCAGCAGTTGAAGATTTCATGAGAGCCCTCACCTTGAGCTATACTCTTCCTCGCCTGGTGATTAACTTACAGGAAATGCCTTAAGGCCTGACCTTGAGCAAATAAAAGAAAATTACATGAGAAATGCCTTCACAGTATCCTCACGGCAATATCATTAACATATATGTTTGCGGGATTGATCAAGACACTGAACACTAATTTTAAACATAATACTACAAAATAACCCCCCTGCACTTACAGCCTTTTAAAATACTATTTAAAAACTGTAACTATGAAATTTGCATGTACAGAATTACACAGGGTTTGGGAGGAATGCTTCCTACACTCTCCTGTGATCTATGAAACTCTGGACTTGTCAACACTGGCCTTTGGTTTAGTTATTCATGCCTTTAGCACCTAGACATGCAATATACCAGGCAGCAATGCATTTAGCAGGTCAGGAAATCCAGCTGTTGCAGAGTAACACAATATATTGCCTCAGCAACACCCTCAACAACAGACCTGGACTCCATTCTCCTAGGAATATTTCATGAAGTTGTGGGTCTCTATCCTATTTTCTAGGACCTGATGGCCTAAGGCAATTTGTCAAATATATGTATTAGCTACAGCTTTGGATAGTCAACCAATTTAGCCTGCAATGAGGAGAAAACCCACTTCTGTGAAGACAGAACTTTCTCAAAGCTGGTCTTCGCCTGAGGAATGAACTCCCTGGGAACTACAGTCCATCCAAGGACTCATGATCTCACCACTTTTCATTCTTAGCAGAAGGTGTGTTTTTTCCAACTGTGACTTCTCAGACGAGCATTCAGAACCATGTGCATGTGAAATAAAAGGTATTCCAGACCAAGAGGAAATCCCCCAGAAGGGACTTTTTGCCACCCTTCTGAAACAGGACAGTGGATACGTGTGAGAGAGAAGTAAATTACGTTCCTCGGTGCACTTCGGAGGGACACCTTAGATTCTACAGAGGCCAAAATGAGGTAGGTACAAAATGAGATACATGAGCAGAAATAGCTTATGAGAGAGCTACAGATGCCCAACGACCACAATGTCTTGGTTTTTTTCCATCCTTTCTGTTTCTGTTACAATGATAACCTTTCACATGTATATGGAAATTATTTAAAAATAGAGTACTGCTATAAGTGCTTCTCTCCGAGAGATGATACCGTTCTGGATTCTGCTCCCCGCCGTGCTCTAACCACCCATTTTTGTAGACGCAGTGCCATGGGCAGCGTTACCCAGCCCAGCCTCGCCGCTCCCCCGCCTCCCCAGAAGTTGCCGGTAGCACCGTGATGCCCAGGCTGCCTCCCCGCACCCAGAGCTTGCTCCCTCTCTTCCTCCTGGCCCCCGGCTCCCTGAGGATGTCCCTAACCCGAAGTTCCGCCCTGCCTGGAGGAGGGCGATTCCCGACAGGCCTCCCCGGGGACGGCGGCACCGGACAACCGGGGCGGGGACGACCCGGACCCATCGCTCACCGGCGACATTGGCCCAGCCGAGCCCGGCTGATGGAGCTCGTACCGGGCTCCCACCGCTCCCCGACCCCGGCATTTCTTTCTCCCTCTTCCCGCAGGAACCGCAAAGCAGCGGGATGGAGGCGGGGGAGGGCATCTCCCTGCCCCTCTCTCCCTCTTACCGCGGGGGGTGGGTAGGTAGTTGGGATGCTGCTTACCGGCTCCGCCATCCGTTCGGCCGCCGCTGGAAGACAAAGCTCAGGGGCGCCCGCCCCCACCGAGCGCCTTCCGCCGCCGCCGGCCCAGGTTACGGTGCGGGGCGAAGGGAGGAGCCTGCGCGGCGCCGGGGCGAGCGGCGTGGCCATGGCTCGATCTGCGCCGCCGGGTCCTCCACCGATACGAGCCCATCGCAAGGCACCTCCCGCCCTCGCCGCCGACGGGCGAGTGGAAGCGCCGGCGGCGAGAGCGGGAGGTGCCTTGCGTGAGTGATGGGCCAAAGGGGGTGTTGCAGCATCCTCACCTGGCCTGTGTCCCTTCTACCTTTCCCACCTTGCTGGTGTGTTAACGAGAGTACATACCTGCTGGTGTACTGGTGGGCGAGCGTGCCTCGCCTGGGCTAATCTACACCTAGGTATGGGGCTAACGCTGCTGGCTGAGGAAGGGGTCGGCCAGGTGAGGAGGAAGATGCAGTGGCCACCGTGGTGCTCGGTGTCCTGGTTTGAGCGACGCAGGGCTAATTTATCTTCTAATGCTGGGGAAAACTCCACTTTTGGAAGGCTCTACTGTCTGAATTAGTGAAAATATTTACTTTATAGCCAGCTGCGCTATGTGAGATTCAAGGTCTCGGTGTTTTAAAGCCTTGCCGGGTGCAGGGATGAGGAGGAATGAGGCCTGGGCACTTGACGCAGGCTGGCCAGCAGGATTATTTCATACCATGAATGTCACATTCAATATAAATTGGAAAGTTTGGTGCATAGTGCTCTCTCTCCCTTGATGGTGGTGGTACAGAGAACTTCTTGCCCCAGTGCTGGACCCCTGAGCCCTTCCCTTCCTCCTGAAGCTGCAGCGCTCACAGTGTCCGACATTTGCTGTCCACTGCTGGGAGTGCACAGCTTCCTACCGATAGAATTGGTTGAGTATAATTCTTGTATATTTTATATTAGTATTGGGATCAATACTGGTTCTTTAGTATTATTGTTAATTATTTAGTCTTATCCTATTAAATCTATTTATATTTCAACCCTCATGTTTCCTTGTTTCGCCGATACCCTTTCCTGGGTGGGGAGGGGTCATCGGGTGATAGAATAATTGTCTAAATGGTAATAAATTGTTATGGATTTCTCAAACCATAACACTGTGGTACCTGGGAAAGTGGTACCTGAGCTGTGGTGCCTGCGAAAGAGGGATGGCTGGAGAGGTGGGGGGCCATCTCCCCAAAGGCAGAGGAGGTCGGGCATTGCAGGAAGAAAAGAAGCTGTCAGCCTGGGTTTATGAGGAGGCTGTGCAGCGCAGGGCTGTGGGCTGGTCCAGAGCTTTGCTAGGAATATCTATCAGTTGCTCCATGATAAATTTGGTGGCCTTCTGCTGAATTGCTCAGCAGATATTGGTCATATCAGTGTCTTTCCTGGGACCCAAATCTGGACACAGAAGTCTAGATGCGGCCTAAGATACTTGTATTTAGCCCATCCTGCACCTGCAGGCATGGTAAGGGCATTTCCCTTCCTTCCTTTCATTGTGTGCATGGCTATTCTGGCTGCTTGGCATCCCAGCCTTGAAGAACCGCACTTGGTGCTGGTGGTTGTGGTGTGGGGCGACAGGCCTTGGTCCTGGCTTTAGTAACAGGAGGGATTGATTTGAGCAAACAACAAAAATCCTGTTTGTTCAAACAGTTACCTTGCTATCTTGTATTTTTCATGCAACACCAGTGGTTCACTCAGTTTGGCTGAAAGCGCTACAAAGTACAGGCTCTAGTCCATGCCATGGAGGAGTTTCTCTGTGCTCAATGGAGCTGTTGAGCTAATCCCATCCCGAAGCAGAGGTGCAAGGGACCCTTACAATGCTGCAAGGATGTTGTCTGGGTGGCTAACTTCTGAGGGGGAGTATAAGGGGTGGGTGTTGCTGTTGTCCAGACACTGCCCATTCTGGGACTGCATTCCTGATGGATGGCAATAAGAAGATAACGTTTGCTTGCAGGAAACTCTAGGAAGTTGAGAAGCTACCTGATGAGCATTTGGAAATTTGTTGTCTTCCATCAGAGAATTTGGCAATCCTTTGAAAAGTCAGTTAGGTTAAAGGTGATGTTAGGTTGAACACTAGGTTTAGGTGTTCAGTGTGGAAGACACTGCACGTTGTGTTCTTTTCCAGTGTTAGTCACTGACACGAATGCTTCCCTGTAACCTCTTTCAGGGTGTGGCTGTGGCTGGTTCTTGTACAGCACAGGAACGCCCTCTAGAGAAGTTTGAACTTGATGTCCTGGAGTGCCCATTGGTGCCTGCTTCCAAGCTGAGTGAGCTTAATCTCAGACCTGCGTCCACACAACTGGGTTTTGAGGAACTACTAGATCCCCTTTCATTCATCTCCCAGAAAGGGCAGTCCCCAGTGTCTGCCCATTGCTTTCTTCAGCTGGGCAGAGCCATGTGCTCTGGTTCATGGAGAATCTGAGTTAGTTCGTGGTTAGCCCTGATTCTGTGGCAGGGAAAAGGCACCACTGGTGAGGGTGGAAGGAGTTTGGTGTGATTCTTTGTTTTCCCTCCCTTCCATCGTGTGTTTTGTGCAGCGTCATGCTGTCAGGTTCATTGTGTGCATCTCGACTGAATGTTGGGTGGTGCTGCAGAAGTGTGCGTGAGAGCAGAGGTGAAGGGCTTTGCTGCCACACTTCAATGAGGTGCTCGATTCCTCTTTACCTAAGCTGGAATTCTTGGTCCTGCTCCCCCTCCCTTCAGACCTAGAGCTTGTGTTTGTATTGGGTGTAATGTTTGATGTGCCTGTGCCAGGATTGCCCTGCTATGTTGTGGAGGTGGGCTAGGTCTGTTTTGAGTTCTCTGGGATGGTCAGGACACTGGGGTTTATAAATAGTGTGGTGTAAGTGCAATCTCTGTATCTTGGACTGTGAACCTCTCCAGAAGTTGTGAGCTCAGTTCCCAGTGATACCACAGGCTGCTGGAGAAGGTGTGTCATCTCCTTAGCATGTGTTTTCTATATTGCATGAGGCAAACATGTTTTGCTTATATATTGATATCCATCTCCCAGATTACCATCAAATGGGTTTCGTTTGCCACAAGTCTCAATTGAGGAATCTGGGCTTAAGCCCCCACCTAGAAACACCCACAGTGCCTAAGCTACCCTGTCTTGGCCTGGAATGATGAACCCTTTGATGTGATTTTTCACCTCCTGGAATAATCTTGTAGGTGAGCATGTGGGACACACTAACACTGTGAATTGAGAAGCTAGAAGAACTGGAAACAACTTCTTTACTGACAGTGCCAGGAATATTTCTTGAGATGAATGCTGTCGTCCTTTGTGTGCAGGCTGCTGTTATGTCTGCACACCCTCAATCCTTAGTTTCCAGGTTATGGATGTAAAGACAGTTGTGCTCTTTGTAGTAAGGGTGTTAACAAACCATTAGTCAGTGTGAGTATCTGTGTCTGTCCAACAATCAAGTGATTTCTCTCTGACGTAGGTTTCCTGATGTTGGATTCCTTGGCATTTGCACCCTTAAAGCCAACTACTGTCTGCTTACATGCCATGGTAGTCTTACAAGTGAGCCTTTTGGGTCTGGCTTGCTGCTGTTGTTAATGTGAGAAGAAAACAGGTCAAACTCTCTATCAAGAGGATAGATGGTTTAATTTAAACAAATATCAGTAATGCTTCAACAGAGAAATTAGTATCTCCCATTTTTGGGTTTTTGTGGAATAACACCTCTGTCTCACCTGGAATATGTGATATTGATCTGCCAGGGAAGAGAAAAAGAAATCTTAGTTGTAGCAAAACCAGTCCTATAAAAGCTAAAATTTTCCAAAACAAGTGATCCCTGAAGTGTTCCTTCCAATGTATTTGTATTTTCAGTGGTCATCCCCAGGTACCTCAACTTCTTCAGAGAGACTGCAGTCAACAAAATAATGTAACACCACGGAAAGCAAAATAAAAAATTTGCAAACCAATTGACAGTGGTTTGTAAACCCCTATATCAAACCCTATACCCATATTCAACTGCTAAATAGAAATCTTTGGGGTTTTTACCGGATGAATGAATTCCGGTGTGAAGCTTCAATGGTATTTTGCTATTAGTTCAACGATTTTTTGATACATTCTCTCAGTTGCATCAGCCCCCAGATGAAATCAAGATGTCCCCAAGCAGGAAAATGCTCATGGTAAATGAGATTAGAAATCCGAGGCAGTAGCTTCGCCATGTCTTTTGGATCTGCAAATTTGTCATGTCCACCGCTCCAAACAGCAATTGGCATGTTTATCTTCTCTATCTTGTATGCAGGAGGAGCAGACTGTAAGGAAGGGAGGAGACCTGAGTGAATGCTGTTGTATCAGAAGTTGTGTTTAGAGAAAGGATTTTGTGCAAGCATCTCTCTCTCCCTTCCGCACTCTCCACAGTAAAACAGTAAGGATGAAGGCCACCCACTTAGTGTCTATTTCCCTCACTCCATTCCCTGTCTACCAGGAAAGGGAATGATCCATCTTATTCCTGTGTCTTTCCTTAGTGCATGGCTATGAGTTGTCCTGCAGTTTGACATCTACTCGTGCCCTTTGGAGGTGAGGATATGGAAAGACTAGTGTCTGTGTTTATCAGGCAAGGACTGCAGAGTTGTTGTTCATGTGTGTCCTGTTTTTGGCCTACGTAGGGTCCTCTTCATGCTTTTATGGGGCATGGAGTGAAAGACTTTTAGTTGTATTGTCCCAGACTTCACTTGACACTCTCTCTAGGTCACAGGGTTGTTACTGATGGAATAATAGCCCATGAGCCTTTTGTCTGTGCCTTCCCTATTGTCTACGGGGTGGTAAGAGACCATTCAGAAAACACTTTTAAATTGACCCCTGTTATCTAAGGGTGGTTCTGTTATTCTTCTCATTGACTGCTTTTTTGGGCAATTTCCTAACCATTCAAAGTATTGGGAATTGAATGTTGCCCATTCAGAAATGTAAACTTCAGTATTTAAAGACCATATGTGTGAATGGAATGTGTCTGAGAAATCTTTGGAATCTTTCTCCACCTGTAAAATAATGTGCCACATATGAAATAACCTGCCCTGACTCAGAAAAGCTCTGTACAAGTCAACCGGTCTAATCAAATCTCAAAAAATTGTCAGGCAAGTTACCAGTGCTGCAGGAGAAGCGGAGCATTTCTGAGTGCTGACTGGGCAGTAACCAAACTCCTAGTGACCAAGTTTTTTCTGTTTCCTTTTTTCTGTACAGGATACATTAGTTCACCACAGCAGAAGTCTCTCTGAAAGCAGCGCTCTCTCTGAATTTTTCTGTTCTTATTTTTTCCAGGACCCAAGGACGAGTTCTCAGGGAAAGCGTATCGCCTTACCTGGTTGTATTTCTTCATGTTTTCCTTAGCGCCGTAGTCATAAGCTTGAAATTGGCCTGAACGCGCTAGCTATTGATATTGGAACAAGGACAGATAAAATGAAAGTGTTAAGAGACAGAACAGAGGGCAGGAGGCATTTTCCTGCCTATGACTGAAGCCAAGGCTCAGGCAGTGGACAGGCTTCCAGGGGTACTTAGGATGGATTGCAGGGTGAGTGACTTTATCTCCTTTCCTCTTGCTAACATTCTCTCCTGATTCTCAGCCACCACCCTTGGTATGTTATTAAAATTTTGCTTGACTATTTTAGTTAACTAAAGTTGGGATCCCTGTTTGTGACGTGGAGGTATGTCAGGGCTATTACTAGTCTAGTGTAACATATGATACCTCCTGACACACCTTGACTTTTGTGTGTCACTTTGGTCTGCTCGCAGCACTGGCGACATTTCCAGAGGCTCTGTACTTCTTACAAGAGTTTGGCTACTGGGAGCAGGGTGTGATTAGCTTATCGCTAAACTGTTGTCTTCCTGAATGTGCTTTGTCAAAAGGAAAAAAAAAAAAGATGAACCTGTCTTACTGAAAACATACGTGCATTTTTTTTTTTCACCTTTAAGTAACTGAGGATATGCTAGAAATCTGGTAGCTTGTCTCTATTTTCTGCCTTTGTGTGCTGGTGGTCTGTATCCTGTGAATTTTCGTCAAGGGTGTGTGCAGAACCACAAGTATATTTAAGAGTTGACAGAAGCGGCCACAATTCTGTGCACATACAGTGATATATTTCTGAGCCAATGCTCTCTTACCCTGGTTTGATTTGGAACATAGGCAGAACAACTTAGGTCTGAGAGCAGCATAAGATGCCAGCAGAAGAGGCAGTCCCCCCCTTGCCGCTTGTGCCGGCAGAAGCATTTGTGCAGTTAACTGTGTCTGGGAGATGATGCAGGCTGCAATTAACCCTCTGGGAGAAAAGCTTTAGCCTGGATCAATTCTTTGTCTGGATCATCCCCTGGCCACTCAAGTTCGCTTCTGCAACTCTCAAGGCAAGTGTCTTCATAAATAAAGATGAAGGCTGGAAAGCCATTAGAGCCCAACGTGCAGAGCGGCCTGATGTGCCCTGGGGAAGTCTCAGTGCCAGATACCAAAGGGGCAATTCAGGTAATGGTCTGGTGAGCCACGGGGAACAGAGCTCCCTCTGTGGCGGGTGCTCACGGCAGCACGCGAGAAGATGTGGTGGGCAGTTCCCCAGATCCACCACCTCTAGGCTTCCCTGGAGGCTGTCGGTTGCATGAAAAGCAGTAGTAAGAGTCTGTTTATACATCAGTACACAGTTATACCTGTTGCCAATGAATAACGTTCTGTGTGGATGTTCCAGCAGGGGAATGTCCTACGTATGTATCAATTCGACTCTGTAGAGAAAGCAGAAGTGTTATAAAGGCAATGATCCAGTGCTGTGAGAGAATAAAGCTGTGAAGGACCTGAGCAACATACTGCTGCTGTGTTAAAACCCCATTTTAATGGGATATTCTTCAAATATCAAAAAGAAAGTTGAGGAGAGACTCACAAATATGGGAATTTACAGTAGGAAAAGAGTATGTAGAATTTTATGCCTTTGGGAGAGTCTTTCCCACGTTAGTGCTTAGTCATATGGAAAACATCATTTGGGGAGTGTACACAGGCTTTGTTTTTCTCAGTTTCTACGGTTTGTATGATGCTTTTAAATAGTGCTGTGTTAGTCAGTAGAGGAGGATTGTTAATAGACTGCTCCAGCATAACGAGGCTACATGTGTGTGAGCTTTTTATAGGAACACTTGTTAAGTCGTCTGAGTATGTGAGATCAAAGACCACTGGAGAACTGACATGTGGAAGGTCTGCAAGAAAAAAAAAGTAGCAGACAGAGTAAAGGAATGAGATCTTGCTGTTGAGAGAAGTGTAAATAAACAGCTTTGAGCTTTGACTAGAAATGTTTTGTTGTGTAGTGACCAAAAAGAAACAAACTCTTATGTTCAGAGGATCTGGATGTCTTCCTATTTAGGAAGGTAAATATGAATTGTGCAAAAGAAAAAAGGTCTTTCTCCTTCTATTTGTCCATTTCAAAAAGCTTTGGTATCTTTTCAACTTTTCTTTTGCTTATACCCAGAAGAGGGGACACTGAGGGACACCATTGCATGATGGGACCATTCTGAATTCAGCCTTTCTTCCTTGCGTGATTTGAACGTGTCAGGTGGCAGATCTCATATTAGCTGAGCTCCTGGTTGGCATTTCTGAAACCCGCAACACATTTCTCTATGTCCCTGTAACTACTTGTAGACATAAGGCAGAAAAATTATTTTCCTTCAAAATTGCTTGAGCTTTACTTGTATTAAAGTGTTCTTACACATGCTTACCATGTTCAGACTTTGCATTCTGTCCCCAGATACGAAGCAGAAGATACTGGCACAAACTTTTCCCAGAGATCTGCAGAACCATGTTAAAGGCCCTTTCAGCAGTTCATTCTGATGAAGAGTTCCTTTGCAGCCAAGTAGTAACTGAGGAGAGGAAAAGTGCAAAACTGCTGGTTTTTTCCTTGTTGCACGGTTATTTCATGCAGAAAACTGTCACTCCCTTTTCTCTAGTAGTCTTCCCTCTTAACTAAGATTGCTGAAACTGCTTGACATCCCAGTATCCTTTAAAGTGTGTTCTTCCCAAGAGCACACCAGATGTTCTTCCTGCTTCTTATTATTAGGCACAAGTCACTGTCTGTCTGATTTTAGTGTGCTGACCTCAGTGAGAAAAGGCAGTTGGCTGCACTCGTGACTGCAGAGTATAGGAAGTCCCTTTTTGACCTAATATTTCTTCCAGGCAGGTACACAAACTGTACTGTGAGTATTGCTACTGCGTAAAAGAGGGAGCAGACAAATGAGAAGGATGCAGAGCCGGATGCTCTATAGTCGCATAATGGGTACAGCTTGGACAGAAAGCGGATGTGCTCCTGCAGTTTAACATTAAGTATAGCATGCAGGATTTCCACCATTCCCAGCAAATGTTATTAAATTGGTAAATTCTGGTGTGAAATAGGTATTTCCCTTTAAGTTTTCTTTACCATTTTACAAGTGAATATTTCACAAGCTTAAATGAGCTGCATGTATAATGAAATTAAGATGTGGAATCTCTTATTTGTAGTTTTCTACTAGTGCCTAAGCCTAGATTTAGTAGACTATGTTTAGACTCCTTTTATTCTGGTGTTTATGAGCTTCCTTCAAAAATACTTGATTTCAACAAACAATGGTGAAAGTATGCCTGTTATCTTAAAGAAGTCACAAAAGAGATACCATGCCAAGCCTTGCAGCTTAGCGCTGTGGAAAATCTGAAGTCTACCAGCACTGTCATCAGTCTGATACACTGAATTAATTCCTAACTCATCACCCCCTTAAAATCAGTTCAGCTTGAGTGAGTCCTTTAGAGACAAAGCAGACGATTATGTCTTTTAGACAGAGGAATGACATACCCTGATCAGTGATTCGGGAAGACGTGCAAATGTTACCAGAGGACTGGTAGCATGTGTGATTGTGGTTACTGGTCCCACAGCAAAGAACACTTTAATCCTTTGAGACAACTCAGGGTAAGTGGAAAATGCTATGAAGCCTGCAAACACAGAAGACACCAGTCAAGTTACTGGAGAGATCTCCACAGACCAAATAAACAAAAAAGCAGTAGGCAGCAAAGAAGTGAGACTAGATTAGCAGCCCACTGGCTGTTGTCCATTTCTATGCTGCAGAGCCAAGGAAAATGTAAGATTCTTGAAACTTTTATTTGGGAGACAGAGTTCATTCTAAGGATACAGGTTCATTAGAGCATGTCCAGATATTGATTTTCTCAGAACTGACGATGTGGTGTTAAGGCCATTTTTTGGGGAGAAGATGCATTAATCAGATATTTTTATTTCAAATTCCCTTTAAAGTTCTGTAAACTCTAATAAAATAATGAGTTTTTCAGCTTGCAGTCTCTAAAAGACTGTATATGTTTACGCTGTCACACAGTGATACAATAATTGTCTGAGGATTATGAGCAGATTTTTACATGTAACTAAGTGCAAACTCAGGTGAGAGTGAATGCACACATAAAGGAAGAGAACGGGGAAGGAAGGAGGGAGGGAGGAAGGAAGGAAAATCAAAAAAGAGGTGCATCCCATCCTGTTTTCTGAACATGCCTACATTTCTCCACTGATATATTTGTGAGAACTTTAACTGGTTGCCTAGAACATAGGTATCCAAAGACAAAGAAGGTGGTGTCTTGGCCTGAAAGATTTGTTTTGCAAAAGGACCCTTAGAATGCAGGTATGAGAAGAAAGGAAAATAATTGTCTAAGAATGTGGCCACATGCCACTTCCACCCATTTCCTCCTTTGTTTCTGAGTTTATTTTTGCAAAAGAGCAATGGCACACCATGGCATAAACCCCAATATCTACTCATGGATCTTATATATAAATCATAGACAGTAATACTAACTGTTTTGAACTCAGGCAGCCCTAACATTACCTGTTGTTGAGCCTTCCGAGTGACCAATATAGTATACATCCTTCCGTCCAGTTTTATTCATGATGAAGTACAGCTCTGCTGGAATATCGTATTTACCCATTTCATCGAAGCTACAGGGGAGAAACACAAAAAGCTAGCAGGCAATTTGGCTATCACAGCGTGAGTTACTGACTGTCAGTTTTGCTCATTGCACCAAGCAGGACCCATTGAAAGGTGAGGTTGCACACTTTGCATTCTTGCTTGAGTTGGGGAAGGGGGTAGAGGGACACAGCTGTGCTGCCAGGCTGCCCCATGCCTTGGGCTCTCTGCAAAGGTTTTGTCTATTAGCAGAGGCTCTTTCAGAAGTGATTGTAATCATTGCTTTCACCAGCGTGGATTACAAAAAATATTTATCTCTCAGTTAACATCAGTTGTGATAGATCAGATTTCTAGACTGAGCTGGGCAGTCTCCTCTCCTGTCTGCACATGGGACATGGTATCTGGCGGGAGACTTCAAGATTATTGAAGCCTCCCAGTTTTGGAAGTCTTTTCCCCAAAGAAAGCAGCACTATGTGTGGACAAGGGTGACCTCACTGTGTATTCACAAAGGTGACCTGTGTACTTCCAGCTTTGCTTCTGTATGTGCTGATTCCAAAAGGACCTGTCCAGATTGCGTAGCCAAGCCCTTCTCGTGACCCCCCTGATGTGCCCAGAAGTGGCTGCATCTGGGGGAAAGTGTTGGTTTAGTCTCCTTAGATGTTGCAAGTCCCACTTGAAGTCAGATTATATGAAAATAATGAGGGTTTTCATATAATCTAGAAGGGGATATTCTCATATAACCAGAAAGGGAAAGATTCTGCATCCCAATATTAACTGCCTAGTCTTGCTAGTCCCCTGAATGTTGCTTTCTTCAGTAATTCTTCCTCCACCGAGTACTTGAACTGCCAGAACTCTTTCTGGCAGGGTTTAAGGGTCTTGTGTTTTAAAGACCAGGTGTCTCCTCGGCTGTTTCCCATCCAGACGTCATAGCCAGCATCTGCAAGGATGAAGCCTAGGCTGTTGTTGGGCAGGTTAGAGATCCAGTGAGTAGAATCTCCTAAAGTACCACGGTGTAGCAAGACTGCAGGCTTTTTCCCTGGAAAAGAAGAGGGTTTTCTTATGCTGTAGTAGTAAGTAATGTGTAGTTAAAACTGGGGTGCGGAGATTGGTTTTGCGGGAGTTTTTTAACCTATGTACAGAATTCAGGCCACATTCCCGACTAGATGCTCTTGCTGAGATGGAAAGGCGTGGAACATGCCATTGCATGTGCAAAGGGGAAA
The DNA here is from genome assembly GCA_013396915.1 of Stercorarius parasiticus. NCBI lineage: Eukaryota > Metazoa > Chordata > Aves > Charadriiformes > Stercorariidae > Stercorarius > Stercorarius parasiticus. The sequence goes on along the minus strand of VWZL01000274.1, from coordinate 619,352 downwards.
CATGGGGGACGCATGTAAGAGCCAACTCTCAGACTTTCCTTATGTCCTGTAACTCACACCTGTATTTTGGCTGTTCCTCCCAGCAGGAATTCTGAAAACAGCAAGAATGTATCCATCCTGTGTGGTAACTTCATATTCCTCACTGGGGTATCCGTGATACCTGATAATTTCACTCTGTGGGAAGCCAAAGGAGAGCTTGTTAACATGCATTTACAGTGTAGAGGTGGGTGGAGAAGGTGTCTAGAGGCTACTTCTACCCAGGAAGATAGCCGAGAACATGCCAAGGAGATTAATATGATAACATAGAACTGGCATTTTCTCTACTGCTCTGTGTTGTTCTGGTAGGAAGGGACCCAAAAGAAATTCCTGCAGGACAGTACAACCCATGCCTTTCTCTTTTGGGCATCATCAGATATATGCTATAACATAGCCATGGAGGCTGGAGGATGCAAACGGCAATGAGAGTAATTGACCTGTGTTTGTGTGGTGTGGTTTCTGTATGTCTTTAATATTGTATCTCTCAAATTGAAATACCAAGAGCTGCGTTTGCATCTAGTTAGACTTGGAGGTCTCCTGACATACTGCATATTGCTTATGTTTTGGCTAGGTAGTAATTGCTGTAGCAGTGGCATCCAAGCATTACAAAGGCTTATAAGAGTGGCAGGATGACAGAGTTCACCTGTGCAGTAAATGAGACTGTTTCTAGGCCCTGTAACTTGGTTGTATGTGGTGTCATGTGGTAGGACTGTCCTGGGAGTAGCTTTTCTCTGAGTATCCCAGTACTCTCCACCACTTTTCCTGGATGCATCTTTGTTCTTTTAGACTTTGGGGATGATGCTATTAAACAGCTTGGATAAAGCCATCCTGTTTTGGAGGTTAACCAAGCTGAGCAGCGTGGCTGAACACTGGTTCTCTTTAATATCTTTACCAATGATTTGGCCAAGGGGATCAAGAGCACTCTCAGTAAGTTTGCAGACGACACCAAGTTGGGTGGGAGTGTTGATCTGCTTGAGGGTAGGATGGCTCTTCAGAGGGATCTGGACAGGCTGGATCGATAGGCTGAGGCCAATGGTATGAAGTTCAACAAGGCCAAGTGTGGGGTCCTGCACGTGGGTCACGATAACTCCACGCAGCGCTACAGGGTTGGGGGAGAGTAGCTGGAAAGCTGCCCAGCAGAAATGGACCTGGAGTGTTTGTGGACAGGTGGCTGAATATGAGCCAGCAGTGTGCCCAGGTGGCCAAAAAGGCCAACAGCATTCTGGCCTGTATCAGGAATAGTGTGACGAGCAGGACTAGGGAAGTGACTGGCCCTCTGTACTTGGCACTGGTGAGGGCCCACCTCAAATACTGTGTTCAGTTTTGGACCCCTCACTACAAGAAAGACATTGAGGTGCTGGAGCGTGTCCAGAGAAGGACAACAAACCTGGTGAGGGGTCTGGAGAACAAGTCTTATGAGGAGCAGTTGAGGGAACTAGGGTTGTTCAGCCTGGAGAAAAGGAGGCTGAGGGGAGACCTTATCGCTCTCTGCAACTACCTGAAAGGAGGCTGCAGCGAGGTGGGGGTTGGTCTCTTCTCCTAAGTTACAGGCGATAGGACAAGAGGAAATGGCCTCAAGTTGTACTAGGGGAGGTTTAGATCAGATATTAGGAAAAATCTCTGCACTGAAAAAGGGTTATCAAGCCTTGGAACAGGCTGCCCAGGGAAGTGGTTGAGTCACCATCCCTGGAGGTATTTAAAAGACATGTGGATGTGGTGTGGGGACATGGTTTAGTGGTAACTTGACAGTATTAGGTTAACAGTTGGACTTGATGATCTTAAAGGTCTCTTCCAACCAAAATGATTCTATGATTCTATTCTATGATTCCACGATTCTAGGCAAGCCAGCTAGGGTGCATCTCCTATTACAGACTCACACTCAGCATCACCTATCACACTCTTGCCACTATTGTGAGGAAATCTTTGGTGATTCAGAGCAAGGGGTCTTGGATTACTTTGTGTTGTGAGAATCTGCTGTTTGAAGAAAGGGTTCATCCTCCCTTGCCACTCTACTGAGCAAACAGGTTGTTACAGAAGGGGAGGACTTTGCCTCCCTTGAGACTAGAAACCAGCCTTTGCCTCTACTGCAAAGGAATTCTTCTCTCTGGCAGCTCAGAATTTTTGGATAGCAGCATCAAGGTTTCTTCTAGGCAGGTGCTCCCTATCACAATGCTGGAATGACCCCTTTGAAGAGGCCCTACTTTTAGTCTTGTGACGGGTACTGTTAGTGGTGGGGCAGTGGTAGTGGTAGTGGGAGAGTCAATTTAGTAAGAAAGAGGTAGAAAATGACCCAACTTACAACGTTCATAAAGCATTCGGGGTTGCGAGTCTTCCTGTTGTCTGAATCCAGGGTGGGGGGCGTTGTGAATCCCACTGAAAAGGCAATTCCTTGGGCGCAGAGCAGCAGGAGGAGGCACCACATCTTGGGGCTGTGTGAAAGAGCACATGCAGGGGTGTGTGTGTTAGGAAGAGAGTGGCATGGAATTTCACAGGAAGACCCAAGTGGGGATTCTCCTGAAGGTTGCCCAGGGTCTGTTCCCCAGGGGGCTGCCAGAATAAGTACCTGTGTGAGGAGGGACTGTCTACAGGTCCCCTGTTTAAGGAGTGAGTCAAAGGCTCCAGGAGGATGTGGAACCTCCCTCGGAGAATATGCTTTTATGATATCAGTGCTAGTTTGTGTCAAGAGCTCCTTCTTTTTTCTCTCATGTATGGTCATTCCTATTGTAAATCTGTGTCTTGGCCACCTGGAGGAAAAATGGCATTTTCATGGGTTTTAGGGTTTGACTGCTGGTCACAGGGAAGCTTTTCTGAATAGAAATTGTAGGGTGCAGTCTGTCTAGTTAGTGACCTGCTTTTTGGCTGTAGCCACCTTTGTAATCAGCATGGAGGAAAATAGCAGGTCATAAAACCAGAGTTTATTATCTGACATATCATGATGAAGAATTTCAAGATTGGAGAGCTGGGAGTGGATAGCCAAAAGATTTGTTTTCTCTGAACTTCTTCATGAGGGAGTGTTGTGATTTAACCCCAGCTAGCAACTGAGCACCATGCAGCTGCTGATTCATTCCCTGTCCCGGGTGGGATGACGGAGGGAATCAGTAGAGTAAAAGTTAGAAAACTCGAGGGTTGAGATTAAGACAGTTTAATAAGTAAAGCAAAAGCCTTGTACACAAGCAAAGCACAACAAGGAATTAATTCACTGCTTCCCATCGACAGGCGGATGTTCAGCCATCTTCAGGAAAGCAGGGCTTCATCACGCTTTAACAGTTACTTGGGAAGACAAAACACCGTAACTCTGAATGTCCCTCCCTTTCTTCTTCTTCCCCCAGCTTTATATACTGAGCGTGATGTCATATGGAATATCCCTTTGGCCAGCTGGCGTCAGCTGTCCCAGCTGTGTCTCCTCCCAACTTTTTGTGCACTCCCAGCCAACTCGCTGGTAAGGCAGTGTGAGGAACAGAAAAAGACTCAACTGCTTAGCCACAACCAAAACCACCAGTGCGCTATGAACACCATTCTCATACCAAATCCAAACATAGCACTATACCAGCTGTTAGTAAGAAAGTCAACTCTATCACAGCTGAAACCATGAGAGGGTGGGAGTTCTCAATTCTTTTCATTTTTGGTTAAATCTATCATACCCCTTGAGTCATTAGAACATTTGTATTAAATCAAAACTGGGATATATCCTTAATTTCAGCATCCAAACCACTCTACTCCATCCACTTTGTAGGAGAATACTTCCATTCTTCTGTCAATAGAACAGAAATGCTCCCACCCATGTGCTCTGGAAGCACAGTTTTACAGTAGATATTCCACTGCTTTCTGATGTTTTATTCAGTTCAAACAGAGGTAAAACATGTTCCTCTATTTCTGCAAGTGGCACATAGTTTGGAAACAAAACTGAAAAGTTCAGCTTAAGTCACAGGGTTTTTTTGTACTAAAAGTAAGGCAATGGGGTAGCTAAATTAATGCCCTTTTTAGGGTATACTTTTTTCTATATACTATATTGTCACCTGACTTAGCTGGCATGTCTTAATGCACTACCAGGTGAACGCTTTGTAAATCTGATAGAGTGTGCCTGTTAACTCCGAGACTCAGCACGCACTGTCTCATTAAGTCTTGACTGGAGGAGCCTTGAACAGCAATCTAGTCTTTTTACGTAATGAAGCAATGCCAAAGTGTGGCATTTACCATGGCAAACAGGAATTAACTGAAATATTTAATTAAAAAAAATAAAAAAAGTAGAGGAAGAGACCTGAAAGATACATTCGAAAGGCCATTTCTGAAGACTTTTGATATTCAACAAAAATAAGCTTTAAACCTTCTACGAATTAATCAGTGTACCCTTGAGAGGGTCATAATATTTTTTTCACATTGTAAATGGGACAGAAAGGCACCAGGGCAATTAATGTGGTTAGCAGATATCAGAATCTGCTGGTTAACTTATAAGGAAAGCTTAAATGCATTTGGAACTATGAGAGCAAAATACTCAATTTATGCACACATTTTCCATACTGAGATTTTCATGCATCCACAGTGACATCCTTAGGAAAAAAAATACCAACAAGTAGAACAAAATGAAACCATCAGTTACTCCTTTTTCCCATTTGAGCAGGTCAAAGTCTTCTTCATCTCCTCAGCTTTAGCAAACAAGTGCTTTGATGCATAGCATCAGGCTTGCGGATCAGAAAGGATGCAGGCCGTCTACTCTGGCAAGCAACTGCACAAAAGCAAGACTGCACATCTTCATGGAGGCAGGCAACAGAGATAGAGACCATGAACACTACAAACAACTGCAAGCAACTTACCTCGGCTTTGACTGCCTTGCTCGTGTCTTCTGCTGCAGTTCCTGGTCCGTCTCCACTAGCAGACTGATTCACTGGCAGACACCTTTGCCAATAAAAGGAAATAAAAATTCACTTAGGAGCAGCAGTAGCGTGCTGTGTGATTTCTGCATGTATAGGAGAGCATCTCTACTCAGTTGTCAGTATTTAAGGAGTGGAGTTACTTTATGATAAACACCACTGTTGCACAATAACTCTGAAAGAGCCAATTGCACCACAAAGCAGGAGAGTTAAGGAGGTGTCTAACCTAAGATATTTAGCAGGGACCTGGGGGATTCTTGCCCCGGAGGCTGTAACAGATCTTGATCTTGATCTGTTACTGCTGCCTGTCTCGGGGAGTGCTGTGACCACATTATTTTGGGATGAAGAGGAGGAGAAATCCAGCTTTTCTCAATGCTTTCTACCTATGAATGTGGTCTCTGTTGCCATGGTTTGTACAGAAGCTGGCATGGTCACTTGTTTTCTGAACTGCTGTTTGCAGATTGCTCGGGGACAGTAAGGGTGCGTATTTAGTATCCTACGCATATTCCTAAGTCTGTTGTTCAGTGAACACCATGACATGAAAAGACCAGTTTGCTCTGAATTAGCCTGCTCCTGTAGGGATTCTCAAGTATTGAATTAAGTTTGGAAACATTGTGTAAACTTTGACTCAGAGAGGATGCTAACAAGATTTCTTGCTTCTTCCAAGCCATTTCCATGAACTCTGTGAGAACATGGAAACCTCTGCCTAACTGGTGAATTAATTGTAGTCAGCCCAAGGGCTCAGTCCTCACTGAAACTGGCTTGATACAGCAAATTTTCTGGAATGTGGGTGCTAATCATTTGCTGTCTTGTGTGGGAAAATGGATTGAAGTCGTTGTTAGTAAACAGAACGTGAGAGTCACCACAGTTCATAAAGCAGAGTGCAGTTTGTGGAAAAGCCAAGACAGTGATTTCTCAATGAAAAACATTACAGCTCGGCAAGTCTGATACCCCTGATACAGATGTCTTTTCTCTGCTGTATTCCCAGCTAACACCATAATACAGTTTTTTGTTTTACAGAATTTTCAGCCTGGAATGATCTGCAACATTTTACCTAGTTTAACCGCATGCTAGCATATGGGATGTATGATATTATTTCTGATATTGTCAAAAGGAATTGAGTGAAGAGCAAAAGACAGGTAAACTCACCTGAAAAATGGAAAAGAGACAATGAAAGTAATGCATATAAAAGGAGCATAGGAAACATAAAGCCTAAAAGGTATACAGAAACTTCCCAGGACGTACTGTCCTTACTTAGAGAACCATGCCAGCTGAGATAGCAGGTATTCTGTTTTGAAAATGCTGGAGAAAAACGTTGATGCCCAGGTGGTCTGGTGTACAGCTGGACATAGCATGAGGTGTCCAAGTGTGTCTTAGCCCCCACTGCCTGCCAGCTCTCTCAGGTATTCCCAAGGTATCCTGGGCCTCTGAGCACATCCCTGATGATCCATAGACTTGGAGCAAGAGGACAAAGAGGAATACATGTATTCCTTTCTCCTTTGCAAATGCTGTAAAATACAAAAATAACGTTCATTTAAGGAAATGGTCTGTATAGACTCTTCCTTTTCTTTCTTCCCAAGTACTTTTGTGGTTCTCATCAATTTTCTCCCTGCATTTGCCAGATGATTGATTACCTGTTGTTTAGGCAGCCATGTATGGGAAAGGAGCCAGCTGTTTATCAAATGCTTTAGTCTGCTGAGGTGTCACACAGTCACTATGCTGCTTGGCCAATTTTAAATTAAGAATTGCCATATAGGATAATACTGATTGTGAAAATGCATACGTGTTTCAGCAAGTTTGTGCAGATGTACAGCCCCGCTGACTTTTATAGGACTGTTGTCTTACACATAGTGCAGTTCCAAAATGTGTGCCCATGAACTGACTGTGGGGAACAGGATCTTGGGCAAGCCATGATAAGTCTGCATGAACGATGAACTGCTGGAGCTTAGCCACAGCATGGTCTGTAACAGAAGTAACCCAGTAGTGACCATATGAGCATCAGGAGGCAAGGGGAGGGCTGTGAAGTCCTGCGTTTTTCATGTGACACCAGCGGTTCACTGAGTTCGCCTTGAAGTGCTATAAAATACAGGCTCCAGTCCGTGCCATGGAGGGGCTTCTTTGTGCTTGATGGAGCTGTTGAGTTAAACCTTGAAGCAGAAGTGCAAGGGACCTGTGCAGTGCTACAAGGATGTTGTCCGAGTAGCTAACAGTCTTCCGAGGGGAGGTGTAAGGGCTGAGTGTTCCTCTTGTCCAGACACGGGCCGTTCCAGGACTGCATGTTTTGGGATTACATATTTCTGAGGACTGTACTGCACACACAACTGCAGCAGGCCATAGATTTCTTTCCTGAGAGTGGTGTAACTCATGCCATTTGGAGCAATATCATTTATAGTGCTTGGATATTTAAGAGACAAATGTTTTTCCGTGTCTTTTATTGAATGTACTGTTTTGAAGTTTAATTTATATTTAGTTTAAAAAATGACTTGCCGTTATTCTTGCTCTGATGAAAGCCCTTCTGGCAAACTTTTAGTTCATATCTGGCTCAGATGAAACTTTTGAAATGTTGTTAAATTGTTTCAGGAAGTTAGAGTCTAAGTAGGTGACAGTTTGCCCAAGCGTTGAGTCTTGGCACCTTTTGGAGAAAAAAGACTTATTCAACAAAAGATTAAGATTTTCAGGATTCAAGTCCTTGTTTATAAGCATGGTAAAGAATACTAGAGCAACATGTGAAGCAGAAGTGGACTTGTGGCTACGTAAATTTGTATGAGTCTCATACCTCATCGTGGTTGGTCTGCTTATCTGTTCTCAGCTGAAGCTCTGATGAAATCAATCACTTAAGTGATTTTCAAAAGGGCCTGAGATGTGATGCTGGATTAAGTGGTAATTCACACTATCTTGGGAAAGGTGTTGCCTGAAGCTATTGCTGTGCTCTGTGGAGGAGGGAATTTTGTTTTTATTTATTTCTTTTTTTAAAATACTTTTCTATGTTACCATGCGTTTATATATTGGTGTTAGGAGAGGATTAAGTAAATTACTAACTTGTTATATGTAACAGCTGAGCTATTTGAGGTTGCTTTCAACAAGTCGTAGTTTATAAATTCCAGCAACCTGACAAGTTGATGTAGGGGGTTGTCCATTTCTTAAGGTTTGGATTTGAAGAAATACTGGCAAGGAATACGTTTTGGTGTTACTCACTGCTCCATGTCTTTAGGCCAACAGAATATTCACCACATGCTGAAAGATCAATCTGTTGGGAGGATCCTAGTGAGGTTTGTCACAGGTAGGTGTAGTGTACGTTTCCGTTACAAGCCAACCTAATTTCCTTCAGGTAAACAGCCATTGAAGGGGTTAGAACTGATGCCAGCAAACTAATGCTGCAGTCAGTGGTGCTATACTACTTTAACCAGAGAAGGATAGAGACATTTTAAGTACTTTTATATGGCCCTCCATCTCACTGGAGAATAAATATGAAAATTATGGAAATAAAAGTTCTCAAATGAAAGGTAGGGGGCTTGGATTTAAAACTTGTTTTAAAATATACTTGAAATACAGAAAACACGGATTTAAACTATAAAGGGAAAAAAAAGATTTTGAGGTGTCTGCAGGCACTTGAAATATGCATGCCTCACTTGGAAAGACTGTCTGAGTGTAGTATAGAAATACTATCCGCATCTTGTCTTCAGAGCCATGAGCACTCAAAGGGGATGGTGACATCAACAATAATTCTCTTCCCAAGGACACTCTACTGCAACTAATGTGTAAAATTATCAGGCTATAATATGAACCATATTCATTGTTTGGGCTGGGCGAGGAAGAGGAGACTGAGCAAAAGGTGATGAAAGCAGATGGCCTATTTAATAAGAGACTGAAACTAATTATACTGGGAACTCTCATTAAAGGTGTGGAATCTAGTTGCTTCCCTTTTCCCGGTAGGTGTGTGAGGTGTTCTTGCAGAGGGCCTGGGATATGCTTCAGTCAGAAGCAGCTTGGGTGGTAAACTAGCTACTGTTCATAGTTACTTGCTTTAAGTTTTAGGTTTCATGCCTTTTTTTTTTTTTTTTTTTTTAATCCCCTCCCTTTCTTCACTTGTGAAACTTTCTTCCTCTCTCTCTCGCTCATCCCTTCCTCAGCCTGTTTTGCTACTTTCCATTTTAGGCAACCGGAGGCTGTTATTGCAAAAATTACAAAGGAAAATGTTTCTCTGTTGTAACTTGTTCTGTCAGTCTCCTGTAAGCTGCTGTTCTCACGTTTACCTCCCTGGGTTGGGTTTCTGAAGACAATTGTTTCACGCTACCAGCAGAAATAACTCAAAAGAAATGTAGTTTAAGAAAGAGTAATACTTCTAAGTTAAATATTAACCAGATTCAAACAAGCTCAAGAGCGTTTCAAGTGAGGTTAACTTGTTGGCCTGGTGAACAAGAACGAACTCAAGCAGTGAAGAATAGGCATGGGGATACTCTATTCGGAGGTACGTGACCATTTTCTAGACAGTAGATGTAGAAGATGTAGATATTCACTGTGTTCGGTTTGTTCCCTTCGCAGCCTCCCATACACAGGCTTATACAGATCTGGAAGTTCTCTTCCTTTGGAAATGCTGTACTTTGGCTATTAATTGACAGAAGTACTGTTCATAGGAAAAAGGAGAAGGCAATAACCAATGTAATGATTATGACTTCACAGAGAAAGTAAGCGTTCAACATTTTTTGTTGTTCTGTGTTGAGATCAAAATGATTCTGAGCATGGTGCAAACAACTCCTTGGCTTATGTTGAATGTAAGTAATAAAGCAAATGCCTAAGGAAACATTATCCTGCACCTCATGATTGTTTTAGGAATGTGATTTTTTTTTTTTTTTTTAAGTTCTTATCTTTATGGGTTTGTCCCCAGACCATGGTCCATTTAGCATACCCCTGGATTTTAGGATAAATGCTACCTAAACATATTCAGTATCTTATAAACTTTCCATTTGTACACTTGGGAAGAAATGAGGATTTTAGTCCTTTTTGACTGTGAATACAGTGGATTGCACTTCTGTTTCTTTTTCTGGAGATAGCATTACATAGCTGTTCCTATAAAAGGTTTCATTTCTATGCTGAAAGCCATGCTTTTATTTTTAAAAGGCTATTCAATGAAATCAAGTATCTTCTCCTCTTTCAGTATTACAGGGAGCTTGAATCTGTGCATTCATAAGGTGATGGGCTGAGTAGGCTGCAACATATTCTGAAAGGATTTGTTGCCTCTCTTCAGATCTACTACTCGGATAATATTGTGCAGTGTCATCTAGTTTAATTAAAGTGGTATTTAGAGAATGTTCAAATGTTGTCCGTATCTTCCATGATTATTAATAAATATTTTCATATACATTAGCTTTCTTCCTTTAAAAAAATCTGAGTGAGATATAGTTTTCTGGGTGAAGTATGGTTCATTTATATGTGACAGAAATCTACAAAAGTGCAAATAAGAAAGTGTAAATTTTATTTTCTCAGGAGTGTGGATTGGATACTAGTGCATTCCTCAGCATCACAAACATGAAGTAGACTCTCTTGTTTAGTTTGTAGCATGTCTCTGGATGAATTTTAGTGGATTGGTTCAGAATATCTGGATGTTATGAAATGATTCCTTTTTGTCTAAACAACTGCAAAGCATTGATGTAATTCAAGCAATCCCCTGCAGTTCTCAAAGGAGGAAGCAATTATAAGCTGAAATTGCTCTCCCAGTTGCAAAACCGGCTTTACCTTAGCCTCCTCTCTATTAGCTGAATGCTTTGTCCTCAGTGCTGTGCCTTTAACCTTTATTTCATGTGTATTTGCTGAATAGCTCATGGTTTATTACTACCTCAGCAAAGCTAATCGGAGGGAGATGCAAGAAGTTCTGAAAACAAGTAGAGAAATTCAGATGTGGCAGTTCATCTGTCTCTGAGTAAATTACCATGTCCAGATTTCACTCACATGGCCCACAATCGATTAAAACAAAAACACAGTTGTGTAGAGGTATTGTCCTTCTTCCTGATGGTGAAAGTTTTTTTTACTTTTCTTATGCCCTGATTTGGTGATCTTGTAATGAATGATCCCAGCCGTGAAAACTCTTGCCTGTCCTCTGACTACTTCTCACCTTTCCTGAAGGCTCAGATACTGAACAATGACATCCTCTTCTGAAGGGCTTATAGAAGAAGTGTTTGTAGAACTAATCCAGCTATAGAGCTTTTGTTGTAAAAATGCATATTCAGTTTTCCTTTGAACACCTGACTTGGGTGAGCATCACGCAGTCGTTGGCATATCTAATCCTCAAACTCTGATTTTTTTTATCTCCAGTGTCTGCCCGTTGCTTTCTTCAGTTGGGCAGAGCCATGTGCTCTGGTTCACGGAGAATCTGAGTTAGTTCATGGTTAACCCTGATTCCGTGGCAGGGAAAAGGCACCACCAGTGGGGCTAGGAGTATGATGGTGTGATTCTTCCGCACAGCTGAACCCAAGTCTGAGACATGAACTTTGGATTCTTCTGATACTGCCTGCCTCTTGCATGTGAAGCCCAGTCATTCTGAGTACATATCTCATAAGTTTATTTCCCTCTTGTATATGATGGGTGAATAACACTAATGTAGTAACCATAAAATGAATCAAAAGCTGGTTGTTAAGTTACATCATTGCTGAGGTGGTCTCTTAACATCATAGAAAACTGAGTGAGGGCTTTCAGATTTTTAGAAAAGCTTCCATACTTTTCTGTAAGCATAAAGGAAATGTGTTTTCTCGGGTTTTGGATGGAATCTATTGTCTGTATATAACATTGCCCCAACTCTACGATTGGCCTCACTGCTGATATTCTAGACAGGTGCTGTCTAACTGTGTGTATGTAAGAAACTCTATCAATTATCTTCTGAGACAAGTTTGGAGAACTGTTTAAAATAGACTTAAGCATAGTTAGCCCTAATTTGTGTAGAGCTGCCAGAGTGGCAACCCCCAAAAAAATGAAAGGTGGAAGAGGGGTTTGTGGCAGAGGCTTCACAACTACAGAAATCCTTTCACACTTCTCAAGCTCCAGGCTGGAGCCAGTCAGGTTTGTGTCCATTCTGCTGCTACTGGAAGCTTGTTTTGGAGCTTTACTATACACATGGCTAGAAATCTCTTTCTAATTTTCATGCTAAATATCTGAAGGGTGCCAACAAGAAAGCTGGAGAGGGACTTTTTACAAGGGCATGTAGTGATAGGGCAAGGGGTTATACTTCAAACTAGAAGAGGGTAGATTTAGATTAGATATTAGGAAGGAATTTTTCACTATGAGGGTGGTGAGGCACTGGCACAGGTTGCCCAGAGAAGCTGTTGAGGCCCAATCCCTGGAGGTGTCCAAGGCCAGGCTGGATGGGGCTTTGAACAGCCTAGTCTAGTGAGAGGTGTCCCTGCCCATGGCAGGGGGGTCGGAACTAGATGATCTTTAAAGTTCCTTCCAACCTAAACCAGTCTATGATATATGACCTTTTTTAACTTGTTCCTTGAAATTAATTGGCTCTTCTTCTCTAATACTTATTCTTTAATTTATCTTGAAGAGTCTTACAGCCCTGTCTCTTTTCTTCCTAGCCTAGCTTAGCAAATCAATCTTTCTTCAGGCTCTGTGTATTCCTCAGGTGTGTACAGGTTTCATGTTCCTGCCATAGTCTGATCTCATTTTTGGACACAGATGTCAAGAACTGTGTCCACTATCCCAGCTAAGTGCCTTTAGTAACAGCTTATGTCTCTTTCTGAGAAAGACTGTCTAATACAACATTTGCCACTGGTTGCTGTTTCTGATGCCTTTCTTACACAGATGACTGGTTGCCACCTATTTGTAATTTTTCTTATCTTTGTTCTTCCCTAACACGTTTTCTCTGAAGTCCTATGATATCAAAATAATGAGCTTATTTATATTATATATATATATTATATTTTTTGGATTTACCTTACTTTAATGTACTGCTACTATGTTTGCTCCTTCATGGAGTCATGTTTGTCAATTTGGGAGGTGTATTACAAGTCTGATATATGGGACTTTTCACCATTCTTTGACTAAAAGAGGCCTTTTCTACAATGCAAACCAGCAGAGTGAATGTGGACCTCAAGAAAATCCCATAAAATCAGGAAAAAAAGGTTTTTTCATTTGTTTAAATACGAATGGAACATACTAATGCATGAAAGAGCCAATTCTACAAGGAACTTCCACTGCACTGGAAAAATAATAATTAAAAAAAATACTTCTGGTATTTCAATTGACCAAGTGTTAGCTGGTGAAATGGATGAGTGGCTTCTTTACATTTTCTGTATCCAGGATGTTTGCTGAGAACAGCCAGTTTCAGAAGGTAAAAGAGCACGTGTTTTTTGTGCCGGTTTCTGTGTATGACTTCACTCCCAAATAAGGTAGTCTCTTAGGGACTGGTAACTACTCATGGCTCTAGAACTGGGCTCAACAGTAGTGTAAGGTTTAGAAAAAGATCTCGCGGGTCAGCGAGAGTATCAGTGAGAGATGCCTTGGGCTTAATGGCCTAGTGAGTAAAACTCTTTGAGACAGTACAGAAAGAAAAGCACAAAAGCGTATCGTTTGCAGCGTGTCATTTGGTGACACGAGCTGCTGAACTGGCAAGAGTCAGACTAGGAAGGAGCCAAGTGGTATGGTAAATGGCTGGCATTTGAACAAGTGTTCTATCAAACAAGTCTCCTGCATCTTTAAATAGGCAAAGCAATACTTAAAAGCAAGAATAGTAGGGAAATCGGAGGTGCAGACAAACTCCACTTGATCTTCTCTTTCCTGGACATGAAGATACTGTACTAGTATATACTGACATGACAGAGCACGAGATTCTAGAGCAAACTGATCATTTAGATGGCACCAGGGTGCAGGTCACCTGCACCAAGAGGGTTTTGAAAGAGGGATTTCTCCTCAAAAATCATTAAAACAGTTCTGGTTCTGGAGGAGCATATAATAGCAAATAGCACATGAAGGGTTTTAAGAGCATAGAGACGGATGATGTAAATCTACAAGGTTACACGTATTCTTTTTAGATTTTTTGTCTGATATAATTTAAAAAAAAAAAAAAACAACATAAAAAAAAGCCGAAACCCTCCCCAAAACCAAGAAGTGGTACAAGGTCTAGTAAACATATAAATACTTTCTCTGGAAAGGAAAGCCACTCATCTTATGCAGCTGTCCAGAAGACTGGGCAGCAATGATGCTGGAGTTAAACTTGTGTTGGAGATCAAAGTTTGTCTGAAGTGGAAGTGTAAATAAGGAGAATCTTTCTAATGTGGGAGGATAAAAAAAAGCTAACTGCAGGGGGGTGAGGAAAGGGCTCAGAGTTCAGCGCTAGATCTTTTCCATGTAGTGTATTTAAGTTGTGATAAAAGGAGGATGGGAAGGAAAAACTGCAGATAATATTTAAAGAAAATGCTTATCTTGGAAGATGGTGAATAAAACCCTCAATATCGAAGACAGATGAAAAGAAAGAAACTTATTCTCTTTTCGACTGGAGAACTTCAAATGCTACCAGCCTGACAGACTTCCCACTGTTATTTTCTGCCTGTATTAGGCCATTACAAACTTGTAGTACTCCTGTCACACTCATCCTCTCCTTAGTCTGAGTTCTTGCAGCTGGAGAGGGAAGGAATTGCAAGTTAGGTCACGGGTGTGTAGAAATACTGAGCAAGGGTTTGAACAGCAAGCAGTTCTCAAAAGCCAAGGAGGATCTGAGCTGTGGGCATACATGCCTATATTTTTTAGGTATGAAGTTTAACCTGAAGCCCTAGAAAAGAAACACTGAGGAGGTTTTAGTTGGTTTTGGGGCGGAGGGTGTTGGTTTGTTTTGTTGGTTTGCTTTGTTTGGTTTTTGTTTTTTAAATTTCTATCATCTCAGCTTTCACCTGAAGTGTGGTTCTGTTCTGGGAATTGATGAGTCAGAAGTGATAGCTCTTGTTCAGCAGTGTTCATCCAAAAGGAAAGCCTGCCGTAAACTTAGAGAGGTGTGGGCTTGTCAACGCTTGCTCCTTAAGTCAACTCCTATGAGGTCAGAAGCCGGTCTTTTAATGGCTGCAAATGAATCGGATTTATTTCTTGGATTATAGACACATCATCCAAATGGAGCAAAGTTTATTCCGCTGTTCAAGGGCTGTGACTTCTCAAGCTGTGCTGAGAGCTGCTGTGTGGCAGCTGCAGGAGAATGTCTTACCACCATCTTCTGGAATTCACCTAGAACTACAATCTCTGTCAAGGCGGGCTTGGTAATGTCTTAGAATGTGCAAGTAGTAAGTCAGAATGGGAAGAATGGCTGTTTTAGTGAAACATGTGCTGATGAATATTATCTTCTCTCTTCAGCCCATTTGTCAGGCAGCTTATAATAATGATTTCAATGAAGTTCAGCTCCTTTTGGAGCGCAACGGCAACTATCTGAACGTCCAGGACAGCTTCAGTGGAGACACCCCCTTAATTTGTGCGTGCAAACAGGGAAACAACAGGATAGTTAGCTATCTTCTAAAACGAAGTGCTGATGTCCACCTCAGAAACAAGGTAAGTGGACACTGACTCCTCCTTTGCAGTGACTGTTCTTTCAGGTTTTTGGAGTGTGTGTGGGAACAGTGGCAGTGCTGCCAAACCTGAGGTTTGCTTCCAACTGAGGCATAAGTATAGTCACCAAGTTATAATTTAATAAACCTTTATGCTTCTGTTTTTCCTCCTTATTTATTTTCCTAACTTGCCATTGCACACAAGATAATAAACATTGCCAACCTGAATTTCTCTCTGTGTTTGCGTTCCCAGTTCAGGGAAGGTTGCATGCCATCCCCAGAGTGTTCTGCCTGCTTTCCCATGCAGCATTCGGCATTCATCTTGCCCTCCAGCTTGTATCTCTCCCTTCTGTAGCTTTTCTTTTCCCTCTGTCTTTTTCCTCACCCTGGTTAAAAGGAAGGTCTGAAGGAGAGCCTGTCTATATCTCACAAATGTGTCCCTGAGGAGAGACTGACTCTATGAAAACCTTCTTTATTCCCTCTGCAGACCTGCTTTTGTCACATAGTTGGGCACACAATAGCATGCTGGGGGATGAGGAGGGAAACCTTTGTTCTTCACCTGTCAAAAAACCCTACCTGCCTTGCACAATAGCTGTGGCTGGCTATTTTCCCTAGGGTGATGAGGAAGTGTGTTTTTGTGGTAGATTTCCTTGTAGGTTACAAATAAAAAGTAACTGAAAGATGCATGTTCTGGCTTCATTACTAATTTATTCTTATGATGGTAAGGGTGATAAATAGGCAGGAAAAAAACCCCCACAACGCTGTCAGTTCTATTGTATCATACGCCAAAGCAATGTTTATCAAGTTCTTGCACGTTTGTGGGCTATCTTATATCTCTGGTTTCCAGTCCATTTGTTTATTTCATAGAAGGGCAGCAAATATTCGTGAGGTCAGTGGCATATTTTATCCTGTCTATTCTTCTTGATGCGCATGGCTTTCCATCTTACCTTAGAGCCCTTTTGGAAGGGTTCAGTATTTTGCAGTAAGAGCATTCTAATTGCATTGGCAACCATTTGCTAGCTGTGTCTGGATTTCTTAAATGCCTCTCTGCTTCACCTTCACAGGTGGAATCAGGGCCTTGGGTGCAGAGCTTGACTGTGGTGCTCAGGACTGACAATGGGGAGCAGAGGATGGCACAGAAACACTTCTCTGCTTATTTTGGGCCCCAGTGTAACACTGTAACCCTAGTTTGTCAAACTCCAGTTAGACAACCTGCAAAAGGTTTAACACCAGTGTTCTATAACACACAGGTTAAAAGCTCTACCCTTTAGCTGCTTTGGTACACTTAGTATTCAAAGATTTTATTTTTTTTTTAAGCTCTCTTTTTATTTGGAATCTGCTGGGGATGTTGCTAATTGCCTGTGTTTCTCACATGTGCCAAAGGAGACGCCATAAATTCTCACGTCTTTCCTTCAGTGACCATCACCTCTATAAGAAGAAGAGCGGGGGGGATTCTTCCTGATGATTTAATGTGCTGGGCAGCAGTACCAGCCACATGAGGTGTCCGCTATGCCCTCTTTCCCTCTGCAGCCATGTCCGAGTTTGCAGACCTACACTTGGATCCCTTTGGATCCCACATCCTTCTTGCATATGTAGCCCAATTTCCGTGAGCCTAAATGTGCTTCTACTTGAAGGAAGTAAAATGCATGTGTCTGTTTCTGCTTGAAAATCAGAGAAATATTTCTAGTAGATAACCTAAAAGAAAGCTTGTGAAATATAAAATGGTCTACTATTGTCAATATTAAACAAATATAGTCAGATCACCGAATCCGGTACTAATCAGAGTTATTTTCCGTTTAGAAAGACCGCACATGTCTGCATTATGCTGTGAGAAAACGGTTCACCTTCCTTGACTATGTGCTCATCATAATCCTCATGCCAGTTATGCTTATTGGATACCTTCTCATGGTGAGTCTGGATGAAAGCAGGAAAGTTCCCACACCTTTCCTTTTCCCCTTGTTCCCTTTCTCATGGTAGTATTTCAGGCCAGGAGCCTGTATAGAATATGGACTGCTATTTGTAAAGCAAAGACTGATGAAGAGCAACAGAAGCAGGAATTTTGCTGTGAGTATAGCTAGTGAAGGAACAGAACTGTATCACTGTGTCAGTCTGGCATTCGTAGAAGCCAGATACTCTTCTTTTAAAAAAAAACAACAAACCAGTATTTATCCCAAATCTACTTAGTACTATAGGCAGATGAACTATCTTACTGTGTTACTCTCCCCCTTGCACCAAACAGGTCTCAAAGACTAAAGAGAACGAAAACCTGATCAAGATGTTGCTTAGAGCTGGAGCGGATGTTAATGCTACAGACTTTGTAAGTGGGTTTATACAAATGCAGAAGTGGTTTGTATGCATGCAGTAATACTAAAAACAGACTTCAGAATCTTCTCGCAACATAGTCCTGCTTTCAGAGTAGGATCAGGGACTGAACTGACTGTGATGTATCGGGAGGATTCAGTGTTTCCCATTGACACTTAGGCAATAGTTTTGTAATGTACACAGAAATAATTCTCCACTGATCAGCCAATTCTCCCTTTCTGACCAGTGCCATCTTAAGAGAACCCAGGCAAACTGGGTTTAATTATGTACTAAATACCTGATCATGTAAAGATTCTAGTGATGTAAGGGTCTGAGTTTATCACCATTTATGAGTTCTTGGACTGGAGCAGATTTGTGGGCAAGAGTCGTGCCACAGTGAGAGACCCTGTGTCTTCTCTTGATCTTCAGAGTGCCCTGATCTGCCATGTGTAGAGTTCTGTATCCACCAGCCTGCTTGGGTGTGGTAAAGAGCTCCTCTACTCTAAGGTAGAAAAGGAGAACCCCCAATTTTAGCAGCAACCAAATTCTAAAACATTGAAGTGTGAACAAACAGTATTGCTTAAGACGTAGTTGTTGAGATCAAGATCATGAAGCGTTCTGAAATTAGTAAAGAAGTATTGGCTTCCTGCTGAAGGTATCAGACCTGTTTTAGCAGCTGCATCCCAGGGAAGGAGTGATTTTTCTTTTGTTCCTGTTGCCCTTATGAGAATGTATTTGTTTTACTGTGTAGTGTGTTGTCACAGGAAATGATACATGTCTGCATCCAGCTGTTAGGGGGAAACTCCTAAGCCTACAGATAGCCGTACTTGCCTAAGGTCTACTAAAGAAGTAGTAGAACTAAAACTCATCTGTTTCTGCTCTCCTCCAGTCTGGTAACACAGCCCTTCACTATGCTTGTGAAATGAAAAACCAGGCAGTCATTCCTCTACTGCTTAAGGCTCACGCAGACACTTCTGTAAAGAATCAGGTAAGAAGTTGAAGTTGATAACAATATTTCCTTATCATAATGGTGAACCAGTATGTTGAAAGCCTTAGCTGGTGGGCACCAGTTTAAAAAAAAAAAGGGTGCACAGCTCCCTGGCAGCACACTTGTTTGCTGTGTGGTATAAAGCAACGTTAGCTCCACTGCCTTTGTTGGCAAGAGCAACCTTAAAGTCCAAATCCTTCACTGCTGGATTTCTAACAGTAAACACTGCCTACATGTCCACTGGATCACTTAGCTATCTTTATGGTACCTCTTCTTAACTCAGAGCTGCTCTACAGTTGTTCCTAAGATGCAGGCTGTAGGGGAGTGGTAAGAGCCTTCCTAGGTGCTTTTTGTGCCACTGGACACCATTCTTCTGAGAGGAGTTAAGCCAAGCTGCTTCTGTCATCAGAAAAGCTCAAATGTTGTCCAAATAAATATTGACCTGGGATCATCTGCATTACTGAGTTGAGGTGAGCAATGTATTGCCCATGTTGCTCCTGAAATCACATCTTAGCTTAGCTCTGCACTGATTTTGGACATTAGCCCCAGGAAACAGTGGAATGGCTGTCGCTACTGGAGGGGAGGGGAGGACTCTGCCCACAGCTTCAGTGAGAGCAGTATTGGACCCAGCACGTTCTGAAATCTTTGTTTTAGAGCTAGGATGTGACCGTGAAACTTACGCAGCAGAGCACTGCATCTGGGTGGCAAATGCAGGAAAGCTCTTTGTACTTGACCTGTATCTGTCATATTGCAATGTATTTCATCCGTTTCTTTCAGGATGGGGAGACTCCCTTAGATATAGCAAGAAGATTGCAGTTCCACAACATTGAAAGAATGCTAAGGAAAACTTCCTAGTCATCAAGGACTCTTGAACACGCAGAAAACTACCTCATCTGGCAATCCATCTTGCACAGCAGCAGGAGTCCTGCAGAGGGTCAAGCCCTGTTACTTGATAAAGACTTGGTCCAAATCCACCCATTCCTTGCTGCAAACTTTGACTATTTTGTCTGAGACTTCCCAGTATCCCCATGGCCGTGTGGGCTGAAAGGTGTTCACTTGCTTTTACTAAGCTGTGAATGATTACAATACTGTTCAGAATATTGCCCTTCCCATCTGCTTCCACAGTTTTATTACTTGACTTGCGCAGACTGTGGATTTTGAAAGCTAGCTGTAATATTTCTGGAAGCCTAAACATTGCACATGACGGTTGGCAGCCAATGCAAAAATAAAATATCCTTTAGAGTGTGTGTTACTTGTTCTGTAGGGGATGCGCTTGACAACTGAACAATATGCCACAACAGTTTACACAGTCTGGCACCCTTCCTCATTGTATTTATCTTCTGACAATGGGAGTGACTGGGACAATAAGATCTCTCAGCTTAGCACTTCCTTCCATCCCTGCTACAAGTTTCACACACCTTAATTCTCACTATGTTGCTACAAGGGAAAGATTATCTTCTCTCTCTCTCTCTCTCTCTTTTTTTTTTTTTTAATAAGAAACAGCAAAAAGAGATTCAATGAGTTGCTGGAGACCACAAAGAAAGCCAATTCCCGGGCTGCTTTCACGCATTAAGAAATAATAATGAAAATATGTTTGGCATGGTAGAAAAACAAGTCTCTTGACTACCTTTCCAATATAAACTGTGTACTAAATTAAAAAAAAAAATCAATAAATGAGATGCTGTTGATGGGAACCAGATGTATCCTTCCCATGGGACTGGACAGGATAGCATGCTTTTCAGAGTGGTGCATGCAGCAGGGGATGCATATACCCAAATAATAATAAATTTGTAAGTTTTCCCTTGCATAGATGAAAGCAGAAGAAAACCTGCAGTGGTAAGCAATGCATTGATGTGGCCTGGTGCTTTGTGGTTTAATAATGCAGCAATGAAGGGGAATGTCCTTTCAAATGCTGCTGTATCTTGCATCTTTATTTTTGTTGACAGTTTTGGCCATTTCCTGTAATCTGTCATGAGTTCAGATGATAGATGCCATGATCAGCACTGCTAATGGCTGCTAGACTAGGTGCATGGACAAGCTAGTGTATTTTTCCTGTGTTGCAGAACACGCATATATTGTATTCTATTGGATGCTGACTCCAACTACAAAGGATCTTGGTTGGGCAATGTAAGCTCGAGACCCCACCTAGAAACACCCCAGGAAACAAAGCTGCTCTGTCTGAGCCTGTAATAATGAACATTTTGGGTGTAACCTGGGGACAGACATGCTTACCTACCAGATCAACTTGTAGGTGAGTAGATGTGCGGCACCTGCATCATAATGAAGATGCTACCTCTTTGAGTTTAATGGCCAGAAAGGGAAAACAGCTGACTGCTTTCCCACACCGTGGAAACTGCTTGAACAAAGAATGGTCAAGAGACAGAGTTATGTAAAAGTCAAACCCAATGGCTCAGAGTGCTTGCAACAACTTCGTTGTCAGTGTCAAGAATAATTCCTGGAGTGGAAGCTATATTTCTTGGAGTGCAGCTTATCTGATGGGTCTGTATCTCCTCATTCTTCAGTTGCCATCCATGGCCTTTGAAGCTGGGGGGTTTAGAGTGCATGAACAAACCTTTGGGTGATGTGTAAGCATGGAGGGCATCAGAATATTTCTATGAGTTTTTCTGGATTTGGATTCATTGATGTTTGTAAGTCATCTATTGCCTGCCCAGCTTTTTGTATCTGAAGATCTCTTGGTTGTGGTGATACTGTAGGTAAATGTAAGGAGACATAAAGCAAAAAAAGCCAAGTTGTCTGTCAAGTGGATAAAAGATTTAATTTAAACAAAGGTCAGTGGTACTTCAACAGAAAAATGACCAAATCCCACTTTTGCATCTTTATGGGAACACACAAATTGGGCATGGGAATATCTCTGCGGGGTACATAAGATACATATGAGAACAACAGAGTTTGGGCTTAGGAAAATCAGTCTTGCAGAAATAAAAGCTGTCCAAATTAAGGGATCCTTGCATTGTGTGCTCAAATATATTCATGTTTTCAACTTCCATTCCTATACACCTCAAACTTCTCAGGAATACAGCAGTCACAGTAACACCATGGAAAACCTCAAAATATGAGGAAAGCAAGAAACAAAAAAGTACAGATAAATACCTATCTGGTATCCATTATGCGTGTCTGTGTGTTCACATCTTCCACAGATAGCCTTATTGCCAAATAGAAATTTTGGAGGTTTTTACTGAGCAAACAAACACTCTACAGGTGGTTTCAAAAGTATTTTGTCAATAGTTCGATGATCTTCTGATACATTCTCTCAGTTGCATCAAGGCCCCAGATGAAATCAAGATGTCCCCAAGCAGGGACGTGCTCATGGTAAATGAGATTAGAAATCCGAGGCAGTAGCTTCGCCATGTCTTTTGGATCTGCAAATTTGTCATGTCCACCGCTCCAAATAGCAATTGGCATGTTTATCTTCTCTATCTCGTATGCAGGAGGAGCAGACTGTAAGGAAGGGAGGAGACCTGAGTGAATGCTGTTGTGTCAGAAGTTGTGTTTAGAGAAAGGATTTTGTGCAAGCATCTCTCTCTCCCTTCCGCACTCTCCACAGTAAAACAGTACGGATGAAGGCCACCCTCTTAGTGTCTATTTCCCTCACTCCATTCCCTGTCTACCAGGAAAGGGAATGATCCATCTTATTCCTGTGTCTTTCCTTAGTGCATGGCTATGAGTTGTCCTGCAGTTTGACATCTACTCGTGCCCTTTGGAGATGAGGATATGGAAAGACCAGTGTCTGTGTTTATCAGGCAAGGACTGTGCAGCTTACTCTTATATATTTAGGGTGGGAAGATCTTTAAGTTTTGTTGGGATATGGAAGGCAACTGTTGGTCTTAGTTCTTGGGACTTAAGTGGCAAGGAAATACTTTGGCCATTTGTAATTTCACTCTAGAAAATTTCTGAGACAGTGTGCCTGAGTAGAAGTGGCTGATTATATCTCTGGAGCTTCTGTCTGTCTGTGTGCCCTGGTGCAGCACAGGACACTGCAAGTCAAATGTACTGGTTAAAAGTGAAATGATTGTCAGCTAATTGGAGAGGTCACTGTAGCTGTGAGATTCATTTCCTCCCTTAACTGACAGGCAGACCTTGAGAATTTTGGGGAAAGTGAAGAACTCCTTACTCTTCCAGTTCTAGGACTTGGGTTTAGCTTTTAGCCTTTTGGCAATGGCAGGTAAATTGATGTGCCGTTGGACACGTCCCTGTATCAGTAGGGGAGGCCAAACAAACTTCTGTCGTCTGTCTGCAAGAAACTGTCTATGCCTTGCCTGTGAATAGACTTTTACACTTGTGAGTGTTAGATTCAGGTGAAACGTTACCTCAGACCACCCTCTTTCTGTAGCACTCACAGGTGCTAAAATCTGAATTTTTCTGTTCTTAGTCTTACCAGAACCCAAGGCTGAGTTCTCAGGGAAATGGTATTGCCTTACCTGGTTGTATTTCTTCATGTTTTCCTTATAGCCATAGTCATAAGCTTGAAATCGGTCTGCACGTTTTAGCTGTTAAAAGAACAGATAAAATAGAAGTGTTGAGAGACCAAGAAGCAGAGTGCAGGAGATGTTTTCCTGCCTGTGATTGAAGCCAAGGCTCAGGCAGTGGACTCTGAGTTACTCCCACCTCTTCCTCTGGTTGCAGGCTTCCAGGGGTGCTGAGGATGGATCGTCGGGTGAGTGGCTTCATCACCTTTCCTCTTGTTAACTCTCTCCCGATCCTCAGCTGCCACCCTTGTTATGTTTTGTTAATTAAAATTTTGCCTGACTATCTTAGTTGACAAAGGTTGGGGTCCCTGTTTGTGATGCAGAGTTGGGTTCAGTTGTCACATGGAAAGAGGACCTGAATGTCTAGAATGTGCCAGGGCTATTACTAGTCTAGTGTAATATGAGATCTCTCCTCACACATCTGCTTTTGTCAGTTTTGTCTGATCTTCTCACAATAGTGGTGACATTTCTAGAGGCTCTGTTCTTAAAATAGTTTGGCTAGACATGAATTGTGCTCTGACAGCAGTTTTGAGGTGGGACATTAGACACAAGACTTTAGCCTTCTTGAGTTTGTGTTGTCTGAAGGACATGCAGGACTGCAGAACTGATGAGTGAAGAGTTAAGTACACATCTGTTTGGGTTTTTTTTTGTCATTTGATTTTTATTTTATTTTTTGCACAAACCTGACAAGTAAATTGATTTGTGGGTGATTGCATGTAATACAGGGTGAGAGAAAGTTACTGTCTGTCAGCTTAGAAAACCTTGACTTCAAGGCTTTACGTAGCTGGGGATGTGCTAGAAATCTGCTTGCTATTTTCTTCTATCCTGCTCTATCTGTGTTTGCTTTGTAACCACTTCACTTTGTTAGAGGCTGGCAAAATAGGCTGTAAAGCCACTGGCTGTCAATGTTTTGTCCCCATTTCCTGGCTCTGGGTAGGTGTATCCTGTGGGACGCACTGCTGGGAATTTTTGTCAGGGGTGTCCTCAGGAGCACACTCATACTCTAGACCATATTGAGTGTTTGCATAAATGGGTTGTGTGCCTATATGATGCATGCAGGTAAATTCTGGCTCAGCAGGTGTACCTGGACACATGCAGTGATATATTTCTTGGCTGGAGCAGGTTGGCAGAACAAGCTCAGATCTGCCACTGCATAAATAGAAACCCACCTTTAGAGAACTGGAATCCAGGATCTGGACAGCAGCAAGAGTGACTAAAAGGGGTTTGGAAAAAATTGACTGTTGGGAACATCCCTGTAGAGCAGTGCTCCTTGACATGTACTGTAGTAGTATAAGGCAGTCCCCCCCTTGCCGCTTGTGCCGGCAGAAGCATTTGTGCAGTTAACTGTGTCTGGGAGATGATGCAGGCTGCAATTAACCCTCTGGGAGAAAAGCTTTAGCCTGGATCAATTCTTTGTCTGGATCATCCCCTGGCCACTCAAGTTCGCTTCTGCAGCTCTCAAGGCAAGTGTCTTCATAAATAAAGATGAAGGCTGGAAAGCCATTAGAGCCCAACGTGCAGAGCGGCCTGATGTGCCCTGGGGAAGTCTCAGTGCCTGATACCAAAGGGGCAATTCAGGTAATGGTCTGGTGAGCCACGGGGAACAGAGCTCCCTCTGTGGCGGGTGCTCACGGCAGCACGCGAGAAGATGTGGTGGGCAGTTCCCCAGATCCACCACCTCTAGGCTTCCCTGGAGGCTGTCGGTTGCATGAAAAGTAGTAGTAAGAGTCTGTTTATATGTCAGTGTGTGGTTATACCTGTTGCCAATGAATAACGTTCTGTGCGGATGTTCCAGCAGGGGAATGTCCTACGTATGTATCAATTCGACTCTGTAGAGAAAGCAGAAGTGTTATAAAGGCAATGATCCAGTGCTGTGAGAGAATAAAGCTGTGAAGGACCTGAGCAACATGCTGCTGCTGTGTTAAAACCCCATTTTAATGGGATATTCTTCAAATATCAAAAAGAAAACTGAGAAGCAGACTTAGGAATAGCTGGTTAATAGTACGCATCTGCATGCTTTCTCCATAGAAGCGACTCTGTTCAATGAAGATAGTACTACTGTGGGAACCTATGGTTCAGCAACAGTGGGGAAAAAACCTTCCAGTCCTTTCAAAGCAGATTCCTCACCTCACAACAAACCCCCATGAATGTATAAGCCTTTTGAAGATTTTTCTCTTCGCTTTACTCCTAGTGCTAAAGAAGTCAGCTTACAAAATAGATTCCTTTTTCTTCTGTTTGTATTTTTATAGTTCAGTTAAGGCGATGTTCTAATTCCGTCTCCCTGGATTCCTCCTCAGACTTGTTATCTTGCCTTGACAACCACATTAGTGACTTAACCCAAGCCAGGAAGGATCCTTAATGGTTTTGCTCTGCAATTCAAAAGGGCTGCAATGCCTTTAATTGCTTTTGCAATGAACCTTTTATTCTCACTGCTTTCCCGTATGTGCTTTTACAAGTGGTTATAGATGGAGAAAAATGGGCCCCAGTCTTTACAGATATTGCAGTAATAAACATTACACAGGCCAGCTTCTGCATACTTTGGCCACTCTAAACGGGATTTAAGACACGCTACAGCGTGCATATGTTGACAAGCATAGGGACAACTCTCCTGTCCCCTCTGACTGATGCACTGGGCATTGTGAATCCCACTGTAGGTGTGTTGGACTCCTCAGGCACAGGGCAGGGACTTCCTGTAGCTCTACGTGTTGTGGATTGAGCTGTTGGGCCCAGTTCTAGGGACAACAATAATGGGAAAATGCCCCTTACATTAGTTTTGTGGGACCAATTTCTGGTGCAAGTAGTCCGAAAACTGGGAAGAGAAAAGGAGCTTTTTCGTCTTTTAATTATTCCAGTGTTCAGAGGACCCTGGTGTCCACGTGTTAAGGAAGGAAACTGGGAACTGCACTACCAAGAAGAAGTCTCCATCATCCATTGGCTCTTTTTAAAGAGCATCTGTGTATGACCAAAATCTAGTAGGTTTAGCCTCAATAGAGGGCACGTTTATTGACATGTGTAATAGAGCTCCAGACTGAATTTGGTCCTTTCTTTCTGGGATTGGAATGTGCCTGATTGTTGGTCCCATTCATCATTAGCTCTAGTCCTGTTTGGCACTGTTCACACCACACAGTGTCCTGGTGTTCCCTCAGTTTGCTGAGAACTATGTTCTGATTTATGTACACTTACACATGTGACAGCTACTAGATAAGGGTAGAGTGCACAAACATAACTTCCAAAAATCACTTCAGTTTTCCTTTGAGTAGGTGTTCTTGCACATACTTACCGTGTTCAGATTTTTTATGTCGCCTCCAGCTATGTAACAGAGTACATGGCCACAAAACTTATCCAGGCTTGTACATAACTGTGTCACAGGTCCTTTCAGAAATCCGATCTGGTGCGCGACTCCTTTGCAGCCAAGTACTAACTGAGGGAAGGGAAAAACACAACACACTTCTTTTTCTGTTACAGGAGCATTTTATGCAGGAAAATGTTGCTAATAGCCTAGCCTCCTAACTTGGTATTCAAAGATTGCTGAAAGAGCTTGCCCTCCCAGTACCCCCCTAAAACACCTCTCCCCCATAGTGCATCACGCATCCTTCGTATTACTGGCACCAATCCAGGAGGAAGCCGTCTTTCCATTTCTATTGTTGGGACCTCAATGTTCACTCATTTCTGAATTTCCAGAGATTGTCACGACTGTTACTGCAACTCTGGTTTAGTTCCTCCTGCATGAGGCCAGCAAAATATTAATTAACAGCGAGAGTCCTATGACAAGACAGAGTATTACAAGTCTCCTACTTCACTGCGACCTGCTGCTTCAAGCCCTATATCTCCAGTATTTTCACCACAGAATTTGGGAACAGATTTTTCAAGAGTACTCAATTCATCCCAAGCTCAGTATCAGCATGTCACCTCTTTGGGAACACTTCATCTCAGGCTGAGTGAACCCTGTGAAGGTAAGTCAGGCATTAGGCCTCTTAGAAGGACAAATGACATACCCTGAGCAGTGGTTCAGGAACATTTGTTATCTTAATCAGAGGGCTTGTAGCATATGAACACGTGGTTACTGGGCCCAGAGCACAGAACATTTTCACCCTTTGAGCCAACTCGGGATAAGTAGAAAATGCTATGAAGCCTGCAAACACAGAAGGGACAGCCTGAGTTAGTGAAGACATCTTCCACAGACAAAATAGATAAACAAGCAGTAGGTAGCAAACAAGAAGTGAGAGTAGGTTGGCAGCCCATTGGCTGTTGTCCATGTTTGTCTGTGCTGCATGTTTTACCTAAGGCAAGTGTTGAAGTTAAGTCCTGAAATGAATTTTTATTTGGGAGGCAAAGTTCATTCTGAGGTTTAGAGCATGTCTGGACATTGCTTTTATCTGAACAGCTTTTGTAGGTGACTTGTCAATGAAATTTTTGTGATAAAACCAATTCCCTCTAAAGTTTACCAAACTCATAAAAAATGGGTTTTTCAGATTATAGTCTCTATAGGTTTGTTTGTGTTTCCAAGAAACTGTAGAATAATTAGCTGAATACTGGGAGCTTTGGGTGTTTTCAACTGATGTTTGCATCAAAGGCAGCTGAAGAAAGCTTAGATGGTTAGTTTGTTTTGCCATGAGGGTCTTTAAATATTCTTACAAGAGGAAAGGAAAGAAAAGATCTGGCACTCTGACAACGTATGATTTTCCCACATTTTCTCCTCCTTTTTTCTGGGTAGTTTAATGAACTGGCAGTTGCTCATTTCTAATCAATGTCCATTCATGGATCTTACACATAAAATATAAATGTCAGAAACTTTCAGCTGAAGCTAGAAAAAAGTTACTTTAATCCAAAGGCCGTGAAGTGAGTTAACGCTAAAGGCTAAGCTATTAATGTTTTTTCTTTCATATTTTTCAGTCTCTGGCAATCTGTTTATAAACAGTAATGTGGCCAGTTATAACCACTCATGAACTATGCTTTAGATTTTAAGATTGCCATTAAGTCACATGACTTAGTATTTTCCCTTGTCTTCTGTTATTTTAAATTATGTATTATATATGCTTTTTATCTTTTTAGTTTTTCCTTCCAGTCCATAAGGAAA
Organism: Stercorarius parasiticus; assembly: GCA_013396915.1. NCBI lineage: Eukaryota > Metazoa > Chordata > Aves > Charadriiformes > Stercorariidae > Stercorarius > Stercorarius parasiticus. Next base: position 591,078 of record VWZL01000274.1, on the reverse strand, counting down.
ATTATTGTATGTCTTAATAGAAAAGACGAACTTAATGAAAATTCCTGTTGCTGAGAATTTAAGAAAAATGCCCAGTACCACTACCTGAAATACCCAGTAAAAATCACTTTTATGTCTCCAATTATTTAAAAAGTTGAGCTGTATTTGGATCTGTTATTATATTCCGTTGTTTATTAACGATAGCCAAAGCTGGTTTTAGAAAAGTTTTGGATATTTTTGCAAATCTCAACTCAGGAGGCACTTCTATGTTTGCTAGCTCTCCACAAACAAGAAAAACAACAGATTCAATGGGGAGACCCACCTACTGATTGGAAAAGAACAAGAATGGTTGTGAAGTGTGAGTGTCCTTACGTTACCTGTTGTTGAGCCTTCCGAGTGACCAATATAGTATACATCCTTCCGTCCAGTTTTATTCATGATGAAGTACAGCTCTGCTGGAATATCGTATTTACCCATTTCATCGAAGCTACAGGGGAGAAACACAAAAAGCTAGCAGGCAATTTGGCTATCACAGCGTGAGTTACTGACTGTCAGTTTTGCTCATTGCACCAAGCAGGACCCATTGAAAGGTGAGGTTGCACACTTTGCATTCTTGCTTGAGTTGGGGAAGGGGGTAGAGGGACACAGCTGTGCTGCCAGGCTGCCCCATGCCTTGGGCTCTCTGCAGAGGAGATGCCAGTATCACCTGTCAGCTGCAGCCCTTGGGGAACTGAATTAATCAGTGCTTTTACTAGCATGGGTTACAAACCACACTTATCTCTTAGTTGAATTCAGCTGTGAGAGATCAGACATTTCTCGGTAAGGCTGCTCAGCCTGTTCTAGCTGAGGTTCTTATTCTGTCTCACAGTGTGGTCTCCTTTTTCCTCAGCATTCCCATGGTCTGAAATCCCAGCCAATACTCCCAACTGTAAGTAGTAGCGTGCATTCTTTTTTATCTTGTTCTTTACTCTCCTTGGTTGGTGTAGACCCTGTTCTGATGCTGGTTTAGGTAAAAATCATCAGGCTGAAGCTATCTAGTGCCCTTGGAGTTTCTGTCTTGAGTAATTCTTCCTCTACAGAGTACCTGAACTGCCAGAATGCTTTCTGGCTGGGATTAAGCGTCTTGTGTTTTAAAGACCAAGTGTTCCCTCGGCTGTTTCCCATCCAGACGTCATAGCCAGCATCTGCGAGGAGGAAGCCCAAGCTGTTGTTGGGCAGGTTAGAAATCCAGTGGGTAGCGTCTCCTAGAAAAGCATGCTGTAGGAAGACTACAGGCTTTTGTCCTGGAAAATATGAAAGCATTCTTATATTGGAGCAGTAGTTACTGTGTATTTAAGATTGGGGTGCAGACTTCAGCTTGTGAGAAGTTTTAAATCTCTCCTTCTTCAAGAAGCTCCCTGGAGAACTATGCATAGATATTGGTCTGAGAAACCTGAAAGATTTGTTCCATGCAAGCAGGAACCATTTCATGACAATTCATAACAGGACTGGCAAATAAAGAATTTAATGAGGAGGCCTGTCCCTGCCTGCTTTTGCACTGGAAAGCCAATGTATAGGTCCTTATATTGAAACCATCTGCCCACAACTGAAAACTGCTGAATGCAAAATAGCGTATGGAAGACAAAGAATAATTAATCCAAAGAAGCGAATCTACCATTAGGTCTACTCAGTAACCAACTGAGCAGGGCTGAGAGGCCCCTGATCTAACTTTGGCTAACCTTATTTTGAGAAAGAGGCTGGTCTAGATTATCTCCAAAGGAGGAGATCCAAATAGGAGGAGACATCCAAAATACCTTATTCTGTAATTCTAACAAGGAGTAACAAACAAAGTAGCAGTATCCTGGGTATCTCAAATTACAGGTAGAAATTTTTATTCCATTCAGAAAATGTGAAGAATCAAATGAAATGCATTTGCTTTTCATTGATGACCTGATTCTTATCATCTTTCTTAAGAACATCTCTGTCCTTCAGGAGGCTGGGAATAAATATCCATATGCCAAACCTGAGAGGCTTTGTTGTCAGGCTTCTATTTTAAATATATCTTACTTAAGGTGTTAATGCAAAACCTCCCCAAATTCAGTCTACCAAACCCTCCCCCAGCCCATATGAAGGGACAAAACCTGGGATATGACAAAATTATTAGAAAAGTCTGAAATAAGGACAGAAACACTGATTGTGTGGACTTCTGATGGATTCAGAATTCAAGCCACATTCCCGACTAGGTGCTCTTGCTGCTATGGAAAGGTGTGGAACATGCCATTGCATGTGCAAAGGGGAAACATGAGGGACCCATGTAAGAGCTGACTCACAGAACTTCCTTATGCCTTATAACTGTGTCACACCTGTATTTTGGCTGTTCCTCCCAGCAGGAATTCTGAAAACAGCAAGAATGTATCCATCCTGTGTGGTAACTTCATATTCCTCACTGGGGTATCCGTGATACCTGATAATTTCACTCTGTGGGAAGCCAAAGGAGAGTTTGTTAACATGCAAGTTGTCCTGTTTTGAAGGGTAACCAAGTTGAGCAGTGTGGATGTGGGCTGTTCTGTGGTGGTAGTGCAAGGCCTCTGGCCACGGGGACTATGGCTCAGTAAAAATATTATGGGTCTCGTAAAAAGATGCATCAAAAGTCTTCTTCAGACCTGCTTAGGTGGTAGTTGTCTGGTAGTTGACCCCTTAGTATGAGACAAAGCAGAACTGTACTGAGTGACTAAGCTCTTGGGAGATAGTTTCTCATGTTTTGCAAGGCTGATACAGATCAAACTTTCTAGAGAGTAAACATGCAGCAGTATCTGTATACAACAGTGCCAAAAGATGTGGGTCTGGGGACATAATGAATCCTTTCTTGCCAAAGTGTGATAAGGCAAGCCATGAAGGCAAACAAGGGTGGAGCTCTTGTCATGAAGGAACTCATGAGACCATCTGCATGTACTGTGAGGAAATCTTTGGTGATTCAGAGCAAGAGGACTCAGATTACTTTGTGTTGGGAGAATCTGCTGTTTGAAGAAGGTCATCCTCCCTTGTCACTGTAATGAGCAAACAGTTAAACATAAAAATATCACAGATACTGTCTAGACAAACATAGCCTCCTTCCAGCCCCCCCTTCCCTCCCATCTACTCCATTTGCCTTCACAATCTCCAGCTGGCCTGTCCAGCATCCCTTCCTTGTCTGCTGCTCTGCACTAACGATGTCCCCATTTGTTTAAGTGTTTGGGGAACTCCTTCCAAGCCAGCATACCACGCACTCACGGGGACAGCTGCAGGGCAGTCAACCAGCAGCACAACTGCAGCTCAGGGAGCCATGTCTGAGCTGGACTGATGCTGACTGGAGAGGGTATTGGTAAAAGTGGAGTTGTGGCAGGTTGGAGATCAGTCTAGAATCTGCATATATATTCATTCTGGCAGCATGCCACGGGGTGCCTGATGCTGCTGTTTTACTAGCAGCATGGCTACATGCTGCAACGTGGACAAGACCCTATGACATGTGTCTCTGTCCCCATGTCAGATCCAGGCTCTGCAGAAGACGAAAACACATTAAACAAATTGAGCCACAGTGTTTTGAGAAGGGGGAGACTTTGCTTCCCTTAAGATTAGAAACCAGCCTTTGCCTCTACTGCAAAGGAATTCTCTCTGGCAGCTCAGAATTTTTGGATAGCAGCATCAAGGTTTCTTCTAGCCCGTGCACAGGAGCATCAACCCATGCTGGAGGGATATCTTTGTCCTCTTGCTAGGATCACACTCTTCCCTTCTTTGTGAGGTAGCCCAAAATACTAAGGCGTGTTGGAAAAAGTGACTGCAAGCAAGTGTCATGAGGCATGGCCAAGCCTCATGTTCATCATATATCTGTTGGGTTTTGCCCTAAATGCAGGCAGCGACAGTCTGTTGTTCAGTTTGGTATGGACTGGAGCGTGTAGCGCATGCTCTGGACACAGTCCAGGGCTGAGTCCTGTTGTTGGGGTCAAAATTCTCTAGCCTGGATCTCCAGGGCTCCTCAGGAGGTTTTGTGGAATTGCCTGGCCTTTGAGCCAAAAATAGCAGCTGGCACTCTCTGTTGCGGTGTTCTGTGCCTGTCCTCATGCAACGTGCAAGTCACATCTATCCCTGGCACATTCAGAGCCGGCCCTCATTGCAGTGGTGAATCTAATGCAGTGGATTTGGAAAAAGCAGGTTGGGAAAATGGGAAATGTGGAAGGGGCCCTTCTTAGCCTCCTAACAGGGACTGATGGTGGTGGGGCAGTGGTAGTGGTACTTGGAGAGTCAATTTAGAAAGAAAGAGGTAGAAAATGACCCAACTTACAACATTCATAAAGCATTCGGGGTTGCGAGTCTTCCTGTTGTCTAAATTCAGAGTGGGGGGCGTTGTGAATCCCACTGAAAAGGCAATTCCTTGGGCGCAGAGCAGCAGGAGGAGGCACCACATCTTGGGGCTGTGTGAAAGAGCACATGCAGGGGTGTGTGTGTTAGGAAGAGAGTGGCATGGAATTTCACAGGAAGACCCAAGTGGGGATTCTCCTGAAGGTTGCCCAGGGTCTGTTCCCCAGGGGGCTGCCAGAATAAGTACCTGTGTGAGAAGGGACTGTCCACAGCTCACGCTGTGTAACAGGGAGGGTTACGGAACAGGTGATGAAAATGCTTGGGCATACCATGCGAGAATATGCCTGAGCAGTGTGCAGATGGCAAAGGAGCTGTGGTTGGTAGATAGGGTCAGCTCTTGGCATGAGCCTAGCAGAGCTTGACAAAGAAGCATTAGTTCCTGAGATGACAATCACCCAGCTTGTCTGCCTTTATCTGCTTCCATTTCTCTGCCAGCAAGAGAGACGAAAGGAGAAAAAAAGCACTGTTTGTTTCCTGTCTCCTTAGGAATGAGGTGAGAGAGGTTTGGGATGGGCTCTCTTTCCACTTGCCCCCTCCTCCTTTAGGATCAAATGCCATTCTTGATGCTGGTCAGCGGTGTGCTGGAGTGAGGGAGCAATCAATGAGGCTAGTGAAGGGTTCTCCAGGGACCAGGAGTGACTCAGAGGCTCTGAGAGGAGATGTAACAGGCTTAGGGGAACATGCTTGCACCAGATCAGTGACAGCTTGTGCTTTCACCATGGGGTCATGTGCCCCACACCAGGTTCAAGTTCTGTTTGAAATTAGTTCCTGTGAGAATATGAAGCAAACAAGATGACCACGTGTGGCTTCCCAGAAGACCCATGGGTCAGTTCCCAGCCAACCTTGCCTTTCATACTGAAACTGAGTCGTGTAGGTCTCCATTTACCATCCCCTTGGGCTTCTTCACCCAGCCCCTTGCTGCCCACTTCTTCCAAGAACCTGCTCTGCTATCATCAGATAATTTCATTTTTCCTACTGCTACTTCTGAGCTCAAAGCTTCTGTCTCTCAAAATCGATGGCTGCCACCGACCAAGAAACCATGGAATGATCTGAGCAGTGAACAATGGATCCTGAGACTGCCTTCATGTTGCCAAGGGACTGTCTTCTTTGTCTCTTAGAACTGGCTGTCCATATTGCGAATTTGTCTTGGTCATGGGGAGGTGAGACCTTGCCCTTTCCTGGGTTGACTTGATGCTACCAGATTAGCTTTTCTGAATAGCAGAGTGCAGTCTACCTAGCACCCGTTTATTCCGGCTCCACCTACAGTAGATATGCTGCCAGGTTTTAGTCTTTATTTTCCAGAACCCATTCAATGAGCCCAGGAACATCGCTCTCTGTGACCTCCTTAGATCTTTTTTTCAACATGAAAATTTTGACTCAAAAAGACTCCCTAGAAAAGGGAAGAGCAGGTTCTGTGTCCCAGAAAGCTACTGGGTGTGGGACTATGAGTTAAAAATATTTGGAGAGCAAGAGAAGTGCTGACGTGTTCAGTGCTCCTTGCCTACAAGAGAGCTGCAAGTAGGTAGGATAGGATTTTTGTTTCCAATCTGAAGAACTGTACAAAAAGGATTCACCCATGAAGCTCAGGACTGTGCTTACACATTCTGGAAAAGCCCTTTTACACCTATGTGTTGCATGCTGTGCTTGCATGTGTGAGGAGAGAATGAGAGCTATGAAGAGAAAAGTAGCAGTCATTCTGCATGTGAATAAAGACCATGAAGATCAGGCAGGTTACCTAAGTGTTCAACAATAGAATCCATGGGACAAAAAGGACACGTAATGCAGTGTAAGGCTCCAGCACATCATGGAGTCTTGTGAGGCTGCCTCACCAGTAATGACTGGGGACATTACTGGTCCTGTAGGCTTGGTTTCCTCAGAAGAAGAGGACATGCTTCTATGACCACCATATGTTTATGTTAGTTCACATTTATGTCCATCCTGTAATTAACTTTTAATGTCATTGGTAAATATCTGACAAGTTCAGCACTGAGATAGAAGCCTGTAAGGTAATGGGGTTTGCAGGAGCTCCTGAAAACTGTTTGCTGGGGGAGGACTATTCAGCAGGGTTAGTGCCTTGCTGGGGGAAGGCAGGCTGAAGGCAGCTGTTGTATGTTCTGCAACCAGCTGAGCAGTCCGTAAAAGTGAACTAGCCAACTACTCCATGTCCGTGTGGCTTTGAAGCAGCCACACCATGCATGGCTGGGCATCAGGCTTTGCAAGAGAATTTCGTAGGGGGCCTGCATGTATTATAGTTTGCATTAGGAAGTTAAGCAGACTCAGGAAACAAGTCTTTCTGAAACCAAGCATTGCTAGGTCCACTAGACAAAGAGAATCCAATTTTTAAGAACAGAGGTTCTCATGCAGCCACATGTTTCTGGAGTCTGCTTCTAGCATCAGACATCTGCAGTGATGTGACATGCTGCTCTATGAAGTTTATTTGGACTTGGAAATGGAGCTAGAGATCAAGAGAAAATAAGAGAGTATTCCCTGGCAAGTAATGGGGAAGATGAGCAGGATTTGTGAGAGTGAGGGAAGGGTAACCAAGAGATTTTTGCACTCTCTAAATCTCCTTTTAGGAGAAGGAGTTTTGACTTTTTCTCATCTTCAATTTAACGTTTAAATTTGACTGAACGAATTTGAAGAAGTCAAACCTCCTGAGTCATCAGACAGTTGGAATGAAGCAGAGTTTGGAAACACCCAAAACTTTAAACTTGGCATTGAAACACACTCCATTCAATTCCCTTTGTATATCAAATACTTCTGAATTTTCATTGTCAAAATAGGAAGCCTCACAACTGCGTACCCAGCCAGCACAACACTCTTTTTGCTTTCTGCTGTTTTACTCTGTTCTAACGGGAGTAAGATGTGCCTCCCTCTCCCTGCATGGGGAATCTCATTTGGGAAGGAAAAGTTCTGCTAATGTCTCAACTTGTTTTCAAATCACTACCAAAACTAGTTGAGGCAATGTAGAGGCTAAATTATTCCTCTTGTTAGGGCAAACTTTTCTCAATGCACTCTATGATCACCTGGCTTAGCTGTCATGGCTCACAGACTTCCAGGTGTTTGCATTTTAAATTAGATACAGCAGGCTAAATAATATTGGCTTGGTAGGCCACGGCTCCCTTAAGCTTCAGTATTAAACACTTGACAGGAGCAGTGAACAGCTGCTTTTATCTAGTGAGGTAAAGTTATAAGAAAACACTCAGCATGCTAAACTCTCATAAAAGAACATCCTTAGAAGGAAAAAATGTCAGAGAGAGAAATGCCCTTTGAAGTTTTTTAGGCACTTTTAAGATTTGGTGAAACTAAGATACAAGCCCTTCAGAAATTCACCCATCTATCCTTGTACTTTAAGCAGTACAAAACTTATTTCGTATAAGATGTAAGGCACACACACACCAACCACAGAAGCAGCTGTGACTCAGTGCATGTGAGAATCTTCTGCCTTACTCACTAACAAAACATACACGTGCATAAAATTGCAAGAGTGGGTGGTCCAATTCACATACACTGTTGCAATACCTGGACTTTCATTCCCGTGTTCTCAGACTGAAGAAAACAAGTAGAGGAAAATGAAATAGTTGCTCTTTTTCTTCCTTCTGTGCAGGTCAAACTTCTTTGCCTTCTAACTTGAACAAACATGCACTTATGTGCATAGCAATAAGTTTACGGATCAGAGAGGCAAAAAAGCTGTCTATTGTTACAAGCAACTGCACAAAACCAAGACCAAACATCTTCATGGAGGCAGGCAACAGAGAAAAAGCCCATGAACACACATGTACAAGCAACTTACCTCTGCTCTGACTGCCTTGCTCGTGTCTTCTGCTGCAGTTCCTGGTCCGTCTCCACTAGCAGACTGATTCACTGGCAGAAACCTGCGCCGATAAAAGGAAGTCAAAACACAATGAGCACTTCAGGGTAGCAGCCGTGAGTGTCATGAGTTGGCAGCATGTATTGTAGAGCATGTTTAAGTGCTGATTTGGCAGTGCTTCAGAGGTGGGGAAATCTTCGTGATGAAAAAGATCTTCTGATCAAATTCACAAACCCAAAATGCACCACGGAGCAGGAGAGTTTAAGAAGTACATACAAATCAGTGGTTAGGTTAGTTTAGTTGGGACCTGGGTGTTCCAGTTCCCCGAGGCTGTGGCAGACCTTGACCCATACTATTGCCCAACTGAGGGGCTGCTCCGAATGTAATCTTTTAGGATGAAGATGAGGCAGCATCCAGCTCCTTTCAATATACTCTCTGAAGAACACTGCCTCTGCTATTGCTTTTCATTTGGTTTATGTTATCTTTAGGTTTATAATTACACACATACTCTTAAGTCTGTTTTTCAGTGAGCAGCATAACTCATGAAACCCATCTTATTCTACATTAGTTGCTCGGAGTTGACATGGCTTCTGTAGGGACCCTCGGGTGCCAAAGAAGGCTTTAATCCATCATATAACCTTTCTCCCAGTGAAGGCACAAACAAGGGTTCTTGTTTCTCCCAACCCATTTTCATCAACTTTGAAAACATAGTATCTTTGCAGATCTTTCCCTAACTGCTGAATTAGTTGTAGTCAGCCCGGAGGCTCAGTCCTCTCTGAAATCGACTTGGTAACCATGGGCAGAAGGACATGTTCTGTGTCCTTAGGCAGCTGGGCTACAAAGAAAGAATCCTCCTATGTGAGGACCAGCCTTTTCAGCCAATTAACTCATAATTGTCTTCAGAAGAACTTGTTTTTCATCATGGACTGATGAGCATTTAGAAGAACACCAGATGAAAGGGATGTGTTCTTGAGAACACCATTGCAAATAATATGATGCCTTTGGGTGGAGGGGGAAGGAAAGGTGTGAAATAAGAACAGGAGATCAGTGAAGCCACAGTAACAGTTCTGCTTTACATACAAAGTAGAGAACATTTTTTGGGATGGTGAAAAAGGTGATTTGGTAATTTCTTGGTGAAAAACGCTATAACTCGGCTGCTCTGATATCTCTAAGTGACAGTAACTTTCATCAAGCCATAAATTAATTACTGAGAAGGGCTTCTGCAATGTGATATCTAGCCCCTCCTCATGTCCTAAAGTGGGATCAACAATCCCCATTACGTTTCCAATGCAGCTTTCCCAACCTGTTTCTATTGATTATTTTTAGAAAATTCAATACCCTGCCTCGCAGAGTGTCCCAGGTTGCAAGATAGCTGCACAGGTGCAATCTCTTTCCTAAGTGAATTTAGGGGATACTCTGGCCTCTCTCAGGTAGGTTGCTGTTGCATTTCCCATCGTAAGTATTGAAAACTCATAAAGTAGGTCCCAAGATCTCATGCGTTTCCCCTGCAAGCAGTGAGTTAGTTGAAGGGTTGACTCTCTGGAGGGTATTTGTCGCCAGAAATTTGCATTGGGTGTCAGGAATGTCCTTGTCTAGAGGGGAGCAGTTTTGTTTAGATCAAGCTCCATTTACATTTGTGGAGCACAAGGAAACAGGATAGGCTTCAGCAACGGGCTCAGGAGATGAAACAGGCTTGTTGTTTGTCTTGGAAGAGAAAGGAACAGAAGTGTCACCAACCATGGTTAATTTGTTTGGCTAATGAACCGTTTTGCAGAGTGAGATGCCGGCACTTTGGTCATAAAGTGTCACCAGTGAACTGTCTTAGTGTAACAGCTGTACCTGCCCTGGTTAGCATCCCAGACTTGGCCCATGTTAACATTGGATTCAAACGGAGAATGAGGGTGTCATGCCTAAAGGAATCCCCTAAATGCACTGTGTCTCTTTCCACAGTGAAGCTAATGGCATATCAATTGTGAAGGCACAGTGACCCAAAATGCTGTAACCTAATAACCATGGAGGCTACCCTTCAAGTGAGTGTCTTTGTGCAATAACTACCTGTTTGAAACAAGATTGGTAGAGCCAGAGTTCCACCAGGAAATTAAATAGGATGACAGTTTCTTCAGCATTGTTTGCAAAGCAGTCCTTCCCACTAGTGAACAAAGTGCTCTAAATACCCATAGGATGGAGATAATGGATTCTTTCCAGCAATGTTTGGGTACTTATCATTTTAGTGTTTAAAGCCCAAAGAGGCTTCTGAGAGCCAAGGTAAAGGTTAGGGTAGCTCATCTCTGTGGTAGCCAGTAGCTTCCATCTGAAATAGCAGGAGATGTGAGGTTCCTGCTGGGTTCAGAGTGTAACTTTAAACCAAAGTGTCCCACTGAAATGCTGTCATTGCCAACATGAAATCACCTCCTTTGTCCCACCCTGGAAAGTTACACAGATCCTGAAAGTGTTGTCAGCAGAGATTGAGTCTGCCAAGATTTCTCTATCTCAGGGGGGTCTTGAATCCAAACTTTCTATCTTCCAGGTGCATGCTTGAACCACCAGACTGGCTACTGTTTTCTTTGGGTCTACCCTCCCTGTGTCTCTTGCTCTTCCTCATGAAAAAGTGAGCAGCCCTGTTTCAAGTGAAGACAAACCATCTTTTTTTCAGGAGTGGTTTTTTGTGTGAACTCAGTTTTTACTTTCTGGTCATTGTCTTATCTAATAATAAAATTAATCAATACCATAACTGTTAGAATTAGTCTTGACTTACACTACGCCTTTCAAGAACTGCCAGCCCAACAAACTGAGAAATAATATGAAGAATGGAAAACTTCTTTATATCACTGACCATATCCAGAGAAAATCAGTGCTTTCATTACTGTTAGGGTCTAAAGCAGAGAACAGGCTGCAACAAAACCACGTCTTCTGTTAGCAAAGATGGTTATTGCAGAATCAAGACTGTATCAATTAAAAAGTGATTACCAACCCACAAGGTTGCCAGAAAATACGAAGTATACCATCAGGATGCAAGAAGCATTGCAGTGACACGTGGTGTGAAAACAGCATCAGGAGGACCCCTTTCTCTGACTCTAGCAGAAACCATCTGATACAAAAGAAGGTTTTGTTTGTACCAGTGAAAGCAAGTGTTGTTGAATGAGTTAGGTATGGCTACTGGTTGTGGGTTAAGGATACTTCTGCATCAGATCAATAATTTCATTGTACATGTGCAAAGGTGCATCCAATCCCCAGATGAAATCCAGGTGTGCCCATTCAGGAATCCTCTTGTGATAGATGAGCCTCTTAATTTGAGACAGTAAAATGGCTGCATCCTTGGGATCTGCGAGCAAGTCTTGTCCCCCAGTCCATACCGCAGTTGGTACAGTCATCTCTTCTACAGTGTAGAGAGGAGGGATAGCCTGGAAAACATGAAGTGGTACAGGAATGAATGACCAGGAAAGCACAGTAGACATGCTTTTAGGGCTTTCTTCCATCATTGTTCAAAGTAGAGGTTTCCTAAACCAAATGGGATGGAAGTGCCCTCACTTGTCTTTTCTGTCAGCGCTTGCAGGGATGACCCAGTTGACAGCACAGCCAATGGAAAAATGCCTCCTGAGTTGACAAAGAGTTACTGTTGGGTCTTTGCCCTCTCAGCTAGGAACTCATGGGACAGGAGCCTGGAACAAGACAGAAGATGTCAGGATGTGTCTGGATAACCCCCCATCTTTGTCCTTTTGGAGTACTGGTCAGCCCCAGAAGACATACATGGTCTAGTTAGAAAACACAGCATGTGACAAGGGTAAAAGGATCATCAGGTGACTTCTGTGGGAGGAGAGAGGAAGTAGCTTGGACTCCTGAGTTTGGAAAATAGAGCCCAGAGCAGGGACAGGAGACAGGCTTATACAATCATGAATAGTATGAAGAAAGAACACAGGAAGTAATTATCCCATTACTTCTCATAACACAAAACCTAGAAGGCATCCAGTGACTTTCCAGGGGCAAGCAAATTCAAGACAGACCAAAGGAAGTTGCATTTCATGCAAGCCATCATTAAAACATGTAACTCTTAATGACAGGCTCTTGTAGAGACCTAAAGGATAGGACAGTCAAGCATGGAATTAGGGTCTTGGATGGAGGAGATGTTCTTCTGGCATGGCTTGAGGACAAAGTCCTTTTGTCTCTGGCTGCTAGAATCTAGGGGTAGCTATTAGCTCTCCAGTAGCCCTCTTCCTAATACTGTTTCCCTGATCTCTCATGCATTGGCAACTGTGTCTATCATGCTAATAGGCAAGATGCCTCTTTGGTCTGATCCACTAGAGATACTGTTTTTCAAAATTCATTTTCTATCTTTCCTGCCCTTACTTCCTCTTATTCCTATTGATCATTTAATTGAAAAGGTTTGCGCTCGCTTGCGCGCTCTCTCTCTCTCTCATTATTGCCATTAGTGCTTGCGTGTTTTCTCTGTTAACTTCCAAACTGGGAAGTAGTAATACAGACGGTGGTGGCTAAATCCATCTACTTTTATTCTGAAAATGTGCCTCCTACTACAACCTTGCTTTCTTCCTCTGTGCTTCTGTTTTGAAAATATTGTTTCACCAAAATTTACCTGTTGGTATTTTTCCATGTTCTTCTTTGAACTGCCCCAGTCATAAGCTTGGAATTTCCCCGAATGGGCCTCCTAAGAGGATGAACAAGAAAAGGGTAGTTACAAAGCTGTCATTCAGGAAGATTACGGGTTCTTTCCCTGCTGAGCCTCTGACTCCAAACTAAAGCCTCAACTGAAGCTCTTCTAAGAGCTATGAAAGAGCCAACAGTAAATGAGTTAAAAGTTTCAATCAGTGAAAAGGAGTCAAATGCTTTTGTCGGAACCAAAAAAATCACAGCTCCTGCAGAAAGACCCAGGGATGTTTTTGCAGGCAATTTGTTCTTTGTAAAATTGCTACTAACAGCTGCCTCCAGCAAGTTTCCCTCACTGGTGCTGCTATGTCCTCTTCCGGTAATCATGTTGCCGTCAGTCAGCTTTGTGAGTGGCTGCTTCTTATGCTTTCTCTTCCCTCTCTAGTTTGAATACAGAAGTCACCATTTCTAGTTCTTCCCTTGTGCTCCTTGGCTTTGCCTACATTATGGGTTGTTACTAACGTGACAGACACCATCAAAGGGATCTTAGTATCGAAGGTAAGGTGTCTGTTAACCCCTTCAGTAGTAATAACAGCAGTGTTTGCTGTGTTGAAAAGTGCATTAATACCCTTGCAAGCTCCCTGTGCCTGCAACTGCTTCCTGCTCTGCTGCAGAGCCTGCAGTGCTGCCAGGAAACCTCTCCTGCATGCAGCAGCTTCTGTGAGCGAGCCCAGACTTGATGATTCCTGAAAGCATGAGCCCAAAGACAGAAAGGCAGCTTCCATCAGCGCTGCTGCTGCTGTACTCTGACAGTACATTGTAAGTAAGGGGTATAGCTAGCCTACTAAGTAAAGAATTTATTATTTATAGTTCCGTTGCTGTCCAAACACTGAGAGGTTTGAAAGGAAGAGATGAAAATACAAGGGTGTTTACTAGTAAACTTTCATATTTTACAAAGTAGACTATGCCTTTCTCATAATTTCTTAAGGTAAGCTCTGTACCGAACTGCAGACATCATTTATATAAGGCAATGGATAAACAATAAGAAGAGTGATATATACATTTGCATAAACAGCTTCCAGCATATATGTTTTTACACAAATCCTCGTGGTTGTCTTCAAATGTACCTGTATCACATAGGGTACCTCTATCATGCTGAAAAAAGAAAGATCAATGAAAAACAGTGTTTTGAATTGAGATTTCAATTGTAAACTATGGGTTACATGTGTTTCCAAGAAGTTAGCAATGGCTTTGCAGCAGGATATCAGCCATACCCCACTCTATACCTTACACAGCCAGAAGTGAGAATCTATTTTGCATTCCAGGAGTTTGCTAGTACCTGACTCCAGTGGACTATGTTCTGCACAGAAGTTCCAGCAGGGGTTTGTGCAATGTACACATTGATTCGGTTCTGAAAGAAAATATTGAGTGAGTATTTTCTTCCTCCCTTCTACTCAGATGTACATCAAAACATCTGCCACAGCAGAGTCATGTATCAATAAAACCAATAGAAATTGGAGTGGCATCATTGGAGACTCCCTCAGAGTTACTTCAGACGTGGTGATGTGTCAAGTTTGGAGCAGCACCAAAAGAAGAGCCCCCAACCAGAACATTTTCCAGGATGATTGACAAATTGAAAGAATCTAACAGGTGGAAAGGGTAGACTAGAAAGTCATCAATTTAGACCCCAAATAGGTGTTTTTTTCAGGAGTCTGTAAGAGAACCAGTGTGAGAGAGGATGGCTGTTGGACAGAACAGTGAAAGGAACTGCAACTGCCTGAGGAACGTACAACTATTAGAAATAAAACACACCCTAGTCCTGCAGGGCTTTCTTAACAAGTTGCTGTGCGATCCTTCCTCAAAGAACACACTGAGGCATACTTTGGAAAATGCTGGAGCAAAACTTTGATGCCCAGGTGGTCTGGCCTACAGCTGGACATAGCATTAGGAGCCCAAGTATGTCTTAATCCCCAGTATCTGCCAACTCTCTCTCAGGTACCCCCGAGATATCCTGTGCCTCTGAGCACATCCCTGGTGGTCCAAGGTTTGGAGATGGAGAACAAGGGGGAATATGTGTGTTTCTTTCTCCGTTGCAAAGAGCTCCTTGAAACAAGAAGCTGGTAGGGGTTTTATTTCTTCTTCTGTGGTGCGCCAGCATACTGAAGATCTCCCAACGAGACCAGTGGTCACAGTATGAAGCAGGAGATGGTGCCCTAGGTGAGGTCTGGCAGCAGGCAGACTGCAGAGTTTTACAGGGCTTTGAGCAGCTGTAGATTGTAGGGATAGTGACAAGTGCTCTTCTGAGGAGCAAGGCAGTGGTCCCCTGCCCCAGTGATGGGGCAACCAGCAAATATTGCTGTCTGGTAGTGTGGGCCGTTCCCTGCCATGTGATGCTGACTAATAGAAATTCAGGATTCATACCACAGGATAGAAAGTAAGTTTTGGGAGCAGAAGCTTAAACTCTGGGTAAAGCTGGTAAGTTATGAATACCATGTCAATGTTTTTCAGGTTACAGCCACCCAGACTGAAGAAGATACTTCTACAAAGCCTGGCAAGAGCTCGGTGGCTGCAGAAAGGGACTATGAGCCTTCTTAGACATTCAGTCCGGGGGAGGAATTCTCTTTTGCCAAGCAAAACCTGTGAAATACAAAGATAACATTCACTTAAGAACGTACACTTGTACATTGTGCCGTTGCTTTTAAAAGGTGTTTGTGTGCTGTTCTTCTCCAGCACTTTCAGTGGTTCTCATTTGCTTTTTCTTCATTTGCCAGATGATGTTCCCGCAAACAAGAAAGGAATTAGGTGTTTTTCCATTGCATCAGCCTACTCAGGCATTACTCAATTTGTGTTACATCACTTTTAATGAAGAGATACGTTAAAGTTAACTCCGTTTCATATTTTAGCTTTAAGCTTGCACATTGGTTGTGGCTTTGCCTACAGCAATCTTGGAAAGCTTTGAGGATTTGCGTCTCTGACCCTCTCTCTGGGTGACACATCCCAGTGCTGCTCTGTTGCCCTAGATAAAAAGTTTCTTCTAATGTCCAGTCTGAACTTCCAAAGGCTTCAGTTATAATGTAAACCTACCCACATGCAAATGAGTAGACTTCACAAAGCCCTATGCTTTCTGTTTATCCATTTTAAGAGCTGAAGAAACAAGTATATGGTTAAACAGTCAAAACCAAGATATCTCATACCCTGAGCAATTTTTCAGGAAGGAAGAGGAGTTTTGTTGCTGGGCTTCTAGCGTACTTAATAGCAGTGACAGGCGCCAATGCAAAATAAAGTTTGATTTTTTGAGCCAGCTCTGGCATTGTTGAAAATGCAATGAAAGCTGAGAAAATAAAAAAGAGGAGTTAAGAAAATCATCATTTGTACATTAGACTGCTTTCGATGTTTATAAATGCTATTCTGCAATTTCAAACCTACAAGCAACCTTGTTAGTTGTTCAGAGACTATGGTTCAGCCTAGATTTGTGTGAAATCCCTCTTCTCCATGTGTTACCAGCCTGTAGTTTTATTTCCCTCCTCAGAGAGAAATTTCTTTCTGTATTTTGCCTTTACAGCTTTCTTCCAAACCCATGTAAACATAAATGCACGCTTCTGGTGTACATTCATGCATTTCATATATTATTGGGAGGAGCAGTTGTTTTTTTTCCGGTCAATCCAATTTCATATTTCCTTTTTTTTTTGGTGTGTGTGTCCTGTCCAAACTAGCCAACTTCTCTTTCTATACTCTCATCTTCCTATTTTGTTTATTTTGGTCAACTGACCATCTGCTGTTGGGCACACCCGTGCATCTTGGAAACAAACAATTTGAATGGCCCACAATAATTTCCATTATAATTATAAGTTGGCAGACTCACAGCAGCAGTGCCCTTGGTCCATTATGTTTTATTGTCTTTATAATAAATTAAAAATGCCTACATGCTGAATACAGCTTATCCTGTGTTTATCACTCCTGCAAAGAGTTAATGAAAACCCCAGGCACATTCAGTATATCAAATCACATTTTACTCCTCTTTTCCTGAAACATTGGCCTGTTGTGTGTAACTTACCGATGGTAGTACCTTGTGAATAGCCAATATAGTACAACTTTTCCTGTCCTGTTTTCTCCACAATGAAATTTATTGCTGCTGGGAGATCAAACTTAGCCATCTCATCAAAACTGCAGGCAGGAGATTGAAAGAAAGGCATGCATAAATTAAAAGTCCATTTGAATTCACATTTTTATTACAGGCTTATCAACAACATGAACCATTTAGTGAATCATTCTGTTATTTTAGGTTCTGTGTTTTTCTGGCACTGGGTATGGAAGATACTACTTAAGGTTTTCTAGGATATTTTCTCCTTTGACATCAACAGAAGGACTATAATTTCAAGAAGTGTCAGGTTGAATTGTAATGGTGTATACAGAAGGAACTGGTGGTGATACAGTAACAGAGCTCCGTTCATGGAATCACACATTTTACACAATCTGTGGTTAAAGAAAAGGTCTATTTTTAAATGTTCATTAAAATAAGTGCAAAAAGGGGTTACGTTTTCTCCTTCTGTGATTTTAGTGATATTGTAATATATAGAATAGTGTTTCTAAATAGCCTCCAGAACTGAGGAGTGGCTTGGACACGACCTATGCAGGTTCCTAGGAGTTGCTCTGCTGCTATATCTCTAGTTTGAAGAACATCTTCTAGCAGTAATTAGAGGAACACAGTCTCCACCACTACTAAAGTTCACATGCTTGCATAGGGGCATCTCAACAAAAGTGAATGTAAAGAATGCTTTTTAAAAGTTAGCATATGTAAACCCTGATTTATCCAGCTTAAATAAACACGTAAGGGTGGGCAATGGAGATGTCCTTCAATGGTTTGGTCTACCTGAAAGCCCAGAATTCATCTTGATCAATGGAATAATTTTGATGTTTTCTTGACCAGCGATTCCCTCTGCTATTTCCCATCCAAACATCAAAACCAGCATCAGCTAGTATGAAGCCCAAGCTGTTGTTAGGCAGGTTTGTGACCCAGTTACTAGCGTCTCCCAATAATCCATGTTGGAGAAACACAGCAGGTTTCAAAGCTGTAAAGCAAATCAGAAACAAAACAGCAATTTATAATTTTTTTTCATTTTCTGGTAGTTCAGGGATATTATTTGCCCGTATTCAATACTGGGATTTGTTCCTGCACCAACTTAAATGGGAGACAAATATGCATGAGAACAAAACATCCCTTTCTAGAAAGAGAGAACTCCTTCTAAACTTCTGTAAGGATTTATGGAAAGACTTGCCTGACAAAACCAGTGTAAACTAGCTTGGCACCCTCTGGTCATTGTTTGTATAGCTCAACCGCAACAGCTTGAGATTCTCAACACTGATATAAAGAATGAAGGTGTGAGATTGTTGCAGAGGTTTCCTTTACCCAAAATCTGAATCAGTCACTGATATTAACCAGGTATAAGCAAAAGCCAAGCAAAATTAGAAGCTGTAAAAACTTTCTCAAAACAAGTGATTGGGCAGATTACAGCCTTTACCCTTTTTTTTTTTTTAACTTTTACTCATCAACTCTTATTATGAGGGTATATGCTTCATATTATAGTGGATTTTTATTATAAATACATGTGCATGACATAAATCCTGTTGATCTTGCAGGCTGTTCAGGGCAGGCAGAATTCTTTGCTAAAATATGTCTTGCGGATACAAGCTTTGGTGGACGTTTTAAAAACATAAGGTATGTCTTTCCAGAACACACCCTATCTAGGCTGGTTTTGTCTTATATTAAAGGAGTGTACCTGGGTTTCCCTGATTCTGTGTACCATAAGGGATTCTGTTAAGGGTAATGGTATAACCATCTTCTGTCGTCACTTCATATTCCTCGCTGGGGTACCCTTTGTAAGTAATGAGCTCGTTCTAGAAGAGAAGGTACAAATGCATTTGCCTGCAGAAGTCCATTTCAGATATATTACATGCATAAGATATTTCCTGTGAAGAAGTGTTAGAAAGCAGATACAACTGGGGATTTAATCTACATATATTAAGCACCTGAATAAAGCAGTATCAGGTTGGATATTGTAACCCTAAAATTACAACACATTTCCTCCATTCTTTGTGTTATATCCAGGATTTGACTACTCAGTCACAATCTGTTATAAAAAACCCTGTATTATACTATTGCCATACAATCACAAGCCCCTGAATTCTGGTGATATAAGAATTGTTGTAAGCTTACAGCAGGAGTTTATGATTCCCATAGCTGAGATGAGGGGCTGTCTGGGTGCGTGCTCCTGATCTGCTGCAATGCAAAGTGAAACCACTTTATTTACACTACCTTCAGGGAGATCCAGAGAGCTTCGTAACAGCCCCCTTGTGAATGGCACGTACGCAATGAGTACCACTGAAAAATTGGCTACATTATGGAAAAAAACCAGGATCAGCCACTTGCATAGTCACAAGGGAAATCATTAGCACAGCCAGTCTTAAGCTCTGTAATAAATATTACTTTTGAGCTGTAACATTCAACCTGTTTTGTTACAAAAGAGGATTGTCTTTTATAACTTGTACTCAGAGAATTACTCAGTGCAATTTCTCATGCAGGACAGAAAACCCCAAGATTTTAACAAGTTATTAAAAATCTAAACAAGTGTGCTTGGCAAGAGGTGCTCTTCTGAAAAGCTGGCCATTTCTGATCTATGCTGGTCATTCAAAAAAGGAGAACACACAAACCACTGGTTATTTAGAGTCGTCTTTGCTGATGAAATGCTGACATTCCAGATGGTCGTTCTTTCAGATAGGGGCATAGTGCCAGCAATAGCAAACTGGTAACTGACATTTAAAAGGAAATCAACTCTGGAGATGTACTAAGGATGTTTGCCTTAACTTCTGTCAAACATAAGGTGTGTTGTTACACATGCAGACAGGAGAACAGAAGAGAAAGCAGTAGTATATAAAATGATTAGGGAGGATGGGTTAAATAAAGGCAGCTTATCTACCTTGTTATTTCTAATGCCTAGAAACCCCTCCACTGTGAGACATGCATTCCTTCCTTCCCCAGGTCACTCTACTGAGCAACTTACAATATTCATAAATGCTTCAGGATCCACAGCTTCCTTCATTCTTCTGAGTTTTTCTGGATAAGTAAATCCCTGTAACAAGTACGTCACAGCAGCAAACAGCCATATCTTCTCTCTGGATAAAACAGTATATTCATCTGTCAGTAGTCCTGCTTTGCACTTGTAATCCAGACAGGTCCTGTACTTTTCTGATGAGGGAAGTGCTACCTAATACTGATAGAAGCTAGCCTGGTACTCCCTACTCGTTATTTGAATGGAACAAAGCTGACTTTAAACACCTATATGAGGGAGTTTGGCAGCAATCTGGATTCTGTGCTAATGTTTGGACCAGGATGTTGCTCTCAAACAGGGCAAAAGTATCAGTGAATGCAAGGAAAAGAGCAAAGCTTTTGGAGAAATGGATTTCACTCATTCTTCTGAGAAGCAAGTCACTTGTATTACCATGCCATGCATTTGTTCTGTAGATTAGTTAGGAAATATTTCTGGCTAACTCTGGGGAACACTGGAGTTATTGGGCAACTTGTAACTATATCAATCATTGTCACAGTGAAGTTTTCAAAGGGGAGACGACCAAGCTGCTGGATAGTTAACTGAAAAAACAAAGACAATTGAAAATAAACAAATTAAAATATTTATAATTTAATTGAGAACTTAGGAACCTAAAGAAAGCACTTATTTATAGTTGCCTAGCATAATTTACACAGAACTGCTCAATGGCAAAATTTATCCACTCCTTAGGATAAGGATGGAGAAAAGAAAGCTTTGCTAAACATAATGCCAGGTAGAGACTGAGTGCAGGGACGTCCAGTTTTGTTCCGGGAATAAGGAACAAGAAACACTTGGGAGGAACCTGGCCTGCTTAGGTGCACACATAGCAGCTGCACAGTCTGTGAACACCTACATACTCTCAGCTCAAAGAAAATGCAGAGTGTTTGAATTAGCATTCTCTCTACACCATACAAACCCCTAGAGGCCATGTCTGAACCTCTGTTGTCCCAGTGATAGAGCTCTAAGCTAGACTGAATCGGCCAACAAATCCATTGCATTTATTATTTTCCCAGTCAAGAAGATTTCGTAACTTTTTCCCAAATAATATGAATAGCCTATTTTTTTCTTATCATAGAACAACAATTTATATTCTAACTTCCTAACGCTACATTCTGATACAACCTGTATCTTGAAAATAGTAGGCTTCTTTTGTAGAAAAAGGAACAGACATTTTGAAAGCTTTTTTTTACTGAGCTACCTCCTTTTTTGTGTGTGTGTGCGTTTGAAAGCCGCTATGATCTTATTCCCACTTGCCATTTTCCCATGCCTCTCCAGTTACTGCAGAGTTACCTAAATTCAGGCTAGGTGAGTCATGGTATGCCATAAATAGCCATCTTTTCACCTATGTGAGTTACAAACAAAACAACACAACAAAAACATATTTCTTCTCAAATAATAAAGCAATTCCTCAAGCCTGGGTCTGATACCACCTTTTGCAGCTCCCACAAAGCCTTCACCAGTTTTGGGTCAGAAATAAATTAAAGCATTACTGACCTTGTGCCAGAAATCATGTGTTTGTCTGAGTGACTGAGACGACTGAAGAATGGAAACTCAGTTCCCGCCTGTTTGGAAGCAGTGCTGGGTAAAGACAGCAGTGAAACGATGGTCATGCACTGTTTTTTCCCCCAGTCATGCAGCACCTTAATAAGCATCTATTTCTTTCCCGTTCCTCATTCCTTCTGCTATCACTTCAGCTTTTCCCTAGGGTAGCAGCAGGGAGAGGCGACTCCTTTTATTCTCAAACCTCGTGCTTTTCATCTCCTTCACCACCACAGCTATAACAAGGCTCTTTTTACTATCACAGATTGCTGGGTTTTTTAAGGAGAATACCAGCCTCTGTGGAGTGGCATAGCAGGATCAGGAATTCTGAAAACAAATATATTTGTAGATATAACTTATCATACCTAATGAAATTGTCAATAGACCTGTGACAATTTTCTCTTTTACTAACAACCTGCCAATTCCAGCTTTTCATGTTATGTGAAAAGGATGGAAGGAACTCTGACTCTTTGATACTTCTATAGATGTTGTTGCACCTATTTTTCTCTTGTCCTTTTAAAGTTCATGTTGCTGTTCCATAATTCTATATTGCTGCAGGAGTGGTTTCAGGAGATTTTCCTTTATTCATACTGCCCCTCTAAAATGGCCATAGAATAAAATGCATATTCCCTAAATGTATAGTTATGAAGTTAGAATGCTTTTCCATAATCTGTACGGACTCAGGGAACACCACCATAATGGCCACTTGTCTCCGTGGTCTCAAGCATGCCAGGAGTGGGCCAGTATTGCCCAGCAGTAGAAATTAGGAAGGTTGGAGTAGATTGTTAGGTCTTCAGGACAGGGACCTATGTGAGGCTCTTCTTTTTGTAGAGTACAAGTATGATGCAGCCGCGTTCCCTAACTGCTGTCCTAGCTATTAGTATCATACATACTTTGCAGAAGTATGATTGAGGCTTGCTTTTTTTTTTTTTTTTTTTCTCCTTCACTTGCATATTCTGGTATGAAGCTGGTGGACTTTGCATTCTGTCTGTTCCAGCTTGGTATTTTTAAACCTCGAAACTAATTATTCTTTGTTGTTCACTTGTTCCTCCAAATATTCATTCTGTCTTACAGATACCGTTCATCCACATAGAACAGATTAGCTTATTCACTGAGAGTAATATCTCAGTTTTGAACAGGCTTTGATACTTCTATTTATATTATAGTTTGTACACTTTCTCCTTGCAATACTGGCTCTGGTTTGGACCAGATTTATCTAACATATCCTCAGAAGTTATTTTCTTTAATATTTACAGACCACAAAGAAATACCAAAGAAAGTCTCAGGAGAAGACCTGTTCTACAAGATTTGCTAGCAGGCTTTCAAAGAGAAATATAAGAGTCCAACTTTGGCTCTGGCGGGGAAATAGGAGTGGAAAAGATTTTTGAAGGGCTGGTTTACTAAGTGTTTCCAAACATTGACTCTACATGTGGATTATTTTTTTTTTATTATTTTCTGTTTATTTCCTTTCAGATATTTTAACACCTTGCGTCTTGCCTCCAAGAAAACCAAGTATTCTCCTTTTTAAAGTCCCATTGTCTTTTGAAGCTCAACATGAATTCCACAAATGAATTGTTTAAATATGTACTTGCCTTCGAGTACCTCGCGCTATTCTAACTAAGATGTGCTATTAACTCACTCTGAACAAATCCAGCCTCATTCTTTAGTGTAAAGCAATGCTTCATTGACAAAAAAACCCTCAATATTGAGTAAAAGGAACATCCAAATGGCATAATACCATAAGTAGCCAATTAGTAGATAAAGTCATAATTGCAAGTTATTGGCAGCAGGTGTTTGAAGCGAGTGTTCGAGATGGGAAAAGAACAAGGCTGAGTGTCAGGCTGAGTTATTTTAAACACAGACATGCACGCTCTGTTGTAAGTTGACAGGTTTCAGAGGAAGTTACACTATAAAGAGGTGTAGAATTCAGTGGAAATGCTTAAAGGTTCAAATGTCACTGTCAGAGGTGTGGCTGCAGCTTCACATATGTGGTCATACGCAAATGAACTTTAAACTGGTCAGTCTGGGTGCCCTTATATAAATAAGTGCCTTTATATAAATTGTTGACTACATGCTAGGTTTATGAAACCTCAGCTCCTTCCAGTGCTCTTTTGGATAAAGAATCTCAGCAATGCACAGGATATAATCCCTACCATTTTGGTGTTTTCTGCAAACTCTTTGCTCTCCCCATTCCCTCCTGTTTCAGGAATTGGACCTGGCTTTGAAAATGACTTAAGAATGGAAGATATTTGCAAGCAGCTGAATATAGCGATTCTTCATGGATCAAATATGTCCTTTTGGCTTCTTCATCCAGCCAACGTACGTAGTTATCAGAAACATTTGGCTATTTTGAGTATGTTAAGGAGGGCCTTCAGAGGAAGGTATGCTTTATTGAGAGACAGACTTGTTTTTGTACAAGTTGCCAGCCAGGAGTCTCCAAGGGAACGCACAGCAGCAAAAACAGAAGGAAACCCTCTGCGCACTCATGTATCTTTAAAAATATTTCATGCCATAATGGTGTAAGCAGTTGTTTCTTGAGAGTGAGCAAAACACTGAGAACTAAGAGCAGGGTCTAATAGTGCATTCTCCACCACATCCCTGGGACGATACCCGGATTCTGTCAGTGTGGGTGCAATGGCTGCCCTCAGCCACCCCACCCCATGCTATTGCCTTGGCTGGACCACTGCTGGCTCCCAGCACAGGCATGTCTGGGGGGTGAAAGCAGAGCCCCCCATGCCCAGCAATGGCCCCTACACCTCCAAAGAGCGAGGGGAGTCCTTCCAATGGAGTCCACACACAAAGAGACACAAGTGCAAAAGCATACAGCACTAGTGGCAACAGGGGCTGCTTGGGTGAGAGATTCTCCTGAGCTCTGTCAGGCCTGCAAAAATATTCCTGGTGCTCATCATCAAGGTAAATGGCATGGGCTTGCCTGGCGGATTTCCAGCAAGTAGGCTGAGCAGCATGGTATTCTTAAGCGATGAGTGAGGTAGCTCTGAGTTGGCGCTTACATAATTATGAATCTTCCGTGTGACAAAGGTAAAGTAAGAAGTGTCAAAAGGAAGGGGTCAGGGGGAACAGAGGGGGATGCATGCATGTTTCTTCTGCTCACACTGCTGACACCTTGTCTGGGAATCTCCCAGGCAGCGCTGCCCTCCTGCCCAAGCCTCAGTCACCCATAGAAGAGGCAGCTTGCAAACAAAAAGCTCAGGACCAGCCCCTCTGTTGACTTACCCAAAGGAAACACAACTTCTGAAAACAGAAATAATTTCCACAATACCTCTTGGCTGATGCTGGAGTTTGTGAAATATGTGCAAACCAGGATTTCTTCACCTCTGAGGGTGGATGAAGATGAAGTCTCTGTTGCAATTCATGACCTTTGCATAACTGTTCAAATTGTTTTGCCCCACAATCTACAGGTAATTCTTTTTATCCTTATGCTAATTTTGTAGTAATGTATACAGCAAAATGTCCTCACTCCCATATTATTCAACTGTAATTAGGAAAAAAAGAATTTCACACATCTGCATACAGTTTTGTGGAAAGCTGAATTAAGTACACTTTATTTATCTTGCACTTGTTGCTAAATGAAAGTTTTGGGAGCGTGAACTCAAATCTTCTGGCAGAAGAACTGGAACCAGTATGAGCACTAAGCAGGAGTTAGACTCAGTGTGCACCAGTCAGCACTAGTCAGTGTGCACCCATCAGTCCTGGTGAATGCGTGCCATTAAGCACTGGTAAGCGTGGACTAATGAATGAGGCTGGGGTTGGGTCAGGCAATTTGCTCCGGTCAGTTTTGTGTTGACATCAGCAGGAGCTACCCAACTATTTTTAAGGATGGGTCATAGGGTCTGTGGGCAGAGTGGCTTGTGTTTTTCTTAGACCTAAGAATTAAAGTAACGGGTTTGCCCTGGGACAGAGGAGGCTGCTGAGGGGTTAGAGGTGGCATCGCAAAACCTCTGTCCTCTGTTCAAACTGGGATTTTTGCATACCCGTAACTGGGTTGGGCTGGGGCCGAGTTAGCTGCAGCCTGGAGTGGGCAGCGAGCTGATGTCGGGGCTGGGCTCCGAGGTGGCTGGCAGCTGGGACCACCAGCTCTCTCTTCTCATGAACACTTTTCTCCTTGCCTGCTTTCTACTGAAAAATTATCTTCAAATACGAATTCCATTACTAATTATCTCAGTCATGGCTTGTTGAATTTTTTCGTTCATAAAAACCAACTTCCCACTAACTTCTGCTAGGTCAACCGCTTGGATAATCATAGCTCTGTCTTTCCATTTGTAAAACACTTGGTTTTTCCTTTTACCTTTATACATAGTAGGAATTTCTGTTGAAAGAGCAAAGGTATATCTAATTCATAGATCTGGTCCTTTTTCTTTAAAAAGTGAGGATACAGTTACCAATAAAAATTCCTGGTCTGCTCTGGACACCAACATTAATTTTCCCACATGCAATAGTCCACCTTAAAATAATAAAGAAATAAAAACAAAATAATTACAAAATTAAGTTTATTACTTTGCACTTAGAGCTTAGAATATTTTATAAGGGAACACAATAAAAGTGTTTTAACCTTAGCTATAGAAATGCAATTTAAATTACAAAGCAGTGTATCAAATATAGTCTGTGTTTTCAATAACAGCTTTCCCTTAAAAAGACAAAATTTGTCTGCTGACCTCAAAGCGATATTTTTCAAAACCAAATGAAGAGTCTACACATTCTATTTTACTTAGGTCAACAATATTTCATTCTCTTGCTATGTGAAGGAAGTTTACTTCTAAAATGTTAGTGCCAACACATAGTTTCACAACACTGCATAAAAATAGGACAGATGAAACTTATGGACTGCTTTCAAGCTCTGTTCCATTTGATGGTTGCACTGGACGTTCAAAGTTCCTGTGAAGCAAGGGAATATTCTTTCATTAAGCCAAGTAATATCAGATAAGGGCATAATTCTTACCATCTTACAAAGGAAATCCATGTCTTTTTTTATGGTCAGGGTGATCTCTTTGCTTTGGAAGTATTTTGTGAAGTGCCTTGAGGCAGGAAGATCCCTTTGCAGAGTGGTCTCCTGGCTGTTTCGCTCCCCTGGAGCAGGTAGCAGTGGCCATCTGAAAACTGGTGAGTTCCCAAGGTCTGTGTGGGACCATGACATGTCCCTCAGCAGGGATGCCTTGTGGGTCCATGCTCTCTGCTAGTGGGACTGTCAATCTGCAGCAGAGAAGCTCCAGTGTTAGAGGAGAACCAGGTCTGAAAAGCCAGTAATTTGTATTTTCCTTTTGAAAGCCAACAGAAAAGCAGGTCACGTCTTCACTGCCCAACAAGTTGTGGTGCGGTGATCCTCAGGCTGATCCTGATCTGAGCTGCCAGCGTCTCTACATAGCGGCGTACAGAGGTACCAGCTCAGACATGGCTCTGGCAGCACCACTTGCGTGGGTCCATACCCCTTACACTGCACCATGTTCCTCAGCTGGCAAAGCTGGGCTGCGTCTCCGTGCTGCATTCCCATGACACTGCTCAGCCAAATTGCGCTGCACTGGTATCCACAGTCTCGCTCAGGTCATCCCGGTGCCTTGAAATAACTGGTGTCCAGGTCTAACGAGTAGGACACTGAACCTTTCGTCACTGTTGTGCGATTCTGCCCAAGTCTTTTTTGACCTCCAGGGCTTTTGTTTCCTTCCCGTTGTCCAGCTGGCAACTCTGGCTGCGAGGATTTTTTATGCAGACTGTCCCTAGTACTTGTCTGAACAGTGTCTAAGGGATATTTCAGTTCAAGCTGCGTTCCCATTAATCTGCATGAATATTCAGATAAGTAAATGAAAACTGTGGCCGAAATCCTTACTTTCGTGCCCTACGGGATGTCAGATTTTATTCATATGAGCCATAAATCCAGACATGTCCTTGTTGCAAGTTGCATTGACAGAGACTTATGAGAACGGACTACTGGAGATAAAGAAGTCACTGATGAGTTTTTGCTTTGAAAAACAGGAAGGACTATCTGAAAAAAATATTTAAACAGATTTTTAACATGCAGGTAGATTCTTGGAGCTAGTAATGCTTTAAAATTTTTATTCGAACCTATAAGCATTCTGTGTTTAAAAAATTGTTCCCTGAGCACTTGATGTAGCAACACTGCTTTCCTGTCAGTTTATACGTTGAAGTTGATTGCAAGCTCCAGTTAAACATTTCTGATAATTGAGGTATCTCTCTTGCTCTTCTGCTTCCTCTTCTAATCTCCTAACCATGCTGCAGTCTTTACTGGTCAGGGCACTTCTAGTCTATCTTGTCTACTTGGGCATCTTTTTTTCATGAAAAATGTGAAGTAGCAATTATTTTGCAGAGGACTATGCTGCTATCAGTGAAAACTGTCCACAGGGCTCAAAATTTACCAGGCGACAGACAGACAGACAAACAGCATAATTTCCTGAGCATTGTTTCCTTAGGAAGGCAGCTTAACAATTCTCCCCTGAGCTTTTGAATAAAATCACTGTATGGTTCTGTTCTGTTGCTGGATTGCTCTTGGCTTCATGTTTTGAAAAGAGATTGTGCCATTGCAAAATGAAATGATCTTTTTATACTAGCAGAATTTTCAAATTACAAAGACAAGTATAAGTATTTTGCAGAATAGTATTTTGCATATTATTTTTCTGATATTATAAACCCTCCGATGACAGACTCAGCCTTAGCCTTATGGGCAACATGCAGCATAAAACTTGGATGTGGTGCATACACTGGGTACCTGCCTTTTTCATTTAATGAAAAAACTTTTGTTTTCCACAGAAGGCACCAGCTTAGGAAGCTCCCTGAAGTTAATGCCATTGCTTTCTGTACAGCTGTCCATGGCTCAGTTTCAACAAGGGCGGAACTGAAATTAGACCTGTTCGGAGAAAACCTCATAAGGCTCACCAGAAAATGGACAGGAGGTCCCTGTCTCCACGGGTTTTGGCGTGCACATGGAAAGACACATTACCATTTTGCATAGTGCGAATTCTCACCTGGCATGTTCAACAGACTGTACAGAAGTGAACCATGTCACCATGTCATGTCCTTGTCACACCTTATCTCCTAGCAAGGCACACTGAGGAGGAGCATTGGGATGATTTGTGGAACGAGCCAGCTTTCCCTTCCCCACTGCAGGATTGCCTAGCTTAGTAGATCTCCCACATGATGCCTTCCCCACGCGTGATGACTTTCCCATGTGATATGCCTTCCCCATGCTGTTTGCTGCTGCCGGCGCCAGGGACGGGGAGCAGCATCAGGGCCAGGTCAGTTCTGAGATGGCTTCTGTGGCCGCTGGTCTGTAATTTTCATTTGGGACTGCAGAGAATTACAGGCTTGGAGTTTGTTTATTTATCAGAAATTAAAATCAAAGGCAGAGGTAGATAATTGCTTACGGCAAACTGACTTCTCTCCATGGTACACCAGCTGTCAACTACTAGTGGGTGAAATTATAAACACAGGGTGTATATGCATACAGCGTGTGCACGCGCAACGCTTTACTCACAATGTCTATTTTTTTCCTTAAATGGCAACTCACCTCAGAGCTTTGGGGAAATTTTTTTTTTGCAGAATCACAGAATTTCAGCCACTAATCTGTCTGCTTTTCTTTAAACTTTGGCCACTGCTAAGTTTGGGACACTGGACAAAGAAAAGGAGTGTAGCAAGATAAGGAGCTACTCGAGGCGCCAGCAATCAGTCCGTGGATCCATCAACAGAATGTAACAAAACATGGGGTTGGGTGCCATTTGAGATATCCTTGGGCATCCTGCCTACCTCTGAGATTTATCCTAGGCTTTGTGTGTATTCATTTTGGCTGAACCAGTTTTTTGCTGGATCATTTCTGGAGGTTGTGAAGTGTTTTATTCTTATCTGTTAAAGATCATCTTATTTATGAAAATACTAGTAAAATAACAAAGACTGGATTTGCCAGTATCCTTCACTTGGTTTATGCAAAGCAGCAGCCAGATTTTCAGATGCAGAAGAAGTTTTCCATCTATGACGTCTGATGGGCATAAGTTGGTTAAACTTGTGGACATCTGTTGTCTGCAAAATGTTCGCTATTGGTTGCTGAGCATTATAGGGAAAAAAAGGATGAATGAAAAGTAGGAGGTAGTTTATGAGAGGAATTCTAAGCAGTTTTTCCTTTCACAAGTGATGCAGGCTAGCCAGTTCTCTGCATTCAAAGCCATGCACGAGTTCTCCAGGATCACCAGGAGCTCCCAGTTTTCAAGATTTTTCTGACTGAGGCATCTCTTTGAACGGGAGCTGATGTCTGATATCCTCACATGACTCCAGGAGCAGCAATTCTGATGGAAATGCCAACCAACCTTTCAATAAAATCTCAGTAAATTTATAAATTTATAACGCCATTATAATTTAAATTATGGCTTTTCATAGCTACTGCAAGCATGACAAGTATTACTATGAGCACAGAGGGTTTGATATTATCCTTGGACTTCAGAATACTTGATAGGTAATTTCATAGTTTTTCATCCAGTTCTTTGATGTTGTGCTGGTTAGAGGGTTTATTGATTTTTTTTTTATTTTTTTTTCTCGTTACTGATATATTTGGTTTTGGTATTAACTTTGTTGGTGAGACTACTTTATGCCCAGGCTTTTCTAGTCCTGGTATGTTTCCTTACAAGTAACAGGCCATTGCGCTTGCACAGATCCGTACAACACAGAGGGAGTGTGTGTAACTGCAAAGTGTGTGCTGCAGAGGTTAGCTCTCTCAGCGTGCTAATCCCAGAGGGCTTGCTGCCTTTGAAACATCAAATGCACTATGCGTCAGCCACCCAGCATGCACTCACGCATTTCTGTCTGGGAAATCACAGCCAGAAATAGTGTAACTGCACCTAATTGGAGACAATCATCCTGATACTTCCCGTCAAAGAAATGTGGACTTACTGGAGGGACACAAAATGAAACAGCAGGCTCTTACTATGCAATGCACATTTGTCTTGTTTATTAGTAATAGATAGGGGAAATTATTTAGGATGAACCTGGTTTGCCTAAACACAATTGTAGCATGAAGAGGTGTGGTATCTCCTGTATGAGCTGAGGAAAAGCTGGTTAGCTGCAATTATGGTGCTATAAGAACGTGCCTTTCCCATACACACCCTGGTGCGCCACGTCTCTGATGCCCATCCAGTCATCTCCGTCTGCATGGTGGTGCACATTGTCCCGTTGTTCCTCCCATGAAACCACACTTCAAGAAGCAGTGTATTGCACAATGTGTTCAAACCATCACAGAACTAAAAAACTGATGGAAAAGTTATACAGGGTAATTAATTACCATGTATCCACATTTGCTTATGTTTGCTATGTGTTTACTTTTTTCCAGTCTGCCTTCTGGTCTTTGAAGGGGAAGGAACCACTCCTAATATATGTGACAATTTCAGTTCCAAATTCAACCATATGTTGCCATACTTCTGCTCAGGATGAATGAAACAAATCTTCATTTACCCGCTTCTTGTTCATGAGGTGAGGCCAGCTGGTAACCTAGCCAGTCTCCTGTCCTTTGTCTGCTCTTCTGTTCTTCAGTCTTTTCAGTCCTGTCAATGCTCTCTACTCACAGATGTGGGGAAAATGTGCATTTGAGAAAGTACCATAATTTTAAAACAGAATCACTAACTTACCTTTGGACTTCAGCCCTGGTCCATCAATGAACAGCCCTCAGCAATTCCACTTTTCTAGTGGTGGCAACTTGAAATTATACCTACATTGGAATTACATTTATACTGGAAAGCTGAATCTATTCCTTTCCATTCCAGTCTAGTCTAGTCCATTCCATCTACTGTATTCCCTGATCCATGTATTCTCCTGAAAATCAATATATTCTTTCTTATAGAAGAGACTACAATGCAACCTGCTGTCTCAGGTCTTTTTCTGAATGTCAGGCATGTATAGTAGATATGATTTCTGAGAAGTTGCCCATAAAACAATTCCCTGACTCCTTTTTGTGTATGTCCATCTGTGAGTGATTCATCCAAGGCAGAGTAAATTTATAGACTTGTGAACTCAGAAGTTTCTTATGACTACTTTGAATAAATCAGATTTTCAACGTGATTAGATAGATCAAATGAAATATAAACCACAGTGTAGTTAAACAGAAATTCTACTTGGCTTCCGTGCAACTTCTTCTTAGCAGCTATCTTTTGCAGGTATACTGTATCTTTCATCTTAGTAACTACAGGATTAAAAAACATTGAGACTGACAAAAGAAATGAATGTTTTCAGAAATATGATTTATCTTTCAATTTCTAATTACTGTTACATGAAAGGTCTGCAAAGCTTGACTACAAATTATTGTTAATGATTTTCTACTCGAGACTGGCATTGATTGCATCCCATTCAACTTGTAGCTTTCACTGTGCTTGCCTGAGATGTATGATCTGTTTTAGCAAGAAAAACCCCCCCATCTGAATGGCTCATCTGAATGCCAGTAAAATGAAAGTTACAGTCTTACACAAAAGGTTGAAGACATTGCTTAAGCTGATTTTTCTTACACTTTTTTATTGTTTTACTGACTTCGCTGTTTGTGGGGCAGTAACTCCAGTAATTACTTTTGTCAATCAAACTATTGAGTAACAAAACTCAGCTTTGGCATGGTAGCCCCATGCAGGCCTGGGTGGCTGTATGAGCGTTTCACAGGTGTGAGCCACACAAGAGCGGAAACCATGGAAAATGCCAGGGAGGGCAGGCAGCTGGAACCGAACTCTGGGTATTCCTCTGCTGTCATTTGAAGTTTTAAGCAAGTAACAAGAAAGAAGAGAGCCTGGGCAGAATGGCATGCAGGACATTGTTTCAGGGCAGACCCAGTACAGTGGCTGCAATAACATTTCCATGGCAATACAAATTCTGGGTGGTATGTTTTCCTTTGTCTGGTAGCTTGTATCGCATGATCTGCCGTGGTACCTTTTCTAAAAATGCAGTGTTCGTTATTGATGGAGTAACTCACACATGTGGTGCTGTTTCAGAAAAGACCAATGCTGTAATCAATGAGTTTGGGGCATTCTTAATTGTGGATGCAGGACACAAAGCAAAAAATATTTTGCCATTTTGTGCCAGCTTTTCCATGGTTGAAAGTGTTATGTAAGTGGAAAACAAAGGCACACAGTAACAACTTTATGAATAATGTCAGGTTACGAAAGCTAAAGATAATTTATATTTATAACTATCTGATAAATACATGGGCAGAGGGACTATGTTGTGCTTTTGTGTGGAGTTTTGATTTAAAAGGAATCAGCTTGAATGAGGGAATGTTTGTGCCTGTAACTACCAGTTGGAAGCCAAGAAATCATAAAACAAGTTAGCATGGGGTTGAAAAAATAATTATAGCATAAATGCGATAGTTTAGTACTGAATAAGAGCCAGGAGAAATAATGACAACAGCAGAGCCTTCTCCATTTCCAAACCAGTCAGCAGGAATTTGTTTGCAATTTCCTTCTTATGGCACTTCCACATAAGAGATGTTGACAGTAAGATTGTCATATTTTTACACTGTTACCACATGCAGTCCCAATGTGAAACACATAACATGTCTTTTGCTGGAGAAGATGCTTGACTTCCATTTATGCAGCTGACGATTTCTTCCGAGCTCGCAGATGCTTGCATGAGAAACAGATGCTGAGAGGGAATAATAATTAATTTGAGAGGAATAAGGTGGAATTCACTTTCATGCCTGGGCTTGGGTTTTTGAAAGGAAGGTGGGGCTAAAAGGTGTAATTCCCTTCCCAAGCCCTGCCCCTCGAGAACCTCTCCGATCAAGCTTCCATGCTGTGCTGCTACAAATGTATATGCCCAGGGAGGAGTTCAGGTTGCTGGCTTCACCCACCAGATCTGGGAGCATGGAGAGGATCTGAGTGTTGTAATACACCTACACCTTCATTGGCAGCCTCAGCCTTCCTGAGCAAGTGAAATGGGGACGTGGGTCTGCAGTGTGGCATAAAGGGGGATATGGCCCCTTCAGCTGAGGCAGGCTTGCTTCCATGCTGGGGACTGTCTCCTCTACAGGCACATCAGGGAAACAGGGAACCAAGAACCCAGACAAAGTTTGAAATGGAGAAATGTAGTGCTACTATATCAAATCCAAAAGCAATGTCACTACACCAAATTCCCCTCAAGAATTCTCCTTGAGTGTGGCCGAGAAAGTAACCAATGTAGAAGAGCTTCTTCAGCTCAGTTTTGTGCGCAGTAAAGCTCTTTTTATATACTTCTGTTTTCTCATGCTGTTGAAGGAAGTAACACAGTCTAGCACAAAACCTTACTGAAAAAACAAACTTGCTTTTTTATGGTGCAAAATTTGTAGCGCATCAGCGGGCATCAAGAGTTGGAAGGTGAGCTTTGCCCAAAAACAACAGAAAAACTGAACAAGTTAGTTAGGGCTGCCATGTAGCCTCCTTTCACTGGGTTTGTCTCCTGTGCCTGCTGCCTTCTTTCCTTCTAGGCACAATTTGCTAGGTGTTGCCTTTCTCTGCTGTGTTGAAAGTCTCACCCAAATCAGCAGCTGCGAGCGTGGCTCTCCAGGGAGCTCAGGCACAGGTGCAGCGGGCGATGCACCAGCCAGGGAGCAGGGTGCCAGCAAAGAGACAGGGACTGGTAAGCAAAGTTGGGCACCTGGGTGAGTACCAAACCCAGCCCCTCTTACAGGGCAGTTTTGGAGTGGGAGGTGGTGGAAGGAGAGTTAGGGCAGGGGGGAACCGTGCAATCACATCACAGTATGTAATTTTGTTTAGCATGGTTTGATCAGGATGATATCTTTTTTTAAATAGCTCTTCTGAATAAGGCTGGCTCTGGTCTGGAAAAGGTTGGGGTGAAGGAGAAACTGGGCAGAAGGAAGAGATGGAAGTGGGGTGGGGATTAGTGTTATGATGCTGTTCACAACTTCCTCCTGTGCTGTATGTAGTCCCCTATACGTATAGGCTGGGGTGAGGAAGAACTGCCAGGAAACACTACTCTTCTTTTTTTTTGTTTTTGTTTTTTTTTTTTTTTTTTTTTTTTTTTTTTTTTTTTTCTGTCTCAGGTATGGATTCCCTATATTACGTGTGATCCAAAGACCTGGGTTGGGAAATCAAGTTCCTGGTATTTTGCATAGAGCCTCCAAGCAGGGTTCAATAAAGTCACATGCTGAGTGAATAGCTGCCTAGAATTAGTTTCCTGAAGGTACCTTAATCATTCACTAGGATGTGACCTAAGCACAGTCATTTCACCAGTGGTACGCAGGCTGCTGTGTGGCAGCTGGAAGACAGATTCCTGCTTTTGCTCACGCCATGCTGAGACGATAAGGGAGCTGACAGTTCCAAGGAATCCCAGGCAGGTTTGGGATACGATTTCTGGTTCCTGTAACTTCTTGCACAGCACAGAATGCAGGAGTCCAGCCAAAACAGAACCTGCATTTCTGGTCCCGCACATGGGAGAGTCTCCTGAATGGGATGGGAGATGGTGCAGGGCTGAGGAGTGGTAGGATTGCAGGTGTGTGGGCATGCAGCTTTTGTAATCAAGTGGAGACAGGTCCTCTCCTGCATGTGGACATGACTCAATATTGAATTAGGAGCTGCCCGTAACAGTGATGTTAATACCAGTGTTTGCTGCTGCAAGTGTTGCATGTGCAGCTGGGCATTTCTGATTTTGAGTACTGCAGAAACTGAATATTACATTTTCCTCTCTAAATATACTTTATTTTCCTAACACTGCTGTTGTATGAATAAAACATTCATATCCTGGTTTTGAACAGGGAGCAGTGCTCAGAGAAACCAGGGTGCAGAGTCCCCAGGGGGAGGCAGGGAGTTTGGAGGATGGGAGAACTGTGGTGGGGCAGGTCGTGTGCCCGCCTTTGGGCTGGGCAGCAGCTACTCCTGCTAGTGTGCGCTGGAGGCAGAGGGGAACTGTAACTGAAGTCTGCACCGAAATCTATTTTTGCCTTCATATAAAAGTTAAAATGGAGTAATTGCAACAGTGGTTCACCAAGTTGGCTGTCAAGCAGCACTGTAGAGTGTTTCCAATGCATGTGTACACGCAAAGCCGGCAAACTTTTCCTCATGCAGGGAGATCTTTGGAAGAAACTTTGAAGAAAACTATTTCTGCCAGGATTACCTCACAGAGTTTCACCTTACACATATATTTCTTTTGGATGATTAATCTTGTTTCCTTTCAGTATGTGAATTCATAGGAGTTTATAGCTTTATACATTCAGGTCTAGCTCAGTGGCTTAATCTCAACGGATTAGCTGTATCATGAATTAACTGTGACACAGGCAAAAATTACATAGCAATGTTCATCTGGTGCTGTGTGAATTTACAGTTCAGGCGGCTCAAATTCAGCTATTACTGCACTGCACAGTTAATAGTGTCAAGTTCTTCCTCTTTTTCTTTTCCTGCAATTACCCCGCATATATGAGAGTTTTCATATACAGGCCCACCAACAGCATCTCTGGGGCTTTCAGTAGCCCCTGGGACATCCCTCACAGCTAAATGTAGGGACAGGGGCCAACACAAAAGTGCATACTTGAGCAAATAATCTCTGAGCCCTCTGCAAAGTCATCTGACACCCCCTGAGGCTGAACATTTCCTTTGCACTGGGATTTTAAGGAAAGCTTGAGGCTGCATTTCTTGAAGCAGTTGAGCTGCTCTAACAGCCTGCTGCCTCTGAAAGGGGTGCTTTTATCCCCCATCCCTTCCATTTTGTGGCTGGCCCTTCCTTCCCTGAATTTATTTGGCTCATTATCCCAGAAGATAGCCACCAGCTTTCTTTTTCCTGATTATTTTCCCTTTGAGCTAACAAGCTCTGTCAGCCAATGGAGCTGGCAGGTAGCACCAGGGGTGGGGTGAGTGGTGAGGAGCAGAGCGGGGATATACAAACAGACTCCTTGGCAGGGGCAGCCCTGGGAGCAGCTCAGCCCCAGTGGCAGGAGAGCACCCATACGCTGCTGTTTGGGGCACAGACTGGCTGCCTCTGGAGCATCCTGCCCCCAACTCTGTGGTCCCAGCACTTCCTTGGCACTGGTGCAGGCTCTTGGCAGACTGCAGGGTGAGCCAGCCATGGACCTTAACTGAACAATTTAATACCACCGAAAAGATGAGCAGCTTTTTTCCAGCCTTCACCTGCCGAGCCTGCTAGCTGTGAGGTTGGAGAGGAGCCAGGCCAATACAAGGAAGCATGCAAGAAAAGCAACCAGGTCCAGTGCTGTCTCCAGGAAGGCCAACCAACCACCTCACCTGTAGCTTCCCCCCATCTGTCTTCCTAAGGGAAATCTACGCCAGACTTCAAAAGGTGAACCTAAAAACTGAAATAGCTAATTCTGCAGACGCTAACTATTACAAACTCATTTTATACACTTCACAGAGCAATGACATTTGCTCCCCATGCACATCAAGGTGTGGCAGGTGCTCACCTCATTACTTCTCCCCTTGCCCTGCTGCCCCACCGGTACGAAGTCTGGGGCTGATTGAGCAAGAGCTGAAGGATAACGTTTGTCGCAAAGCAGCTCTCCCCACCCAGGCTGCCCTGGAGCTTTGCTCAGGGCTAGAGGGGAGGCTGCAGAAATGTGGTTTTTCTCTCGTCAGCAGATCGCTTGATCTATTGGGAGCAGTGCATTTTCAACAAACCTTATCTCTGTGTGTGTAATTAATTATGCAAAGTTCAAAGAAGAGCCTTGGATGATGCAGAAAGCTGAGCTTGCTAATGAGAGCAGGTCTAATAGCAGAGCACAGCCTCTTGGGGCAGAGTTGGCAAGGGGGGTACCCTGTTAGCATGTCTGGGTCAGGACCTTTGTTGACGCAGGTATGCTGTATGGCCACCAACTTTAGAATAAAATAGCTTTATTTTTATTTCTTAATGTGATGAATACACCAGCTTGAGGGTGGAGCTATGGCTTGATCATGGACTTGCGGCTATCAGTTGTGCAGTGTTAGGCTGTAAAAATGGGCACAGTTTTCTGAAGACATTTTTGCAGGTGCAAAACCACCCTAAAGGCAGGTGTGTACGTGACTCTTTCCCAGCATGCATTTATGGGGTTGTAGTTTAATTTGTGCAGCCAGGAGGAGATCTCTAATCCATATATCGTGTTTAGAACAGGTTGATACCAGCTATCATTTTAGATGTTGGTGATGCAACAAAAAGCTTTTGGGTTGTAGGAATGATAAGTATGTGCAACCATTCAGAAGCTTCTCTTGTGGACAGTTTCATTATTAAACACAGGCAATCAAAGACTGAGAGTCAATATCTTCCCCATCCATCCCCCAGATTAGGAGTCACTTAGAAAGAGTTTACTAAAAAGTAGCATTGGGTTCTTATCTCAATTGCATTCTGATTTTTGAACACTTACACTTCACATTTTCACACTGCAAACTACTCTGCTTTCCTAAATGAACAAGGTGATTGTGACTCAGAGAGTTGAGATTTTAAAAAGAAGAAATAATGTATTTCCAAGAAAAACAGCCAGCCCCACCAGCTTCTACCTTATAAACAGTCTAAGCAGGTCTCAGGGATCTTCTCTCCTTACCACCACCTCACCCCAATGCTGTGTGTCTGTCTCAGAGCAGTTGCAAGTCTTTGTCCCAGCAGTGGTGACAGCGTGGCCTCATGTGCCGTGTCCAAGAAAATCCAGCCACCTGAGCTCTTTCCCATCTGCAGCCAAAAGAGTTGCCTGATGCTGCTGCGAGGGTCTTGGTGATGGCTTCTGCAGGCGTAGACTGCATTTGCCACCTGGAAGCAGAAAGTCTTAGTCCTCAGGTGGGAGAGTGCCAAGGAGACGAGTTGAACAGGAGAGAAATGCCTGTTTATAGGTGAATGGTCCTCAAAGGGCAGAACATATGGTAGGATTAAGCCAGAGGTGAAGGGTTAAGGGAAGAGCTGGCATGGAGGGAACTGGGGGGGACAGAATTGTAACTTTATTATTGCCTTTGCCCTCTGGGGCCCATAGTTAACACATAGAGGGAGTTACACATGGTCTGCTGTGCCAACACGGTGCTGGACCTCATGACCTGAGTTGCTACATCATTCCAAAGATCTTCTAATGCAAGATGGTTGTCTGGGCAGGGGACACCAGGAAACCCCTGGGTCCTCCCTGCTCCTGCATAGGTGTCCCCAAGGTCAGAGGTGATTTCCCTGCTGGGCTCAGAGCATGTCTCAGGGGAGTGCACTTCACGGGTGCTTGGTCTCAGCACACCTCTGAAATGACATTTTGGATGCCCTGGTCCTGCTGCAGCCAGTGCAGGTGCTGTGAGGGAACCTGCAGGCTGCAGTGCCCTGTTCTGGATGTGTCCCAGCCCTGAGCAATTCCACACACAGCGAGGGCAGGAGGGAGACCACTGCCCATGGCAGAGGCTGCTCTGGGGGCATGGCGGTCTACCGTCCTCCTGCTGCTGCTGCCTCATGGGAGGCCCACACCACATCTGTGATGTTAGGCAGGAGCAGTTGCTGTGATGTGTAGTGCCGTAACAGAAGGTGACCCACACGTGAGGCCATGGGAGCAGAAACCTTACTGTCCTGGCACTATCCTGGCTGAGGCCCCACCTGTCACCTGGGCATGGTGCTGCAGGGGCTGGGGACAGCCACTGGCCCTGTCACAAGGTGTGGGGCCACGTAGTGCG
This sequence comes from Stercorarius parasiticus, assembly GCA_013396915.1. NCBI lineage: Eukaryota > Metazoa > Chordata > Aves > Charadriiformes > Stercorariidae > Stercorarius > Stercorarius parasiticus. The sequence continues at coordinate 552,085 of VWZL01000274.1, read as the reverse complement.
GGCAGGCCCTTGAAAAGGGGGATGACATAGTTGTCACCATGGAGGCAGGGAGGGCAAGGAGGGCTGACTCTCAGGGCCCCTCAGCTGCTAGAGTGGCAGGGAGAGATGCCAGCAGCAGGGGTAGCATGTCTGCCCTGTCCTTCCTCCTGCTGAGGGATCAAAAGAGGCCTGTGGAACTGAGGGGAGCGAGGATGACGGGGGCATCGGGGGGGGTGAGGATGGGTGTTGTGTCCGACGTTGTGTCGTCAGCCTCGCTCTCCATGTCCTCCAAGCTCTCGCTGACAGAGGGAATGATCTGCACCACCTTCTCCTGGAAGTGCACTTGCTTGCGTGGGGCTGGTGGGGCCGCTGGTTGGGCAGGAGCTGCTGGGGCTGGGCTCCTGTCCTTGCTGCCCTTTAAGATGCTCTTCATGTGGCCCAGCAGCGAGCGGTGCTGCTCCCTCTGGGCCCCATGGAAGGTGTAGGTCTGCTCAGTGTCACCAGCGATGGTTGGGGCTGCCACGGTGGCTGAAGGGTCCACGTACTGGCCCGCCTGAGGATGTGTCTCTTTGTGCTCTGGGCTCTTCCTCCTCTTGCTCAGCAAGAAATAGGCCAAGGCAGTAAGCACCAACATGGACCCTGGGGAGAAGGCCATGTTGGTTGAGGGCTGGGGCAAAGTGAAGAGCTCACCAAGCAGTGCTTGGTCCAGCTAGCTCAGTGGTCCCCACTATCGATCCACAACCCACACATCCCTGTCCTCTCTGGCCCCCAGCAGACCATGCTTTCAACTGCACTATTCCCCACCCTAGCATGGGCTCCTCACCAGGGATGGTGACGTGCCAGACAAGGACGGGATGCAGGAAGCAAGCCACCGATAGCAGTGTGTACCCCAGGAATTTCTGGAAGCTCCCCGGGCGTCTAGCTCGCTTCCAGCAGGCCTGGGCCAGGGAGTCGGGCTCATATCTGCAGAGAGAAACAGAGGTCTTTGTGGGATGGGGCACCAAGCACATGGCAAGAAGGTCTGGATTTAACAATCACCCATCTAAAGGTTCAGATCCTCACTCTGGCTTGCCAGGAAACCACTGTGTTTGTCAGGGAAGGTAAGCAAAGCCTGAGCCTCTCCCATGGCGGGAAGAGGCCAGGGGCTACATCTGCCAGAGGTCAGCATCTCAGGCCATCTCTCCTTGGTGTATTTGCTCACTGCAACCAGTTGAGTGTCCATTAGCTGGAGAAAGGCATTGCCTCTAAGCTATCAGGGCTTTTGAGTTTGTGCTAAAAGACAGCAGAAAAGGGCTCAGCCTCTGAGAAGTACATAAGGATTTTCTGCTTTCTAACTTAAACTTCCGTGCTGTCTCTGGGAGGGAGCAGCAGCTCACCCTGGGGATCTGGCTCTTCCTTCAACCCCGGCCCATTGTAGGGCTTCATAGTGGGTGTTAAGCAGGTGCTGCAGACCAGGGTTTGTCCTGCTGATGCTCAGCAAATAACGGCACAAGCCTGGGTTAAAACACAGGTTTATCTGGCTGTGGACATGGCCCCACTCACCTCCCCCCTGCCTGAGTGCACTTGCCATGGCAGTAGGGGCAGGACCTTTGGTTTGGCACTTGCAGCTCAGCTAGGTCTAGTGTTGCCTGTAAGGGGCAAATTGCCTTAGGGAAGTCCCACCAAGGCTGGAGAAGACTGGACAGGGTCTACTCACGTGAAGCACATCTCCAGGAACAAACTGATAAAGAAGAAGCCTTCACAGACAGTAACTGCAACCCCTGAAAAACTGAAAGGTGGAGCTGTCAGGGGGGCAGAGCTGGGCTTGTGTATGCTCTCCAGGTGGCAGAAGGGGCATAGAGGGCCAGGATTTACTATCCAGTTCACAGCAGAATCTGTGTGCTGGGGTCTGGACAGCCTCTGCTCAGCTGGTTTGTGGAGGAGATCTCAAAGCCCTTCTGCCCCCAGGGGGTCAGCTTGCAGCCAGTGTCACCTCTGGCCTGCCTTAGTCTGCAGCAGCATGGGTGATGCAGTAGCATAACTTTCTCTAACAGAAATAGTTTACTTCTCTGAAGCCTAGAGACGGAGATCTGAATTCCCCAAATCCTCAGACACTGCTCCCTGTTGCTGTTGCAGTCTAGTCTGGTGCTACATATGGTGGAGGGGTTGAACGAGTCACCCCCACCGTCTCTGATTCCAAGGGCAAAAATACTCACAGCAGATAGAAAGCCAGGCTTTTGAACTGTCCTCGCTGCAGCGTTTCTACACCCACACCGATCAGCACTAGAAAGAGAAGGCAGGAAAGATGCTGACTGCAGTGTTGGTTCCCAACTCTCCGGTGCCCCACCAGGCACCAGGAATGATGCCCTGGTTCCACAGGGGCTGGTGAGGTGGCTCCTTCAGTGCTATGCAGCATGTTAGGACTGCCAGCACCAGTGATTCATGCTGACACACCGACCCGGGGGGGTCAGAGCTAAATGCTGGCCTTGGCATACAGCCCAGAAATCCATCCCAGCTGCACCCCTGTCATGGCAGCCTTGCCATTGCGTGGGCTGGGGAGAGGTGCCCTGGGGATACCATCTGGCCTTGGAGGGCTGGGGGAGGTGAGCAGCAGTGTCCTATGTCCCTTCTACCCCCTTCCATGCTGCTTCATCGCAGCTGCCACAGGGACTTCCCTCTCACCGCCCCATCCACCTCTGCCCCCTCCCTGTCTGGGGACCTCTCTGCCCAGCTCCCCCCAGCGCCTGCCAGCCCCTCTCCCCTGCCCTCCCTGCTTGCCCAGGCCTGCTGCACCCCACACACGGCTGCAGGGCAGCAGCAGGACAGGGGAACCGTGCCAGCTGCCTTCACAAATGTCTGTAGCTGTAGCCATGGCATCAAGATCCTTTGCTAGCCAAACAGAAAAACATATAATGGGAGCAGGCAGATTAAAAACAGGGAATGAACGTCCATTCAGTGCCCCGGCCAGCACAGCACGCTGGGGAGTCAGTTTAAGGGGGATTAAGAGTATTAGTGAGGCTAAAATCTTCCCTGGACTGGCCACTGGGGGCCAATAGCTTCAGGGGATGGAAAATTTTCTTCAACATCCTTCAATTCCCCACAGGACTGTTTCCAAAATGGTGCAGAACTGAAGTGCCTTGCACCAGCTGCAGCAAGCTGGTTGGTCGGTGACCAGCTGGTCATGGTGCACAAGCACCAGTGGCCTGGGGCTGCATGGAGCCCAGGTCTCATGGCCAGGGCATCACTCTAGGCAGTCACTGCACTCCTGGCCGCACTTGATGTCTCCACATCTCACCAAGCAGTCCCTGCCCATACACTGGTGCTCAGGAAGTTCACCACTGGTCCTGCTCAATGCATGCTGGCCAAGGCTTGAGGTGCCGGTTGGCTTTATTTATCTGAGCTGTAGTTTACCCAGCTGGAGAAGGGTACCAGGATCCCAAATGGGAATGCAGACCAGTGTCCATCAAGCCCATGAGGTGGGTCAATGCCAAGGGTCTGTGCCTGAGCACACAGCTCTCCTGTCCGGGCTGAACAAAGCCCCTCTGTAGTCTCCTTGTGTCACCTGCAGCTGCTGCCCCTGCTGGGCATGGGGCCCACAAGTTGCCCTCCTCCATGGAGGCTGCGTCTCCAGCCTTGAGCAGGGGCATGGGGAAATCAGTTCCATTAGGGGCTATGAAGCTGTGTGAGCTGTGTAATCCTACGTGCAAAGTATTGTTCTTTGCTGTCTCGTGACTGAGAAGCCTTCTTTATAATCTTCCCTACAAATGTGGAATTGATTCATTCATCCATTCATTCCCTGCAGATGAATGCAGAATTCAACAGCTCGGCTGTTACGCTTGAGTCTCTGCTCTGGATGGGGTGGTTTCCTGATTTTGCACAGCTTCCTTTTATCCACAAAGCTGTTTGGATGAAGAATCTGCAAGAAGCAAGGGCTGTTTCCGAGGTGTTTGTTTGGACTAGTTGCTGCCTTGATTTGGATCTTGTCCAAACCATGTGGCTAAAGGCACATGATTAGGAATTAAATGGTTGAAAGCATGAGAATTAAGACATAAGTAAGGACTCTCTCCCTAGATGCAGAAATCACAAGGCCTCAAATCTCTTAACTACAGAGATGCCCCAAACACGGCAGCAAATTGTGGGGACGTTTGATCACTCCTCATGAGGTTCTGCCGATGGCAGGGACGTTGAATTTCTCACACGCAAGAAACCCTGTAGCCCCACAATTGCAGCCATTACACTCCAAGATCCTGGGGGAAGGGGAGGTTTATATTCTGTGGGTAACCTTCTGTGTTTGCAAGCAGCTTATGTAGCTGGCCAGGCCTTCTCAGAATCAATTAGTGAGGCTGATGCACTCTCCTCTCCCTTTCATATTTTTTTTTCAAACAAAACCCACGGGATTCTCTTCTGCATGGTTTCCATTTCATGCAAAACCTCACACACCTCATCAGGCACTAAACACTGCATCGAGCTGTTTTCTTAGTCCATTGAGACACATAGAGGAATAAAACACAGGCACCTCCCATTCTTCACTGGCCTTTTGGGAAAGTCAAGTGATACTGGGAATGCATCAGAGCTATGGAAAACCACAGAGAGAAATAGTGCAGCTGTCTATGCTCTGTGATGCTCAGCAGAGAGACTACTGCACTGCTCATTTCAAGAACTACAGAAAGGTGCAGATGATGCAAAATGATTGAAAGAAAACAAGCAGTAGAGAGAGAGAGAAAGGGATTGTATTCCACTAAGACACTCCCGAATTGTAAGCTACTTTCAATTTTGCTGTTCTAGTTCTAGTTTTCCCATGGCAAAAAGCTCATGTTTTCTCCCAGGAAGGTCTCTATGAGTTTCCTTGGAGCTTTAAGGGAGAATAAGACCAGCATGGGGCTGATGTGTGTCTGAGGGGGATGGAGAAAGGAAAAGATTTGCGTTCACCGGTTAAAGATGTGTCCCAGCTCCTATCTGTTGCAGTCTTATCATGATGTGCACTTATCTACTGGGAGCTTGTATAAACTTAGAGACTCAGATCTCTGCCCATTATCAGTCACTTAAAGCACATTCCAGAGCAGAGTCTCCAGTGTCCCAGCTGGGCTTCGGGTGTCCCTGGGGACCTGTGCTCTCTTCAGCTGACCTGTGTGCTTTCTACTTTGCCCCCGACTTGAGCAAAGTGTTTCTCATGGCTGCAGTTGATAAAGGAAATGAGAAGGTAGGAGGGCCTGCTGTGACCTACTCTGCAGTGTCTGAATCCGAAATTCCTGGGGGTCTGACACAGGAACCACAGGCACCTCCTCAAGTCACCTCTCACCAGGAACCCCTGGTTCACACCTCTCGCCTTTAGGCAAATCAGGCACTTTGATGTCTGCTTTATTGATGGGGAAACTGAGGCAGAGAGTGCTGCCTATCCTGTCCCATAACAGTGAGTCAGCAGCAGTGCCAGACTGAACCCCTGAGCCCTCTGCGTTAGCTGTTTTGACACGTCCCATCCCGAGATGCCCGATATGAGAGGGTTATTCACCACAGTTCAGTCCTTCTGGGTGAGATGCTCTGTCTGAGACACCCGGCTCAAAACACCTCCATTTCACCTGAAACCAAGCACGCAGATATGTCACTAAACCCAGAGGACGCTGGTCCCAAGCAGCCCCTGGCAGCGGGTGAGAGGACGCAACTATCCAGGTGGGTGAATTTATGATGTTTGTACTGCAGCTATAACCTGAACCGCTTCCTGAGCCTGATCCCTGACGGGTTGCTAGAGGGGTAGAGCAGCACTTTGGCAGTAGCTGTGCCACCATGGCTGGGACCTCTCCATCCTGCCTGGCACAGGACAACTCACTGCGCACAGCACAGGCTGCTCCTCCTTCATTTTCACAATCCATGGAGCAGCCTGGCAGTTTTGTGCAGCCATGAGTATTTTGCTTTTCAGTCTCATTCACATCTTGCCTGTGCCCGTGTCTGTTCTTATAAGAATATAATTTAGTTTTCTTTTCCATTTGTGCTTTAGCTTGTTCTCTGCCATACTAAGTGCTGGCTCTTCCTTTCGGATGTCTCACTGTGCCTCCCACAGCATTCGGAAAGAGCCTAGCCAGGCACCCAGCTCTCTCCCTCCCTGGGTCCCAAAGCAAAAGCGATTAAGTTTCCTTGTCCCTCTTGTAGGATGGGGCAGGGGCTGCACCTGTCCAAAGGCAAGGAGACAGCTCAGGGGTCCTGACACCCGCTCAGCGCCTTTTAGTACCAAAGAAAAAGAGAGCTCACTCTTACCTGCTGCGGTGGAGATGCCCAGCAATCTGCAGGTGTACTCCAGGGCACTCCAAAGCGCCTTGTGCCGCATGGTGAAGAGATGAAGACTGCGGTGCTGACCAGGCAGAAGCTCCCTCTTCAGAGCTCCCGCCTCAGGCGTAGCCCAGCAGCTCCCAGTTGCAGCCAGAGCCTCCTGTGTCTGGGCGCAAGTGACCTTCCTGAAGGAAAGGGCAGTGGGTGCGGGATAGGCCACCTCCAGCAGGGCCTCCCACGGAAGGGTGGTCGGAGAGTGAGCTGCCACCACAGGGAACCGGTCAGCACTGCTTCCCGCTGCTCCTGCCGGGGCTGCAGAGACTTGGCCTTTTCCTGCTTGCCGGTTGCTCGCGTTGCCGGCCCAGCAGTGATTAATTATTGGTAAGGGGGGGGTGCGGCTTTGGGAGCATTTGCAGCCGGGGTGCACAGCCTTTCCTGCTCCTGAGGAGGAGGCTCTGGAAGCCCAAGCTGATTAAATGCATGTGAAGTCATTAGTGCTGTGCAGCTCCTGGCAGGTTAACCATTTGTGAGGATGGTGATGTTTGCTCTTGGTGAGACAGTGGCACGTTCCTGATGGGTTGCGGGGTTCCCAGGGCACCCCAGTCCTGCTGCCTCCTGCAGCTGAGCTCCTCACCACGGCCACTGCTCACCGTGCAGGTTTAGCCAGGCTCTGACTAGCACAGCTCGGGCAGCGTCCAGGCTGATGTGCATCCACAGGAATATGGACATCAGATTTATTCCCAAGGGTCCTACAGACTCAGGCTGACCATAACAGGGGAGATGTGTTTTTCTCTTCTTAGGAACCCTAATGAAATGTATTTCTGTGTTGTAGTCACCAGAGCCATTTAAATGGTACCGGGGCCACACAAGTGTCCTGACACAGGGAGTGGGATGTGTACGTACTCTGACCTCTTTGTATTGGATTTGGTAGACAGCTTGCGGGTTCTTGACTTGTCTCTTCAGGACACACCACCTCTAGAGAAGGGCATCCCTAGGCACGTCTGAAGGCCAAGATGGGACAGCACAGGCGTGGACCCCATCCCCACATACCTCTATGCATGAACATGGAGCATCTCACTGGGGGTCACCAATTTGATCCCCACCTGCTGCTGCCCAGGGGAAGAGGCAATGTCGGCAGTAGCGCCTGGTCATTGCAGTCCCAGCAGGAGTGGCATGTGAGCAACAGCACAGTCCCAGCGGGCAGCGCGGACGTCTGGTGCCTGCTGGGACATGGGTTCACAGGTCAGTGAGCTCACCTTGTGCTGTGGCTGGTGTCGGGCGAGTCACCGCAGCCCCTGCCTCTGGCTGTGCTGGCTGTGAAGCCATCAGCAGTGTGGGCAAGGGCTGGGCGAATCACGCACAGCTCACACACAGGCAGCCCTGTGGCAAAGCGGCAACTGGCCAAACCAGTCTCCTGTGACCCCTTCTCACCTGCCTGAGCCCACAAAGCTGAGCCTGGCCAGTGTGTGTTGTACTGACGTCTCCCAGGGTAGAACTGACTTGGTCTGAAGGTGCAGTGACAGTTTTTCTTCCCCAGGATCTTGGTCTGTGTTTCAGGCTGGGATTTTCCCAGGACAGTCAAATGCCTGAGCTCATGAAGTAAGTCCCTAATTCTTGTAAATAACATCAGATAGATAGTGTTTTTTCTGAACACTTACAAGGTGGTGGGTGGCAGGGATTTTGCAGCAGGCAATGCTGACAGGGTTTGGGAGAAGAGAGCATTTTCCATGTGAGCACTTTTCACCAGAGAAAGGCTTCCAGAGCTTTCCGCAGGGCAGTGCTGAACACTGCAGACCCAAACCGTGTCTTTGCCTTTTAGCACTGGCACTGCCTTTGGGTGTTCCCATTTCCTCCTGTCTTCCCACACTGCTGTGGGTGTTTGAAGGAACTATGGGTTTTCCACAGCTGATGACTCAGCGGTGTGTCAAAACTTCCTTTTCAAGAGAGACACAAGGAGGGAAACAGAGGCATGCCAATGGGGAAGGTCACATGAAGGCTGGGGAAGAGCTGTGCTGGGGCATCCCTCTGCCCTGCCCGCTGTGGCCAGGCACCACCTGGGCGATCCCCGTGCTCTCTCACGGTGCATCACTGCAGGGTCCAGGAGCACCCTCTGCCTCCAGAAATCACCAAAATGGCTTAAAAGCCCTGAGATTGTGTAAACAATCGAGTGGCTTTTTTCCTTACCGTCTTGGGGTTTTTTTTAACATTGATGTATTGAATTTCAGGTGTTTCTTTACAAAAATGAAAGCTAGAAAACTACTTAAAAAGCAAATAGATGAAAGGAAGATGTAAGAGTCTTTCAGAATCACTTAGAGCCATGAGCTTAGGCTTGAATAAAAGCAGCAAACGTCACAGTACAATCCTGAGCGCTGTCAGCACCCACCATTCAGCAGCACCAAGCACCTCCCAGTGCTGCCTCCTCCTGTGGTGGGGGTCCCCGTTCCCAACACGGGCAGTGAAGCGCACTGGGCTGTTACTCTGGAGCTCTTATTAAACTGCACTGAGCTCCCACCCAGAAACAACATGACTTTGTCTAAATGCCCTTGACAGCAATGTTTCTTTTCTGAAGAACAGCAAGCCTCAGGGTTTAAAATAAACCTAAATTTATGGGTGGTGGTGGTGATGGAGGAACAGAATGCATTTGAGAAAGGTAGATTAATACGTTAACAATTTAAACCTCCTGCCTCCCTCCCATCTTCCCTCAGCTATTGCCGAACCTCCATCCTCGGAGTGGGCCTACATCAGACTTCCTGAGGGTCCTTGTCCCCAGCCTGGGAAGACCCTTAGGCTGGGGTAATTTAAATACTTCTCCATTCACTATTCACTGGTGCTTCTCTCACTCCAGTGCCCAGGAGGGGAGCATGGAGTGAGCAGGACAAGTATCCTCAGACCTGCTTTGTACCAACACTCCTTTAGCGGCTCCTTCCTTCTATTTAGGAATTTTTTGGCTAGCGGTCCTACAAAGAAACCTCACGTGAACCTGATTTTTCCTTGTAGAGGGGTCCCTTCTTCTACCTTTGTTCAAGTGGGGAAATGATAACCTCAATGAAACTATGAGCCATTTGAGTGTGTTTTGGTGAGGTTTTTTAGGAAAGAGTTTATGCAGTCGGAAGAGGACTGAGAACTTATGACCTTAGAGGGGTTTAATAGCCTGTAACCAACACTGCAAAACGTATGCACCAGCACAGCCTGTTCTGGGACACGTAATAGCAGTGGTCCCCGCTGCACATTAAGCCACTTCCCTTCCACAGAGGCTTGCCATTTGCACCTTGGCTGCCAGCCAGGATTCACATTTACAGGCTGCTTCCAGTGATATATGGTTTGATTGCAGAGGATTTTATTTCATTGTTAGGGTTTTATGGTGATGTTAGTCCTCATCTTCATCTCTCCCACCTCACATTTTGCTCAAGCCGTTTTGCAGTGGCATGGCCACTGTGGCTGTTCTTCTGTGACCAAGGCCACAGTGCAGTGTCTGGGCCAAGCAGCCACCCTTGGAAGGCTGCAGGGGAGCAGCACGCACCTCGTGCCTCACCTCTGCGAAACAGGGATGCTGCAAGAGCGCTGCGGTGAGCGGAGATTCCCGTCACGGGGCATAGGGCACCACAAGCCATGCTCTGGCAGAAACCTATGGGAACATGCTTCACTTACTCAGCCATTCTCATTCCCTGCCCATCATGTAAAAACAGTTCCCAAACTGCCTTGCACAATGTTCTAGAAAATTCTTTCTGCTATTTCCCTCCCTCTACGCCCTCAGCTGTAACTACCACATCAAGCAGACTTGTTTGGCAGCCTCGGTCCCTTCTCTGAGCTGTAGCAGCGAAGGTGGGATCTCCTTCCACCAGTGTGTCCATCTGAAACAGTTGATTGGAAGCACCAATCAATTACAGCTGTGGTTTCACTATGTACGAACATCTCCTTGCACTCAGTGGGAGTTTTGCTCTGCCTTGTACCACCAGTGGTCCACAGCTTTCCAAAACAGTCTGCATGAATTTAGAGCATCGTGAGGTGAGCTTGGCAGACTTCTCTCCTCTTGTGGGGCAGGGAAAAGTATGTCACTAGGGTGCCTTGAAGCTATGTAAACAAGAGAGCTGGAGAAAAAATCTTAAGTGTGCCTCCTCTTCCTTTGCTGTAACCACTAAATCATGCCCTCTGGAATCTTCAAACCTGGAGCAGCGTTGCAAACCATGCTGGGGATGCCCGGCAGGGGACAGCAAGATCCCACCACTGCACCACCAGCCCAGCTGCTCCTTGCAAAAGGCAGGCTGTAGCCAGCCCTCTGCAAGGCAGTGAGGAAAGGAACCATCAAGTTTTACTGTCTGAACAAGAAGATCATGATAGACACCGCATGGATCTGAAGAGGGGTCAGCAGAGCCCAGAGCCGCAGCGAACATGAGTCAATAACTGGCCTGTTTTGCTTTATGCTCTGCAATGAAAGGGTGTCCGACATGCTGCCGAACACTCTCCTGCTCCCCTGGGAATTTCCCACCCCGCCAGGGCTGGGGTCAAGGCTCAGCAGTATACTGCCCTGATTGTCCCCCCGCAGGACAGCCAGCCTCAGAGGCCTTTGGCAGCATAGCCCCAGTGCCGCAGGCTGGGCCAGCAGAGAGGGTGAGCTGGAGGGGCTGGTGAAGAGCTTTTGTGCTCATAGCTTCTCCTGGGGACCTTCTCACTGCTGGCATGGATGGAGGGGCACTGCATTTGTCTTGGAGCCAGGCCTGGCATTTGCACAGGCTGTGCCTTCTGCCTGGCAATGGCCAGGGCGTGAGCTCTCATCCAGGTGTCTAGCGTTAATAAAGCTCATCTCACTGTCACGCAGGATGGCATGGGGGTGCTGCCAGGGGAAGGGGACAGAGGTTGGTGCCTCTGTGACAAAAGCAATCTTAAACAAGGACTGGATGTGGGGACACATCTGATGTACTCGTGGAGATCTCACAGACCTCTACAGCACCTATATCACCTTTTGGTGGATGAGGGCCAAGGATCCAAGTAGGCTGTGCCTCTGACTTGTTGGCGACTCCTGCTTTTTCTGTGAAACCCGCAAGCCTCCTTCCCCTGACCCCAGGCTAACTACCCTCGCTCAGAAGGGGACCTCTCAGCACGTTGGCATAAACTCCCCTTCTATTTGGTCACTTGTTTGACACCAACCTTAGAGGCTCTCCAAAAAGTGGACTGACACTGGCCCCCTGCAGCAGTGTGTGTGAGGGGCTCCTGGCTGGCTATCCCCCGGGGCTCTGCTCTGCTCAGGACAGCTGGGTTCAACCCCCATCCCGGTGCCACCCTGCTCAGACTGGGTGGGCTGGGCACTGGGCACTGAGCTCATGGTGTTTTACACAGTGCTTGGCAGAGGGGTGTGTGGTCAGGATGTACATGTACATGTGCATGTGTATGTATGTATGCACTGAAAACCCACGTGTGTGTGTCTTAAACCAAACTGTAATAACAAGAACTATCAAAAGCAGAATTATTTACTATGCATCCAACCTCCAGTTCAACAGCAGGGCTCCCAGAGATTGGTGCCCGTCTCCCAGAGCCACGTGATTATGCAAAACTCTCCATGAAAATACATTTCTAGCTCACAAAGTTGCAAAGAAAAGCTGCAAAAAGGGACTCAAAACCCAGGGAAAAGAAAATTCCCAAGTGAAAAAATCTTTTGCTAGTATTAGTATCATTACTTTCAATTGCATGATTTAAACTCATGATCTTTGGGGAGGGACATTAAAGCTAAACCATGAATGCCGCAGTGGAATGAGGAGTAGGAGACATCAGGAGAGTTGAGACTAACTTCAAGGCACTAAGTTCAAGGCTAAGCCCCAAGGAAATGAATGCCTCCAATCTCGCTGCTTCTCAGCTGCCTGTGAAGTTTCTTTGCTGGGAGCAGAGTGTGAGTGGTGAGAAGGGCTGAGACAGGAGTGGGGCTGGCAGCTGCAAAGTGCTGTGGAGGCGGCAAAGCCCTGACAGGGACAGGGGTGCTCCCCCAAACTAACGCGGGTGATGCCAGCCAGCGGGATGCACGAGCTGCCTGTCTAGGGACCCGGCAGCTCCCACCATCAGCGATGCGCCTGGTACACCAAGCAGTGGGCTGCTCCGTGTCACAGGCACAAGCCCTCTCCACTGGGACTGCCTCTGCTGTGCTGAGGGGCAACATAGCAAAGGAGCCGGTGTCCACCATCTGCTTGGTCCTTGCCTCCACTGAGAAGGGATGGGGCAAAGGGGAAGCCTCAGTGTGACAGGGTTGCTGTGGCAAGCCTGGGGCAGAGGCAGCAGAGCTCAGTGCTGGGTTTGGTGAGCCAAACCTGAGAGCCTCATCCCTCTTCTTTGGGAATCTCTGGTCTTCAGGACCCTGATCTTGGCTCTCAAGTGGATGACAGGCGATTTCAACTTGGCATGTAAAGAGGGAAAGGAGATATGAAGGAGTCTGTGTATGTGATCTTGAGGCATGACTACATCCTGCACAAGTCCCTGCGTGTCCTCTATACTCCTGTTTCCCCTTGGTTTCCGTTCTTTCTTGCAGGAGTGTGGGCTTGGTCAGACTCCCCTGCTGTGATCTGCTCCCATACGATGGCTGCGGGGACTCCAGACATGTTCAAAGATGAGCTGACATGTCACATACACCATGTTGCCTACACATGCAGGAACTACCCCACCATGAAGCAGTCAGCCTGCCGCAGGAGTTGGAAAGGCTCGTCATGCGGAAGCTGGCATCAGTGACTCTGGATAGACTGCCACGCTAAAAATAGATCCATCTTCTTTTTCCACAGAGACTGCATGTCTGGGCTGAAGTCTGAAATGCTCCCAGAGTATATTGAGTTTGATGTAACAAAGTCCTCCTAGCAGGTGGGTACTGTTTAAGAGGCAACTAGAAGTGAGTGGTAAGGGAGACACAGGAAGGCAAAGCAGATGGAAAAGTCTATGCTTAGGATCACTTACTGCAATATAGACGTAGCTTGTGATCTGGATGTGAAGACCACGGATTTCAGCCCCATGGGAGGATGTGATTCATGTGAGCACACATCCACTTTTCCCACTGGCACCGAGAAATTCCTCACCCCATAAGAAGTCCCATGGGACTGAAGTGATCAAAGGAGGAGGTGAATAAGGGGCTTGAAAGACCCATCTCCACCTTTAATAACATTTTTTTTCTAACAGTGGGCTGTAATAAAGAAGTCCAGCCCCACACCACAGGTCAAAAAAAAGCACTGAGCCCATGGGGTACCAGAGATAACTACACAGGAGCAGTGCGGAGGCAGAAAAATTACCCATGAGATACTCCAGGGCAGCCTCAGCCAATTTGTACGCAGCTGAAGAAGGGATGAAATCAATCACACACATCGTCCCTGAATCAGCAGTTCAGCTGCTGTTGGGACCCCTGAATAAAGATTGTAGCCCGCTCCCAAGGCCAGCCAATTCCTTCCTCAGTAGCTGCCAGTGAATATGAGCTCTGGGCTGTCACACTAGGAGGTGTCTGAACTGCTGGCCAAGCTGTCTAAGGCTCCATCTCCCCTCTTCCAACTTCTTCTTCCCTTCACACCCTTACAAAAACATTGCTAATATGAGCTGTCACCCTGGGAGACAGCAACTCGTCACAGCAGTGCAGGAGCCACGTGCAGGGGTGAGAGGGCGTTCACAAGGGGTTGCTTTCCATAGAGAAGCATGTCATGTTATAGTGTACTGTATATGCAGGCTGATTCTCATCGTTGAGACCCGACAACACTGCCAACAGGAGAGCTTTGTCAACATAAAGTAAATGCTCTTAGTTTCTCTATTGCACTGACTCATTTTCATTTTGAAGGGGAAACTGAGGCAGGGCAATGCCTCGATCCAAACAGTATCACACAGCATGTCAGCAGTACAGATCACTCAAGGATGATGCATCTTGTCTGCCTGTCAATGAGTCTGCATATCCCTTGTGAAATCCAATGCTAGCACTCAATCAAAAAGCTAGTCAGCTAAACTGTAACCCAAATGAACACAATTCATTCACAGGACTCAGAATAAATGCTAAAAGTTGTGCTGTGGTGAGGAAGAGGGAGATCCACTGCTGTGTGGAGTGGGTCTGTAACAAGATTGATACCACCTATGCCACAGAATAAGGCTGGTGTTTTATTTCTGTGCAGAGAGGAATTGCCACCACAGGAGGAAATGCAGTAGTGTAAAAGAAGCTCACAAAGAGAGCAAATATTCATGTACAGGCTCTTGCTCTGGAGTAAATTTCATAAGGATGGTGGGAGGAGGAGTATTTTATCAGCTAGTGGGAGGATGGAGTCCTAGTAACTCTCAGTATAAACAAGCTCTGTGCATGAGGTTCAGCCCACAGACATTTATCCATCCATCAAAACCATTTGACTTTTTGCCCTCTTTTCTGGCGAAGGGGACTGGTAACTTCTCCCTGCGTGGGAGCAAACAAGGTGTGCACAGCAGTGATTGATTCACCTGGTGATTGAGACATACATCAAAGAGCCTGCTTGCCGCATTTCAAGGCCCAGTGAGCAATTTATAGAAGGGTTTATGCAGATAAATAACCAGAGAGATTTATGTGAAGCAACACAAAACACATGTTTTTGGCTGCAGAGATGTAGAAAAGCTCAAGTACTTGCAAGTTTTGTAGCAGAGGTTATTTATAAAAATGTTCCTGTTCAGTAGGATTTATTCTGGGGCTTCATTTTACTTGGCGTTGCCTCCAAAAGGCTGCAAAGCAAACAGCCACAGCAGGATCCATCACCTCTTTTGCTGTGTTGCCTAAAAAGGTTTCAAGTGTATAGGTTTTAAACCAGGAAGTTTATCACATCACCCCTAGCTGGGACTGGGAATAGTAAGAGGCTGAGAGCAAGGACAAGCAGCAGCAAAGGAGCCAGATCTCCTGGAGACGGGGGTCAGAGGAGGTTAGATGAGTCCCTGGAGGTACCCCATATGCCAACTCTCTGTCCCCCAGCCTAGGCACTGGGCACTGGATCAGGAAAGAGGAAGCTGCTTCTGCAAACCCTACGGCCCTGCCATGGCTAGTGTGATTTGGAAGGAGAGGAGTAGGCTGTCCTGCCCTCAGCTGGAAAGCTGGGGTGTAAACTTGAGTTTGTCCACCACATCAGATCTCCAGATGTGAGTCTGTGGGTCTGGACAGAAGTTTCTAGCCATGTATTGTATTTTTCTGGCTTGGGCATCCTCTGTGATTCTGGGTACCACTGGCTGTGTTGTACCTCATTTTGCATTGAGGTCCAGTCCCTGAACCTTGTATGGACTCTTCTATGCCTGCTGAAAAGTGGGAGCAGGCTCAGTGCTGTGTTAGTGTGACAGCGAGCCAGAGCTCGGGTGAGCTCTCACTGCTGTCCCACCCTGTGAGCTCACCCTCTTAGGTGGCCATGTGCCCTGGACCACCTTCCTCCTGCCCCTTTGCACCCGTGGGGAGGCACAGAGGACTGTATCAGAGCCAGCAGCTTGAAGAAAACCTCTTCAGTCAGAAGAGACTCACTGTGGGGTGGGTAGCCAAGTCACCCTCTAACCTAGCAGAGGGCGTGCACCAGCGAGAGCTTGCAGTTTGCACACCCAGTCCCACCACACTACACGCAGCCCCCAGCACATCCACTCGCATGACAGAGGGTCAGATCCCCCACCGCCATGGGACATTGCACAGGAGGCAGAGAGGCAGCTGTCTGGCAGTCTTCTCCTGAACTGCTCCCCTGACCTATTTTTCCAGTCTGAACTACTTCTCTTTCAGGAAGGAAAAAGAAGGGAGTCGCTCAAACAAATGATTGCCAACAGGCCCAGAGCTGCCCCCATACGGTGTGCACCCTTGTCAACACTGATATACACAAATACCAGGAACAGTAAGACTGGAAAATCCTTTCCCTTCTGGTTGCATACCCCTCATCCACAAAAATTCCTCCCTATATGTCCTTGTGTTCACTGACCCTCTCTCCTAGGGCTGGAGGCAGATCTTAGCACTGCCAGTAACTGGCATTTCCCACCTCAGGTAGAGGAAAAGATCATCTGTTTTAAAAAACGTTGTGACTGCTCCTAAATCTTAGGCTCCCTTTCTCTGTGTGGGAGTGCAGGGCTTGGGATTTGCTTGGCAATCATCCTTCCCATCCATGGGAAAGACCCCCTGCCCTCATGTATGCTCACCACATTTTATTTACATAGTTGGGTCCACACATTTATATTTAGTATGTTTGAGAGGCCACCACAGACTTAATAAGCTAAAAAAGAGATGGAAGAAGATGCATGGAGGTGAGGGAGCGGGGATATGAGTGAAAACTCAGGCAGCTGGAGGTAAGTCCAGGGCTTGCTTGGCTGTGTGGCTGTGAATGCTGGTGTCTCCTGCTATGGGAAAAAGGGCCAGAAGTTGAGATCACCTTGGGATGTGAACTCGGGTCATATTCAGGCCCTTCTTTAAACATTCTCTCAGGGGAAGCCGCACTTAAATATTACTTGGCTTTGCCCTGCCCAGCAATTGCAAAACCAAATCAGTTTCGTCCACCCAGTCTTATAAGATATCTCTCTCTCTCTCTCTGTATATATATATATTTGTGTCTATATAGAGACAGTCTTATACAGATTTTATCATTTTTGGTTATCATGTAAATCTGACCAGAGTCAGGCCTGAGGTCACTAGAGGCAGTGCTTTAAGTCAGGCCTCTCCTCATGTGACCACCCAGGAGATTTGCCGCTGTTCCCTCAGTGCAAACCCCCCTAGAAGGAGAAACCATGCGATGACAGTTGGGAGCTGATTATACATTCCTCTTACTCCCACACCCCTCGTGTCTGGTATGCATTTGTCTTCTTTTCTTTACTAGAAACATGCTGTGGGGCAGCATTTGCTTTTCAGTTGGGAATACGTATGTTAGACAGGACCATTGTTCAACTGTTGTGGGCACGGTGCAGCTGCTGGGTTGCCCTCTCCGCTGGCCATCACCATGATGCCTGTTGATGGCGGCAGGGCAAAGATCTGGTCTGCTCATGTGCAGCAGGCTTGAGTTTGAGGAATGGCTTCAGCCCAGGTTTGGGTGCCAAATAGGAAGTAACTTGTCACAGATTTGCCTTTGTCTTCTTCACAGGAAATGTTTGTGTAAAGTTGGTCAAACATACACTGAAAATAGCACCTATTATTCAGAAATTCTGAGTTAAGATCAGGTGGGAGGCGGACAGACTTCAGCAGAGGATGTTCTGTGAATGTGGTCTTGCTGGGCTTGTGCTACAGCTCATGGTATATTTTTAAGTCAAAATTGCAGCAAAAACCAGAATAAAATCCCCAAAGATGCATGAAATTTTCTTACCTCTTTTTCCAACCCTACCTCATGATTTTCCACTTATATATAGCCTTTTCAAAAACAAAAAAAAAATCAGATGAATGACTTTCAGCCTGTGGATTCTTAACAAGCTCTTTGCTTGCACTGTCTCCTCTCTGCTGCTAACTATTTGGGGGATGTTATGAAGCAGCTAGTGTTGCCTTGTTTCTGCTAGGAGAGAAAGGAGAAGCATTCTTATTAGTTTAAAGCACAAAGTTATAACTTGCTTTGAGGTACAAACCCTTTGACAACTTGTTCCCATTAACATGAAAGCAATGTTTCAGGCACATTGTTATGCAAATAGACCATGTGCCTGAGCCCAACATATTTGTATCTGATCATGAACTTCACTTTATCCTGTGCACCGCTGCAGCTTGCCCAAGCACAGCTTGCTATCATGCCCTCCAGAAATGTTCTCAGTATGTTGTTATGGGATTATCCCAATGATTAAACTTGTGATCTGGGGCTACAAATAGATACTGTCACTCATCTACTGGCTAGCACCCATGTGTTTGTCTCTTCCTCAGCCTTTCTCCTGCTTCCCAGGCTGTACCAGGGGCAACCGTGGTCGAGATTTTAGAGGCCAAGATTGGCTTCACCTGGGAGAGCCAGGGAGGAGGTCACCTTTCAGGTGAAGGGTGGGCTCAGCTGGTTGTGGTGGCCTATGGGAGCACAGCAGGATACTTAAATATCAAAGGCAGCAGCTGAGTAGGTTTTGCTGGGGCATGTTTGTTCCTGTGGAGAGGCAGCTCTAAGGTGGGTATCGTCACTATGGTTTGGGAAGTGGGCCTTGAGGTATTAGGGGGGAGCCCTGCCCCTCTGTTGCTGCTGTCACTTGATGCCTGGCTTTGGAGGTATGGGTGGTGCCCAGAGAAACTGTGATGCCTACTGGGTTGTCTCTTTTTTGGGGGTTCCAACTGAACTGACTGTATCATGTCTCTCTTTTTTTAACCCCTTTCTTTTTTTTTTTTTTAAACTCCCTGGCAAAATAGCACCTTCTAAGTAGGCCCTGCCTGGCAGTAGGAGCTGGAGACACCTGGGTGAAAGGCTGGCTCTGAAGGTGAGTGTCTCATCCAGAGAAGCAGGTCAGAGCTGTGCTGCTGAGCACCTGGCAGAGCAGACAGGAGCTTGTGCTGGAAATTGGGGGACTAGGTAGCTGGGCAGGCTGCCAATAAGCAAGTGATCCTGGTGGGTTCTGATGCCAGGTGACACCCTCATCTGGCACACAGCCTGCTGCAACTCTAGTGACACTTCTCCTGAAAGGCCTGCTGGAGCCCTTCTGTGTCCACAAATAGCTTTGATCCCAGCTGAAAGATTTTTTTCCTACCATAAACATATTTGGTAGAAATGCTGTGTTCAGTGCAACTCATTCCTTCCTTTAGCAATTACAGCAGAGTAAATGAAACTTTCATGAGTCTGAAGCACATAACTCTCCTTTGAGCCCTGGAGTCTGCTTCTCTGCCATCCTGCAGCAACAAGGGCTTTACTGGTGGTGTTGGGGTCCTTGGGGGAGATGGTGTTGCTCACCCAAGCTGGTGATGTAAACGGTGCTAAATTCCTGCTCAGCAGTCTTGTCCTCTGCAGGCTTTCTGTAGCTGCTGATTGAGGCAGTTTGTGAGCAGCAAGGGCAGCATGCTGCTTACCTGCCATGGTTGAGATTGCTCCCTACACAAACAAACAGGGCTTGTGGACCACCCGTTAGCCAGCAGCCTGTTTCCATTAGCTGAAAGCCAGCAACCCCTTTCCTTTGAGGAGGTAAATTGCCCTCATTGCCTCTGATGAAAAGAGCTTTAAGTATGAAGAGAATGAAAAAGTATTTTTTTTAGCCCCCTCAAAACTTGTCTGACAACAGGCAAGACTCCCTGGCCTGTTTTGTGCTTTGCTGGCAAAAAAAGCGGTGGAAATGAGCAGGGGTTAGAGGTTCAAGCAGGCTCTCCATCCAACTACCAGCTCGCCTGGAGTCAGTGTGAGCAGCAGGGGTTGCAGGGAGATAACTACTGGTGTCCAGGTTCCTAATACAGCAGTGATCTGGTGCGAAAAGGTGCTGAAAGGCTCCCTCTCTGCAGACATGCCTGCCATGCCTGCTGTGAGTCCCCACAGTCCCTCCGTTCTCCTGGGAAGGGGGTTTTCCCTTCCACACTGGGGTCTCCTGAGCCCTGAAATGAGCTGAGGCTTAGCTTGCCTTTTTGATGCTAAGGCTGCCTCTCAGGGGTGTCAGCAGTTACAAATTTCACTTACTGTCACTGGTTCAGTCACACTTTCATGTGATAGCCATGGCAACATTTTCAATTAACAGGTGTGACTTTTCTTATGAAAAGGACTGCAAGATAGTGAATCTCCTGTAGCCTGTGGTAAAACTTGTTTCAATTCCGGCATAAAATTAAAAGGAAATTTTAACCTTTTTCAGAAAGTCAGGTGGAAAGGGAGGTCTTAGAAGGAGGTGAAATTATCTTTTAATGAATCCGAGCTCTCTTAATCAGATATTTCCAATTTTAATTTAGGTTGTTCTTGCTCTAGATTCATGTCCACCTGCAAAAAAGAAAAAGGTTTAACCAGGAAACATTGTTTTCTGAGAGAATGTTGTATTATCCAGGTCTAGCCGGAAGCCACCCAATTTTACTCTCCAGACTGTGTAAAGTGAACTGAGGCAAGATGATACCTTTTTTTTTAAGCAATGTAGTCTGTGCTGGTGCGAGGGATTCTGGGTGATTACCTTTCCCTTTGGCACAAGGAGAGACAGAAGGGGAGACAAGATTTTGCTTCGGTGCTCTGTGACCTTGATAAATCAGGCACCACAAATCAGTGCTGTTTTAGATCCAGGACTTAAAAATTTCACATCCCTTAATGGGTGGGAGGCGGAAGTGCCCTGTCTTTTGAGAAGATCCTCCTGTTTCTTGCCTGTTAATTTAGCAGCTCCCAAAATAGCAACCTATAGTAGCTAGATTCATAATTCATAATTAAAACTCCTACCAGTGTTCAGGCTCCACTGTTGGTTTGACCTCTATGCCTCTCCATGAGCTTCCATTTCAAGGGATGCTTGCCCTCTTCTCAGGGAGGGTCCTGTGACTTATCACATCAAGTTAACAAAAGGTCATATAATAGTCATAAAAATATTATGGATCCCTCCCACATTCCTCACCCATGGCAAAGTACTGCAGCAGGGAACAATCAGAGCTTTCTAGCTGGGCATCCAATAAATCTGGAGAGGTATTAGGCAGAACTGAAGCTCTACAGCTGTTGGGGTGGAGGGTGAGTGAAGACGGATGGATCAGAAAGAGAGTCCTTTTTTCCTCTGTTACTGTTTGGAAGCAAACCTGTACATCAGGAATGTCTTTAAGAGGTGTAAATGTTTCCTTTGTTAAAAAATGCTGTTTGCTGTTTGTCAGCTGTATTATGTAGCGATGTAAATTCAGTGAAGTGGAAGCAGGTTTGCAGGAATGCTGTTTGGCTTGGTTGCTTTCTCAATAGTGGCTGTACCAGTTAAAACGTTTATTCTGTGTGTGACCCACCCAAGAGCAATCTCTCTCCTGAAGCCCTGTGCTGCTCCTTGATGAAGTCTTACTGCTGCCGGACAAGCAGCTTTTAGCTTTGTCCCTGGGATCCCAAGAGCAGTGCATAATTCTGCCTTTCTGTACAGAGGAACTGCAGTATCTCCTACAGGCTGTCCCTCTCCAAGGGGACAGAGTTCCAGCCCCCGAGTCCTCTCCATCTGGCTGCTCTGTCTCGGGCTCTGCTTACAGCTGATGACTGAGTCCTGCTGGCATTGTCAGCCCAGCAAGCAGCTGGGGCATGTCTTCTCCCTGTGCTGCCTGAGCTTGGCAGCTCATTCCTTACCCTTTCCTAAGCTCCTGTGGAAGGCCTGGGGGAATGTGGCTCTTTCTATGCATTTGCTGTCTGATCTGCCCTGGGTCTGAGCTGTGGAGTGCTTGTATCTTCAGGCTGGGCTGTTTGGGGTGAGAGTTGTGCCATGTGCAGTGGGATGATGCTGCTTCCTGCTGCTTAGGCCAACACGGGGTCACAAAGTTTTCATGCCATTTGGAGTTCATGGGGAAAAGACTTGTCTGACTTGCATGTGTAATCTTTCCTTCTTTACACTCTGAAATTCTCTCTTCCCTAACACTTTCTGGAACCCCTTCATTCTCTTGTGCCTCCTCTTGGCAGGTACAGAGACACTGTTTGTGCCTTTCTTAGAGGACTCTGCTGCCATCCCAGCTCTTCTGTGCAGTGAGTTGGGCCTCCGTGTATCGCTTCCACAGCCCTGTCAAGTCCTGCATGTCATACCTCAGACTTGACCTTAGCAGAAACTTTATGAATTACACTACATTTCGTTAAAAATGTCACACAACCGAGGAATGGAAGGACACTGCTACCATCTGACTGGGCGTGTTTCCCACTCCCCCAGGCCTGTCAGTTTATCTCTGCTTTTGCCATTGTCCCTAATGTCATGCCAGAATTGTGCTGACCTCCACAAAGTCTCAGTACAATTTAAATGAACCTGCTTCTATTGAAATCAATGGCAAATTGCTGCTACATTGATATTGAAGAGTATGAAATAGCCTCAAAGCATGTTAGGCTTTACTATTTATGAGAGTCCTTGAAGGTATTATCTACTATTCTGCTTAACAATTTTCTGTTATATATAAAATTTATTTTTCTGTCAGTCAAGTTAAACTATATGTAGAAGGAAATTGAGTTGCCCAAGATCACGCAGGGTTGAGTAGTTGTGGCTTTTCTGCAGCCTGAACTTCACCTCTCTGTGTTCTGAACGCTTTGCACAACATGCTCCCACCAACGCCTCGCTGTCGAGCCTGCTTACTGTGCTGTATGCTGAAGTGGGCAGCAAAACAAACCTTGTCTGCCCTCACTGGATCCAGCTGTGTGACAGTCAAACTCAGCCAGTAGCCAATATAGCCTTGATTCTGACTCCTGCAATGGGACTACCTTTCAGGCTGAAAGTTGATCTTTATAGGCTTGTTTTAAGTGTATTTCTACAATAAGGTGTGGTCATGGCTGTATTCCCAAATTATTTCTCTATGGATGGCAAGTAGCTGGAAAGGCAAGGATATCAGAAGTGTCTACAGACAGAATTAACAATTTTAAGAAATTGATGTATGGTCTTGTCATTGACTCTATTGCAAAGTTCATGCAAGCATAGCGTGAATAAAGGAGCACGCTTCCAGGCCACGTGGCTGTTGAAGGTGGTCTTTCTAATGCTGGAGGTCAAAATCTATTAAAACTTTAAGTGAATTAAGGTATTGAAAATGTGCTGCAGGGGTAAGGTAACACACAGCCACTAGATTTTTCTCAGTGGCTTATTTTGCTGTTCACAACACTTTTCAGCCTGAAATTATATAAATGGAGGAAGGTATGATGAGAGATGACTCCAGCTCCTCCCCTGTGAGCCTTTTTGCTAAATTTCAGGTTTTGGGGTGGAAGTGTCAGCCATGCTATCTGGGAGGGAAGGAGTCTGATTTCCTGTGTCTGCAAGCTGATGGGGAGCCTGTGCTGCAGCTTTGGGGTGTGGGGTGTGAATGAAGGGTCTCAGCCTCACAGGGAGTCTGGGTCCAGGCTGGCATCTCGGGGGTGTACATGCCCACTGCCTCACAAGGATGTGTTGGGGCCGGCTCCTGTCCTGGTGTCCCTCTCCAGAGGGAGCAGAGTGGGCAACTGCAGATCAACTGCAGTGCAATTGCCTTCTCTTTGAGGGTGTTTGCCAGCAAGATGCTGCCTGATGCAGAGGGAGGCTGGTCTCTGCAGGCATCCTGGCCAGCCACAGACTTGGAGACCTCCTGGAGATGGGGCTGTAACCCTTGCTCAGGCGAAGGCCAGGTGGGAGGAGAAAGTAGACCTCAAGGAAATAGCTTCCCCAGGGAAGCTTCTGCAGGGACAAAAAGCCAAAGCCTCTGGAACAGAGCCAGACATTGATGAAGGAAAAAACTAATTTCCCCTTCTTGTGGGGCTTGTAGTACAGGAAATGTGGCCCTCTGGGACAGATGTAAATTTAGGCATGTTAACCTAATGCCATACTTGTCTGAGAACTCCCCAAATCCAGGATCTCCCTATTAAGCAGTCAGTCAGGTGGTTGTAATGGGAGCTGTTGCATTGGAGATGGTGACTGCTTCTTCCACTCCTTCCCCACCAGTCTGTTCCCAGTGTGGCAGGTGAGGGCCAGGGGAATTGTAAAGTAACTGGCATGAGTTACTTCACCCGATTCCTTTAGCTTTCCACATAATGTGCTGATGTCTGTAATGTCTTGGCTATTTCTTCTGCTTTTGCTGGACAGGGTATATAACGGAGCTCTTCAGGCCCTGCTTCACGTGTGGGAAATGCCCTGAACAGCAATCTGTGTGTCTGTCCATGCTCCTTTCTAGCAGTGCCGCACCTCATCTTCAGCTGAGACCTGCCTCAATTTGAATGGACCTGAGAGCTGCAGGACCTGGGTCTCTTGCTATCCTAGTGATTTTGCTTGTGATCAGGTGGCTTTTTGGTGAAGCCAGAGTCTTGAGAGTTGGTACATTTGGGTTTGCTTTCCAATCCTGCCTTTGTGAGCTGGTGGGGTGGCCCTGGGAAGGTCAGTGCAGGTCTGTGCCTCAGTTTCCACAAAGTGATATAAGTACTATTGCTTCAAACTGCTGTGAGGTGATTCAGTGTAGCCACATGAGAAAAGATGTTGGAGTGCATCAGCCAAGCACCAAAAACTGTTATACTGTCACTCGTCAACTGTAATCTCCGTAACTGTTGTTACAGTGCAATACACACACAGTCACTTGGCAAAGGCTTGTTGGTGTTAGGAATCTGCTGGATGTACCACTGAGCAGAAATGACTTGAAGAACCCATATTGCTAATCCAGTCTTTATTTGGCTATCCCAAAAAGTGTTCTGTGTCTTTATGAAGTGGTGTGTTGCCTGAGATGTGCCAAGAAGGTCTAAGTAAGTAAATAAGTTTTCCTTGCATGCAGAAAATGTGTGGGGCAGAAACCCAGAAGACCCTGTCTGCAGGGATAGTATTTAGCATGCATGCAAAGTACTCCAGTTCTGTTTCCAAGTGTCTTTTGTTGTGTTAATTGTTATCCAAATGTTTTTTCTCACCATGCTTTTGAGGAGTGGCCTAGCAAAACACTGTTCTTTTTAGAGGAAGGAGCAGCTGTGTGCGCTAGCTGGGTTTGCTTGATTTTCAGTCCCAGGGAAAGGAGAATCCGAGTGCTCAGCTGTTCCTAAAACATTGCTGGTGGGGGAAAAAAAAAACCTGACACAGCAGGGATTTTGAAGCAGACAATTGTGGAGTGGAGATCTTTCCCCCAGCAGAGCTCAGCACCTGTGTACTCACAGCCTGCAGGCAATGGGCTCTGTGGCTGAGGCTTTGAGGGCTCCCTCAAAACCAGCCCAAGGGAGCTGCCTCCTTCCTTGGACAAAGCCTGCTGGGGAGAGGGGCTGGGCGGGCAGTCAGCCCCCAAGTAGCCTGGGGGCAGAGGCTGGAGTGTAAGGGCAAACTGCTGAGTCCAGCCAGGACTGACAGGGAGCACATTACTGCTGAGGACGGGCTTACAGTTCATAAAATTTGTGAACAGAAAATAAGTCATGGGTTGTGGGTTTTTTTTTTTCTGTAGTGTCTGTGCAGGTTAAGTAAGAGCCCATCCCACCTTGGTCCATGTTGCAGCACTGTCTCCTGTTCCTGCAGTGAACAGTGAAGCATCACACTGATGTTGATGGCAGAAGAAGGAAGAAGCTACATCATGCCCAATTGTGAAGGCTCATTAAATTTATTGCTGAAAAACTGCCAGTCTGCCTTCATAGCCTTGTATCCCCTGGGGACCAGTAATGCCAGTTTATGAAGTTGCAGGCGTCCCCACTAGCTTCATTGAGCTGGACCGCTCAGCACAATAGCTCTGTCACGTTTAGCTGAGGGAGAGCAGAAGTGAGTGAGGTGATCTTACCCAGATGCCTGTTGTTTTGGGAATCACCCAGAGATGCAGGCAGCTCTCTGTGCATAAATGAAGCTCTTGGTAGCAGACTGATTATATCAAACACTGAGTGCCCTGGCAGCACTTCTGAAAACCAAACCCAGAGTGAATGACAAAGTGTTTTTCCGTTCCTTGGAAAGTACATGCTCTCAAACTGCTTTCCTTTTCATTGCCTCAACATTCACAGTGTATGGAGGATATGTTTACTTTAGGCTGTGTAAAAAAAAAAAAATCTACATGTTATCTCAGAGCTGGGCAGATTAATCCAGAGGAAGATTTACTTGAGTGTAAATCAAAGGCTTTGTTTTCTTGTGCAGTTCTTTAGTGTCTTGAGTCTAAATCCATCATGTTATCCCTGCAGCACTCCAGTATTTCAAAAGAATTTGGAAACTTTGCTATCCAGTTTGTAACCACACTGGAAGCACTGTGTGTATTGCTGTCTTTTTTTCTGCTTTTGGGGCTTCTGCTCTCCTATCTTTTATCTAGTTTATTTTTATGCTATGATTAATATTGAAGAGCTCTGAAGCCCAGATGAGGGCTGTACAAATAAAAGCTACAACCCAAATCCATGACATGCACGCCTAGTTCTGTGTAAATAGATTCTGAGCTGAGTCTGTGTAACTGCATGTAACTGATATGCCTAGGACTGTACTTAACTAACCTCTCTCTGCTCAGAAGCAGGAAAATATTCCCATGGTTGCTATGCTTTTCTAGATTTCCTAAGTGTTTCAGGCAGGAGTTATAAGGACCCTTTGATTTAAATTGCATGGAATGTATTCCTCCCCTTGAATTCCTTGCTGCAGGTGTTGGATTATTTCCTGCACTGCATTCTCAGGTTGCTGGCGTCCTGCAGGTGCCAGCCTACCTGCTATGCTGTCCTGCACTGTCTGCACCTGGCACTGTAGGAAGCTGTTGGGAGCAGCAAACTCTCCTCCTACTCGACAGGTTTGTTACCTGTGCAACGGGAATGGAGGTGAGCCACTGCTTGCTCTGACACCTTGTGCGTACCTCTGTGCAGGGAAGGCTTTAGAAGTGGGTGACACTTTCATTCCCAGCTTCTGCCTTTGAAATATGAATTTGTGGAGAATATGGATCTCGATATATTGACAGCTGGAGATGGGCGGTCCAAGAAGTGCTGGCAGAGCTATGGAGATTCAGCAGAACAACATTGTGGGTCTGGGTTATTTAGAAAGTTGGGCAGGATCAGTTTTGGGCGTTGACAGATAGTTTATGGTTTGTATATAGCAGCTTGGCTTCCTGGACTGATTCTTGTGTCCAGTGTGATCTGGAGGCATTCCTGTTGAGAAATTGAGTCCTGGCTCCCCTTTTGCATTCACAGGGCAAGCTGGAGACTGTCTGCTTTTTTCCAGCAGCTGTGAGTACTTTTCAGTTGATCACATGTATGCAAGTCAAATTATTAAAAAAGATATAACCAAATAGCTGTCAGTTGCTGATGCAGCTCCTGAGTCTGAGCGAAAAGGAAAGCGAAGTGGCCCTGAGGCTGAGCTCCACATCTGGCTGTCAGGCTGCAGGGAAGCTGAATGCAAGGGGCTGGCCTGGAGGAGATGGGAATTCAGACTCTTGGCCAAAGGCACAGGGATCACAGGGAAGGATGGAAAACCAGGTGCAGGAGCAAGAGCGGTGTTTTCATGGTGCAATTCCAGAAAAAGGGCAGAGAGCTTAAGAGATAAAAGGTTAATTACCTAGAGCTCTGGGTGTTGTTTGGTATGTGTCTTGTAGTGTTAGGAAACCAGCATCTTTAACAAAGCCTCTTCCTTTGGGATATAAATGCTGGGTTCAAATAGCAGTCAGAACAAGGAGAAGCTTTGTTTCCCATGTCACATCAAACTGGAAATGGCAAGATAGCCAAACCAATTGGCTTCTTGCAATGTCAGGTGCAGAAGGCTGAGAATTGCCAGCCAATACTTTCCTGGGTTGTTCCTTTAATTTCTTCAAGTTGCTGGTGTGTAAAATTGCTGTCTCCATCATTTTTGCTCTGGGCCCCTAAGGATCAGCTCGTCTTCCTTTTGGCTTGGGGATCACCAACGCAGAGCTCAAGTGACGAGCCTTTTTGTACAGCAACTTTGAAACATGGTGACTTTCTCCTCCACGTTTTGTGCAGCTGCGGGCAGTCATGCACACTCCCAAATTTTTTCATTCTTTATTCTGTCCATATTTCTGGCTCAGGCACCATAGCTGAGAGTTGGATAGAGTATTGCTCCTGCATTACTGCTAGAGATTTCTGTCTCAGTGCTGACACTGTAATAAGGCTCCAGTTCCACGTTGGCGTGAGACTCCAGAAATCAGCACTTGCCTTTGCCTCACAAAACATACTGCTGGTGTATTTGCAGTGCTAATAAAAGGTGTTTCCCACAAAAGTGAACTCATGAGCAGTTTGTAAGATGCCTTTCTCTACTGTGATGGGATTGCCCATGGATTTAATGTCTTCTAAAACCTTTATCAACAAAATGATGGATTAGCTGCTGCATTTGTCATGTCAATTGCACATGAGTATATTTGGGAGACAGACTGTTAGTGTATTCAAAACCATTAGGTAGTTCTCACAACGATTTCCTTTTTCCATGGTACAAGTCTGTCCTGGTTAAGTTGATGGCAATTGAGACAACTAGTGTGAGCAAGATCAAATCAGTTAACTTCTGATTAGAGATCAAAACTTACTTGGCACTGGCTACTTTGTCAAAGGTTTCTTGGAAGCAAGTTAGCTCTGGACAAGAGATAGCTCTAAGCTATTTGATTTTTGATCAGTGTTGTTGAACAGGGTGAAAATGTTGTCCATGCCAGAAGGAGCAGATTAGTTTGATTCTACCCATAATTTGCTGTTGGGTCCACTGGGGACACAGTTAGTGCAATGCTATGCCCGTTGCAATTTCTCAGATATTGTCACTTAGGCAATAACATGCCAATTCTCTTGTTTTATTTTTCAGGGTTCATTCCTTTTCCACAATATCTAGGTGTGATAAGTTCAGAGCCTTGTATTCTGCTTTTCTTCTTCCAGATCCATTTTATCTCTGCTCAAGTATCCTTGGCATAACTCTCTGTGCCCAGCTTTTTTCACCTGGCCCAAGGGAATCTTTTTTTTTTTTAGTGAACATCAGATGAACAGCAATTATTTCTATGAAGCCTGCCTTATTAAGAAATTCTAGTCCAATGTAAAATTCATTGCTCTCATGACTGACTCAGCCTTTCCTTCCACAGGCTGCATCCTTTATTTCTATTGTAAGCTACCCAGAGATGCTGCTCCTCTGGATGCCCTCTTACATTGTTATAAAGCTAAAAGGCTATTTGCACTTAAAATTGGATGACACATCATGGATGGCTGACATGAACATGTGTCTGACCTCATAGTTGGCCCAGTTTTAAAACCAGATTCCCATTTGTAGCTGCCAAAACCTTAATAGGATAGATAGTATTCCAGCTGATGGCAAAGGCATTTTCACTGGGGGCTGGGATGGAGAGCTTGTTTTTTCTCTCCAGCCCTTGTGATTAGCAGCATTCATGGATGTGTGGGGACGTTTGCAGACCCCATGTGAGAAGCCAGACTGAGGATTTCATTAAATCTGTAATCCGTTGTCATTTTCCTGCATATCTATGACTGGATAAAAACAGACATATGAGATTTGCAGGTATTCCAAGTGCTTGGAAGAATTTACTTCCAGGGTAAGATCTATCTGAAGAAAAAAGAATTTTCCTGTTGTCTAATATTTCTTTGAATCCTGGTAAAGATTAAGTGCTTCGTAAATGGCCTAAGCAACTTGCATGAGCCCCAATAAACAATTGCAGTGCTCACCTAGAGTCTCAGGACCAGCCACCATCTGAATTTACCTAATCTCTGCTTTCCTTCTGATCTCCTATTCAGCCTCTGGCTTTGTATACACCTTCATGTCACTTTGGCCCAGCTTTTGACTTTTGATGTTAAACACTGTCCAGCACCTTTGAGCATATTGAATTTTCTAGGAAATTTTAAAGCTCAAACAAGGTATCCTGCCTTGACATTCCCTTTTGAATGCTATGCTATTTGTTTTCCTAGTTAGTGCTTCATTAAATTCCCTTCCAGATGTTTTCTCAGACTTCGTCCCCTAGGAGGTGCTCTGAGATAATTTCCCACTGTTGATGATAAACTGGCAAGTCTGTTTTCAGTGTTTGCTCCTTAAATCTTTGTTTAAACTACATCAGGACAGTGTACTAGTTTTCTTTTTTTTTTTTCTATAATCTTAAAGTAGGCATCTGAAAAACTCTGACTGAAGGAGAATCTCTTAAGCTAGCTATTTTGTAATCAAAACTTGAAGGAGAAAAAAAAAGCTTTCTGGAAAGAGTGGAAGTTGCAGTCTGAACCTGCTAAAACAAAGGAGTGTATAATGCACTGTTTAAACTGTAAATCCAGGCAAACATCCTTTCAGAACTTGCTCTGGGATTGGTGCTTGGCAGCAAATCATGGCTGAAGACAGGGATATTTTTGGTCTCAGTTAGGATTTCCCTTCATTTTGTAGCCAAGTGCAAAACCACCATCCAGCTGTATTACTAGGTATAGCACTGACCTTTTTACCTTATTGGACCACAGTTTGCCTCTTAATTGAAATTGCACTATAATTACACCTTATGTCCCAATGGACACTTGTCTGTCTCATAAAACCAACACAACATATTGGAACAATCTGTTCTCAAGTGATACAGAGCCTGGTCTGAGGAACAACAGCCTCTCATCTCTGCTGGTGGTGGTGGCTCCTCCAGGGCCGCATGGCTGGAGATGCTATCAAAGGAGGCATACACCTGGGTTTTAGAGAGTTGTGGCTGATTTCCAGGGAGTTGGCTCCTCCCTTTAACTGACCATACAAAACATTCCCATGAAGTAGAAGCAAAGCCCCAAGGTCATTGGAAGAAAACTTCCTTGAGATCCCACAGCAAGAGGAAGTTGTGGCTGTGGAAGCGTGTGCTCCTTCAAGTCTGCTGTGACATTAGCATGGGTCTGTAGAGAGCAGTGTGTGTGGCTTGTGCCCATGTGACAGTGGCTTCAGGACTGGAATCTTTGTCCCAGCTGTGTTTTAACCTTGCAATAGGAAAAGTACCAGATCCCATGAGCTGCACTGCCCTCTCTCTAGCAAAGGCATCCTGAAGGACAGGAGAAGGCTGTTATATGTTTGGCTGTGTTCCTGAGCTGGGCAATTAGAATACCAGGAGCATGAAGACATAAATGTGCTGCTTGGCTTAACATATTTGGTTTTGTTTCCTGTAGTTCTGATGCTTTCCTGATTGAAATTTACACAAAAAGGCTCAATGAACTTTGTGCTAAGGATTATAGTGATATTTATCTGGAGGCTCACTTGCATTTGCACTCTGTACCTTAATTCTCTGCCTAGGAAGGGGGACGCAGAAGGATTTTGTAACATTGGCTGCAGACCCTGTCAGCAAGGAGTAGAAGGGGCCTGCCTGATTTTGAAGGTCAAGTGTGAGCAGGATACTGCTTTCTACCACCTAACAACACTAAGATTAGTAAAAAAATAACTTATCTGTGCAGCTGAAATGATATCCACGAGACAATGGTACAGAAAACAAATGCTATAGCAGCAAGCCATTTCTGCAGTATAGTGCTGAAATAATAGTTACTTGGCATGTGATGCATGTGAAAACCAAGGGCAATTATTCCTTCCTGAATTCTGTCCAAACTACCTTTAATGGTCTTAAGTAATGGTAAATCTGTCACTTTCCTGGACTCCTCCTTGGTCTAGGAGCCATTTCTTCCTATCAGTCTCTGCTCAATTTCTTTTGGTTAGATTAGAGAAGTTGGCCCTTCTTTCTCTCACTGATTCCTTCTCTTTGCTTTATATGTGCCTGTGAGAGCTGCACAAACAGTCTGTACCCCCTGGAAAAGTTACCTGTCCCAGGAGGAATTTCCCAGTGCTGAAGATGGGTTATCCATCATGATAAAAATGCCTTATGGAGACAAAGTGAAGCGTGGAGTCTTGGGGACTTGCCTGAAAAGTTGGATAATTGGTTGCATATGAGGCTGGTTAATCACTGTCATCCACTTGTGTGTTGAGTGTACAAAAGGAGGGTTGTGTGGTGGCTTGGTGCTGTCTGGAGGGGATGTCCAGCGTTGCAGAACAGTTAGGAAGATGCTGTTACAAGATCAGTGTGGCTAAATGGCTAATGCTGGTTAAATTCTAGGAATACAGTGTAAAAACTTTGTGCAAATCATGTCCCAAAACACATGCATGCATTCAAGATGGCATAGGACTGACAGACACAGTTAGATGTCTGTCATTAGTGTTAATTTGAGGGGAGTGTGAAGGAGCTATGATGACCCCACTTCAAGTGGATGTCTAAAACTAGGCAGAAGAACCAGAGCCTTGATTTCTCAGCATGGCTACTTTTGGCCTTTAGCTCTGTGACTTGCTGTTTTATCTGTAAATTGGGGGTAATGCTGCCCTACCCTCACAGGAGCTTGTTAAATTTAGTGTTTGTGGGGCACTGAGACTGAGAAGCACTGAGCAGGATTAATTAAGGGAGGTGAAAGCAATAGCATTGTGCAGACAGCGGGGCTTAGGAGCCCATGCTGAGCAATGGAGGTGGAATAAAATAGTAAGAAGATGTTAAATGAGTCCTGTCCTTCCTGTGTGCTGATGTCTGTGGAGCAATAGGCCATGACCTGTATTTTAACTCTGGCTACGCTGCAAGTTTTTCTCTGCTGTTATATTGGTTGTTTTGGCTTTTCTTGTTCATCATAGCTCAAGTAGGGAGTGATGTATAAATTCTGTGTGATGAAACATATGAAGAGGATGGTGGGGAGATGGGAGACACAGATGATGCTCTCTGTGTGCTGACTGCTCCAGGCATCTTTCCTCTTCAGCTGGGCTGCAAAGAGTCAAGCTAGCTGGATGAACATAGGGACAAAGTGATCAAGAGTAAATCACATCCTAAGAAATGGCAAGCCCAGAATGATGGATGTTATCTCTCTCTCCAGTGAACTTGTAGAGCCTGGTGGCACACTGCTGTTTTGTCTGTTGACGGAAAACGTTTCCCTGATAAACTATTTGCATTCGCTTGGTAATCAGCTTCCTCCAGCTCATGTCATGCCATCTGGGAGTGGCCAAAGCCTGGCTATTAACAACTGGCTTCGCAGCTCAGCAGGAAGACTTTGGGTTCCTGATTTGCTAATCAGAGAATCAGGCAGTCGCTGCTGCTGCTGTCTGGGCTTGCAGTGTGAAACACAGCATGCTTACAGCTGAGGGCAAGACTGTGTGGGGCACTCCAGATCCCAGCAGCATCTGATCCACCCTCCTGTTTATGGAGAGCAGCCTGTGTGCACCCATCAGGTGAAATAAGCAGGGGTTGAGTCTCCTTCCCAGCTGGGGGCCACTTGTGCTTGGGATTGTCCAGGGAGCTTGGGGAATGCATTGCTCTGCTTGTAGAGCATGGCAGTGCCATGGCAGGCTGGTACTGAACTCTCCTGCATGCAGTTTGAAAGGTCTGGGTAAAGCTTTCCTATCTAGAGGATTAACTTTTCTTGAGTTTTCTTGTCTCTACAGAGAAGGGAAGAGAGTTCCAAGTTTTCAGTAGTTAAGAAAAACCTGTAGCAAAAAACTGCAGAATCTATCACAAACCTGCGCACCACTTTGCCCAGGAGTTCCCTATAGGGCAAGTGAATAAAAAAAGTGAACTTTCTAAGACAAGATATTTGTAAGCTGTCATTCCCCAAGGAAAGAAAGGATGACTTTTCCAAATGTGAGTGATTTGCATGCCTTGTCTGATTAGCCCCAAACTTCTGACAGAAAAGTATTTGGCAGGAGACCACACAGGATAAACTTTAGACAGAAATCATTCACTTGGAGGAAGAGGTCTCAAAACAGGACTTCTGGTGGGAAAGAGTTAAAATCGTAACAAGATAGCGACTTCTCTTCCAGTGCAACCACTCCATGATATAACTGACAGGAAGCAATAATCCCCTCTGCCTTGTTCACTGCATTGGGCAGAGATGCCAAAGGCTGACCAATGTTTAGAGCAACAGCCACACAGAAATCCCTCTCCCCTAAACTGGCATCACCCACGGACTGGTTTCCTTCAAGGACACTCAGGTGATGTTGAAGACCGTTAGAACAGGAAAACATCACATGTTAAAATAAATCTTATTTCCGTATGGAGCAAGGCATTTTTTCCTTTGTCAGAAACGTTGCAAGAGTTTCATTGACAGATTGACTCAATTCAGCTCTTGTTCAATGAAAAGAAACCTACTTAGTCGCAAAGCTAGTGTCTATTGTAGGCTACAAATTCATGAGAAAGATGAGGAATAAATCCCCTTTGCTCCTGGCTAATATGTGCATTTTCAAAGGGAAAGGAACATTGTTAATCCTGCACCTTTGCTTATGAGTCAGCCATCTGGACCTGTTTTCTCTTCAAAATCATTATTTTCAAAAAACAAAACAAAAACTCCACGGTTGTTGCTTTCTCTTTATTCTCCTTCTGAATTTTAAGCAGATTTATCTGGGACACATCTTCTAGCTTTTTTTTTTTGTTCACCTAAATGGCTGGAAACGTGGAACAAAACTTGGTTCTCTGTAATGTGACCAGCACCCAGGCTGGTGTTCATGCCTGTGACCATGTCCACAGCAGCACCATGGTCCCAGTTAGCTCTGCTGCAAACCCATCTCATCTTTTCCCTCTGGAATGTCCTTTCTGCTTAGTTGCCCCTGTGCTGCCACCTGGGGGGAAGCAGCAGGTGAGGAGGTGGGGTAGGAGCGGCTCAGGTGCTTTTATATATTTTCTTTCAGTAAGTAGTGAGGCCAGAAACAAAATCCAAGATTAAAAATCCAAATCTTAAAAAAAGATTCTTTTAACACTTACTCTAAAGAAAAAGTCCTGCATGTTGAAGAGATAGGATGAAAATCACAAGACTTGGCAACGCCAAGGTAATTTCTTCTCAAATTTGGCCTATGCTTCAGGTTTTTGAAGAATAGCTTTTATCAGTCTTCCCAAGAGAGTACTTCTAAACAAATAAATGTTTTTTCCACTGATGTTTACAATCAGAAGGGGCAGCCAGGAAACTTGAAACCAGTGAAAAATAAATTGGTCAGTCAGTGTCTTTGCCAACAGGGAAGTAGAACAAAATAAACAGCATCTGTTATGGAAATATTTTATTTGAAAGGTGTTGTCCAGTCCAGTCTCTCAAAGACTATTAGCACCACTGTTGAGGACTCCTGGCTTATATCTTTGATTTGTTTCAACTTGTTCACATGCATCTAAGTGTTGAGAAATGGCCAGTTTCACAAACAAAGCCTTTTATTCATAGCTATACAGGGTTCATATTGCAGTTTTGTGTATAGATAATTACTTTGTGTATCTTGACATTATCGTTTTTCATGTTTGGTAATAGTTGCCATTGTTTGCCAACAATTAGTGTCTTTCTGGGACCTCTACCTTTACTGCAGGCTGCTGCTTTCTCTGTAATCACCATTGATTCAGCAAAGCACTTATATTTTAATTTTGAGCATACGAGACCAGCTATTGACTCCAGAGATCTGCCTTAAAGTTTAATTTTGATTAGGTCTTTGAGGTTTATTGGATCATGGCCTAATCAGGAAGTGATCTTCAACACAAGCAGTCCTGAATAATTAATGTATCATTTGGAGATAAAAAAAGTGTGAATCAGTGCAGTTAATCTTTGGGGCTGCAGCTCAGCAATACTGGTGCCCGTAGCCGTCTGAGACAAGGCGTTCAGCTCCCTGCAGGATCAGCTCTGCGTGTGGGTGTGTGCTGGTGGGGCAGTCTGTCACAGGTATGGATGTGAGAACTTCTCTTTAGATTTGGAGCCAGTCCTAAAAAGATTCATGAGGACAACAGGAAGGCATTAATCTCAGTGAACAGAGACTCGAGGCTGATCCCTGGGGTTTTGGAGCTGGGGATACAGAGGACCTGAAGCCCACTATACTCCAACAGGAAAAGAGATATTGGCAGCATATGAAAAGGTTTGAGCTGCTTTGGAAGTGGTTGGTACAGAAGCACAGTTCCTCTTGGCATCTTGACTGATGGTGCTGGGCTGGATGTTCAAAGAAAGGGTCCCTTCTACATATCGTGCAGTTGATGCTACATGGAGTAAGTGGGTTGCACTGATCACGCATTGAGGTTGAATAGGTCTCCCAGAAATCTTGGAAGTGATCCTGGACTGGCCAGAAGGCAAAGATTTAGGAATATCGCCAGAAGAGGAGGTTGACATGTGCTGAAGAGGCCCCACTGTATAATAAACTACCAGAAAATGAGAAGCAATATCCCCTGTTCACTGATGTGTCCTGTCGTATTGTAAGAAAACATTGAAGGTGGAGGGTTGCTGTGTGGAGTCCTACATGACGAATTGCAGAAGCTGCTGAAGGACAAGGTGACTTAACTGGTAAGCCAGGACAGTGTCCCTTGTGCTCAGGGGGCCTCCAGAGCAAACTGTGGTGTCCCCAGCCAGAGCCCCCACCGGCCAATGCACAGGGGAAATGACATGGTGCAAAAAGGAGATGGTCAATCCTTCGGAGTAGAGGGGAACTGTGGTTTAGAAGTAAATATTGAAAGAATGTCCTACCTTACTATATGCACTTCCCACTTTATGAGAGCATCTCATTTACTTTAAAAGCAATAGGCACCTGTTCAAAGAGCTCTCCTTCCCATGTCTGTTGAATTTCCATTGCTGCAGTCAAGGTAGTCCACCTTCCTGCCTATAGGAGAGGAAAAGGACAGTGAGAAGGGGAGACTGCTGGAATCTCTCTTCTTTTCTGATTGCTTCTTGTGAATGCAGTGTTGGACCTTGTCAGTGGGGAGGAGGATAGTTCTGGGAGTACAGCAACCTGTCAGAAAATCCTGTCAGAAATTTTCCCCCAAAACTCATCAAGTTTCCCCACCAGCCTGTAGGAGGGTCTGGCAGACAGGTAACAAAGATGATTCCTAGCTCAAAGGTCATAATACTAGCAAATAGAAATTTTGAAGTTAATCAGAGCATCTTGGTTTATGACCCAACCATGGACTTCAAATGCATGCAAAAACCATAAAAAACTCCCTTTGTTCCTGGCAGTGATTCCTCAACTGCTTTAGAAATATCTCTACTCTGTGTACTTATCTACTGTATCTTGGATAAGACTTTTGTTTTACCACCATGCCTTACATGGTGTGCAAGCAGGAGAGCTGCATCCTCAGGGAAAAACTATTATTTTTGTCCTTCTAAGGACATGAGAGAAATTTAAGTGCATCTTCGTGTCTTGTGGCTCAGCACTCAAGAAAGTGGTTAGGCACTTAATTAGGAGCTTAACTTTCATTGAAAAACAACACATGTGTGTTGTACACCGGCTGTCTTGATAAGATGGTTTCACTTATTCTATCAACCTGAGCTCCTTGGACCATCATTGATTGTATCTGGCAGCGTTAATCAAGTGTGCTATACAGAACACAATTTAGTTTTAAATTCAGTTTTGACTGAGCTTTCTGCTCTGTGCTATGTAAGACCATTTGTGTAGCAGCAAGTGCAGCTTAATCTTGGTTTCTGCTCACTGTGTGCCATAAACATGTTCAGCAACTATCCAACACTCAGAAAACATCACTGCAAATGAAAGGCATTTTGCATAACTCTGAAAGGTAGCTAATTTGTTAACAGCCTAGACACCAAATTCTCAGCTCTTCCCCTGTGTCTGCAGGCTTCTCTGTGATGCTGAGCTGTGGATAGCGTTGGAGAGAAACTATTTCAGCAGACCAGTCTGCAGAATGACCATTAGTTACTGCAGAAGGGCAAGCATGAGCTGCTTCCAAATTCGGCGTGTCCTTTCTTCCTAGCTAAAAGTTTGTGAATGGTCTCCTTGTCCTCTCCAGGAATATTACAGAAATCTCTTCTACTGATCAGCAGTTGAAGATCATTCTGTAGAGTCATAAGCGGGTTACTGACAGCCTTGACTAGTACAGGTTTATTGTACTAGCCCTATAACAATACTCTGAAAATTTGTTTCAACAAGAACAACATTTTGTGGTCTAGATTATATTGCTGACAGAATATTCAGAGCTCTTGGTCAGTTGGGAAATAATTAAGATTTTTTTCTTTAAAGGTGTTTTTTGTATTGGTTGCTCACAAATGAAATACAGATGCAAGACTGCTTGAGCTATAAATCTGGCCTCAATCATTCCTAACATTTCAACATCATACTGTGCAAAACGGCCTCCACTTAAGTCATTTCCAAATGACTGAACTTCACATTTTTCTTCTGTTATTGTCATCAGCCTCACC
The DNA here is from genome assembly GCA_013396915.1 of Stercorarius parasiticus. NCBI lineage: Eukaryota > Metazoa > Chordata > Aves > Charadriiformes > Stercorariidae > Stercorarius > Stercorarius parasiticus. Next base: position 514,367 of record VWZL01000274.1, on the reverse strand, counting down.
AGATGTCATAATCAAGGAAGAGCCACTAATGAGAAGCTGCTGGTAAATTTGGCATGTCTCAGTCACTTCCATGTGAATACCTGGAGAACAGACTGTGCATCTACAACTGCCAATGTGAATCAAAAACAAAACTAAGAATGAGAGGGTGGATGTTAGCTGCTCTTTCAAACTACTCTGTATAATCAAAATAAATAGCTCTGTCAGTGTATGGAAAGGCAACAACCTGCCTCATGAACAAGATGAACCTTTCCAGTCTTGTGGTTCCACAATTGCATGCTACAACTAGAGCTGGAGACACAATTGTCTTTTGCATCAGACTGAGCATGCTGAGCAGTGACTATTTTATAACCCAGCCTCAGTCTGTTATTTGAAGATGATATTCATACAACTCAGGTACAGCATTGGCTGATAGAAATATCTGGCAGCTCCAGCAGATCTCTTTCCTTTTAAGACGATATATATCAAGACAGTGAAGAACCATGAATTTAGACTATCCTGTTGCTGTAAATGATGCAGTCACTCGCTGTGTCTTTCTGTCATTAACTCCTCCTTATACAGAGCAGGCATGTTCCAGATATTTGCATAGTTTAAGACATGTGTTTACATATTTCTTCATCCAGGCAGATTTTCTCACTGATTGAATCTGAGAAAGCCAATGGAGAGAGAGGAAGAAAATGGAGAAGAAAATGTGTGCAACATATTTCTCTTGATGTATGTTTTCATCCCAGCTGCTCTTGTAATAGAGGTGATGTCTGAGAGCATTTTGGACACGGTGAACTGTGACCTTTGGACATGATGGACTGTGTGAACACTGGCCCATCCCTAACACGCAGAGGTAAACTTTCTCAGACTAAGGATTGTCCTCAGCCTCCCTCCAATGTGTAAATTCCCTATGTGGATCTTCATAATGGAACAAGCCAAGGTCGAGGTCTGAACACTCAGATATCTTGGAAAAAAATATAGTTCCAGGGCCCCTTGTGGCTGCCCTTTAAGATTGAACGGAGAAGTGGTTGTAAAGCTGAAACCTGTTTGCAAATAGTTTGTTGAGTCAAAAGCTGAGTTACCATCTGGTCCCTTGGTGCAGCTTTCCCTTTTTGCTGTTTTGCAAGTTTTTGCGCATGGGAAGATTTACATTGTTGATGGGGAGTGATTTTTGAGCCTGTGGCCAACATGCATTTAGCCAAGAAATAGACTTTGTTTTGCTGTTTAACTTTGAAACAAAGGTAGCGTATTAAAGTCAAGTAAGGCCATGTAATCAGTGATCAGAAATCATGCCATGTGCCTCAAATAACCAGGCACAAAACCTAAGCAGTAAATTACTTACAATGGATGTAAGTGTGTTAAGAGCAGTTTGGGAATCACCTGGTGCTCTGGTCGCTTGGGAAAAGTTATGTTTGGCTCTATTAAATGAAAAGAGGGATAAATCCCCACAATCTACCTAGAGGAAATTTGTTAACCAGAGGGGCTGGAAAAAAATATGTTAAAAAATTGTTCACCAGTTCTAATTATTTAACTACTATGGTATGGATACTTCAGTAGTGGAGAGGATGATGGCACATGTGTGTTAGAGAAGTCTGGATTGGATCCAGACCTCTAGGATGATTTTCTGTGACAGTTTGGTTAATTATAAGAACCACATGAAAAAAGGCACATAAACTTCATCCTGTTCTGTTTTAAAACTTTCCCCAGAGCCTAAGTCCTTCTTTAAAGGTTACCCTCTGATATGTAACACATCCCGTGTTGTTTTACTAAGCTATGACTCTGTAATAAGTGTTTGAAATTTACAGCTTCAGTTAGTCATAGACTTGAGAAGTGTTTATTTTTTCTCAGTTGTTCTTGCTATGTAATGAATGTAACTCACCGAGTACTCTCAGACTCTAGCCCTGGACTCTGGCAGCCGTGTTCTTTCCAAGAAATAACACATTGGCTACAACGCGCTGGTAATATGAGTGAGGTCCTTCTGCCTATTACAGAATAATAATTTGCAGACTGAGGAGGAGAGACTAGAACCGAAGTCACACAAGGTCATTCTGACTGAACTGAAAATAAAGTCCATATTTTAAAGGCAACTTAGTAAAATTGCAGCCACTTATCCATATTGGTTTACAGAAAGAGTCTGTCTGCCTATTCGAATGTGGTGGTTGCAAAATGGGGGGTTCCTTTTCCATAAGTAACTCATTTGTTTCGGTGAGTTAAAATTCCCCATTTGGATAAAGGTCTGTGACTGCTGGCAGTGGTTGTGATTAGTACCATGTTTCAAACAGCTCAGGGTTTCTTGAAGGCACACTGGGAGCTGCTGTGCATGAAGGACTCTGGATCTTCTTCAGGAGACTTTAGAAGCATTTGTTTGTCTTTCGAGAAATACGGAATGTGCTTTGTGGGAAAAGGAAACACCACCATTAATACAAGGCGTATGTTCAGTAAATGACTTATACAGCAATTAAATTCCAATTAAAACCATGCTTCTGTTCATCAGGACTGATTAGCAAGTGTTTACTGCAAAGTATTTAACTTATTTAGTACTTCCATCGTGTTCTAAACAATAGCTGTGTAGCATGTATGTAAAGATCTGTTTCAAAAAAGTCTCGGAAGCTTTTTGCAGTGTAGAAAAGCTAAGGCTCTGTGCCCTTGCCTCTCACTGCCCCTGGTGAGTGCCGCCTCTGTGCATGGTAGTCACAGGGTGGGCTCTCCCAGTTGCTGCCCCAGTTAAGCAGTGGTTGCCCCCGGGCGGGTTGGTGCAATGCAGCTCCATGCAGCGGGTTGCAGCCCCGGCAGCGCTGCCTCTAGACTGCACGGCGGCAGCTGCTGCTGCTGCTGCAAGGGCCCTTTGCCAGTTGCTGGTATCTTTGCCAACATTTTGCTGTTTGAGCTGAAGATTATTTTTTTTTTTTTTGCTGGTGCCTGCTTCAGAGCAATGTGTACATTTTTCTTAATTCAATAAAAATAATATGGGTTTGATTTTATTTTCTGAGGTAGTTGGGGGAAGTTTGCAGTGTTGCTTGTGTTCAAGGGTGGCAGGTCACTGGTTCATTTTTGCTGGCATTAGCTGGAAGGTATTTTATTCTCCTTTTTTTGTTGTTTTTCCTTTGATATTCTCAGTCTGGGCTGGATTTTCTCATTGGTGAGTTACCCTCTTTCTGTCTGTCTCCCCATAGCATTACCTTACAGGCTTCCTTCGTGGCCCCCGGAGTCTGGCAGGGCTGTCAGACCATGGAGAGCTGAGGCAGGAGTGTTTGAATTCCCCTGTCAGATCCAATTGCCCTCATGAGGAGAAGCTGGGCTCAGTGTCTCTGTTTCTAATGTATCTGCAACTCACATGTCCCCATGCATGAACATTGCTCAAAGGTGACCAGTGCCCCGGTCCTCAGCTGCAGCAGCCGCTGATGGTGTGGACAAGTGAGAGTGTTTTCAGCCTTTGCCATAGGCACGATTAGATTTGGTGGTCTGTGTCTAGCAATGCTCTTGCAAGGAGCAAGGGTGGAAATACATCCTGCCCTTTTTTCATTGCAAAACGCTGTGGGAGAGCTGCTCTGGACCTGCTGAGGCAGTAGCCACTGTGCTTGTCAGGATGACCCAAGAGGCACCAGAACAACTGCCGATGCCTTTGCCCACTGCTACGATGACACAAAGCACTGCGTGCAGCTGGGTCCTCTCCGTGGACTCCATCTGGTATCTCCCTACACTGGCACCATGCAGGTTTACATAAAGGGTAAAGCAAACCTTAAATAGCCTGAGGTAGCCTCTGAAAATGCAATGGAGGCTTCATGTATTTACTCTGTGTCCAGACCCTCTGCTCTGCACAGCCACCAAACCCCATCTTTGCAGTGATATCAGGCAGAAAACGTGACCAGGGCATTTTCACTGCAGGAGCTCCACCATGTTTTCTGTAAGAGCCTTGAAACTGCTTGCTAAGGGTTTGGCAGCAGTCTGAACTCACAGCTACTGGCTACACAGGCTATGGGATGTATGGACCTGAGTCATGGGATCTAGCAGGAATTCAGGGCTCTGGGAGTATCCCTATAGGCTGTATTTCAGTGTAAATTATTTCCCTCTGAAAATATTCTATTTTCAGGGCTTTACTGGTCCAGAAAATGTGGCCCTTAGGAGGTGGAGGCTGATTCAGGCTGGCCACTTGGTTTAAAATATACCCAGCTGGGGGAGCTGCAGAGAAGGATTCAATCCCCTTGCCCAGAAGCTGAATAAAATATCTCTTCATTCAGTAGAATTGAAAAGAAAAATAGAAAATGAATGCATTAGGGACTCATATGCTGTTGTGCAAACAATTGCTTGGCATCAGAGCAAAGCCAAGGAACCCCACCAGCGCTCATTCACAATCGGCCAGCAAGCAGGAGGGTCAGCTTCGTTACGCGGGGGATTCTGCCCAAGTGCAGGCACCAATCCAGCATGGAGATGTCAAGAAAGAGCGAAGGCAATGTAATCAGCTCTGAGTGTAAAAGTTGCAGTCCTTTAGAGGAGGGAGCTCATAACATCTTACAATGAGTGAAGTGAGACTGGAGCTGAAGTAAGGAGGAAATCAGGGTTGGAGGATTTTCTGACTTTTGAGGTTTTATGAACCTTGCAAACTGTTTTACGGGTTCAGAAAGCTAGCTGAGTCTGTGAACCATTTTTTTGTAATTTAAACCCATTTCTTTCCAGGGCCAGCTAGGTTAACAATAAAAATAATGTCAAGCAATGAATTAAAGCTAAATCTGTTCTGCAGAGAGAAGATCATCCCACCAGACTCAGCTGAGCTGTAGCAAACCCATGTGCTACCTTTATGCACCAGATGACGTGTTGGCTGCTCAAGTTGGCTGTAATTTGTTTCTAGTTTCATCCTTATTTTCAGTAACTTTCACTCTTTTCAGTGGTGGGTTTTTTTTATTTTACTCTGGTTTCCTAAGGAAACAAAGGTTATGAAATTAATCCATTTGTACATGGGTGTATGTGTATCTCTTCTATCCAGTGTTTTCACTGTGGCAACTAATTTCATCCAAATTTACCAGAAAGGCACAGTTCCCAAAGGCAATTGTGTTCCAGTGTGTTTTGTGAAAGTAAGTGCCTGAAGAGAGGGGCAAGACCTTGTTAATGTTTTGAGCAAGGGGCAAAACTTCAGGGACCTGAACTCATTAGGCATTATAAACTTACTCCCCACTAAAAAAAAAAAAAGAGGAGGGAGCGGGCTCAGGAGAAACACACCAAGCTCAGGAAAAACTTGCAACTGCCATGAGACTGAAATCCTTTGGAAACTGTGTCATTAGCTCATGGAGCTCTCAGTGTTTCTGCTTTGCTGAACGTCTCTGCAAAGCAGTATGTAACCTATAACATCTGAGAACAAATCAAACTGACAATCCAAGCAGCAGTGAAACTAGATCAGTCTGTTTGTTATTCTATGGCTAGTCATGACAGAAATGTGGAGCTTGTTTCACAAATTGAAACATCCTAAATTATCAGCAGGCCTGTGACCATTTCAGGTACCTGTTTTTTATTGGTAGTTACTGAAGCCAAACAGGACCAGACTAACTCTGTTACTTCATCTCTGCTTGGCTGGAAATGTCGCTGTGGTCTGATTGTGCTCCTAGAAATACCAGACTTGGCTTTGCATCGGAGGATGCTGGATCTGGAGGCAGCGTTTTTGTGAATTGATCCCACCACTTGTGGCATGACCTCCCTTTGGAGTCCACTGCTTGCTCTGGACTCTAAAAGACAGGCATGTGTGAATGTTTTGGAGTTAGCTCTGGATAATGTTGTTTTCATGTCCAAATTTCCACACAACCCCTGAGATTTCAATAATAAGTTTATGAAGGAGGAGAAAATAATAAAAGATATAGATATTTTAAAAAGGGAAAGGGGTGTGGGAAAGGGGTGTGTGGAGGGTGGTTACCTTCTTGCCAACATATCTGTCCTGCACAAAGTGTCAGATATTCCAGGGGTACGAGTGAGTGTTCCTCCTTCAATCCCTGAAAAGCAGCTTGGCTTGCTGACAAGGAAGTATGACAGCTGGGCTGTGGCAATAAGTGGTGTATTTCCCCCAGCTTCTCTTGAAAGGTCATCCTGAGATTTTCATCACTTAAACTCTCTCATTCCTGGCAAACACTCTCTCATGGTCATGCACCAATACTGCTACCAGGTAAGCACTTTCATGACCAAAAACTAGGTGCCTAAATGTGTGTTTAATTAAAGTAACTTCAGAGCTTTTCCACCACACCTTTTCCTGTATTGGGATCCAGCATCTGTCCCATTGGACTGGGGATCACCTCCCATGTGTGGTTTTTTGGGAAGACACAATTGCTTTGGGAAATGCACAGAGGTGCCATATACAGGCTCTGCCCTCCTATATCCTGCTATAAAGTGCTGCATGCAGCCAGTTACCGGGGCTTCGTAACCAGGTGTCTGACCAGCTTGTAAAAACTGATCTGGCTTTTTATGCAGCTACCACTGTTGGAGGTGCTTGCCCAAGGCCATGGTGCTCTGCAGGGTCTTGCCTGGAGACGGGCCCTGCCTGCGTTAATTTACATTCTTGGGAGAGGAAATGGGAGTCCCTGTCTCTCTTTGGCCTTGAAGCAGTTTGCTAGTACGTGGCTAGCTGAAAAATTCAGTGTCTCAGGAAAGATTGTGTTGCAGTGGCAAGGCTGCTTTTATCATAGAAGTTAGAAATGAAGCCCTCTCCTTTCCAGAGTTGCTGTTTACAGTGTTTTACAAATTCAAAGTGCGAAGCCCACTGTTGAAGCATTTTGTTTTACAAACCATGAGGCCTGACTTTGAGTGTCCCTGGCTGTAAATGGTCCCTGGTACCTTCCAACCATCCATCAGCTGGTGTGGGGTCAGGGGTGCTCTGTCCTGATGCCCTCAGAGTCATCTTTGTGCCGCCTAGGGCCAAAGATGCTCCAGGCTGTGGTCTATTGTGGCCACATAGCTTTTGTCTTTGGACAGAGGCTGAATCTGGCCCTGAAAATCATAGCAGGGAAAATAGCCTGGTTTTTGGTGTGGGCTGATTCCTGAGTGAGCATCCCAAACCCTGGGTAGACCCCATGACAATTGGTTTCCCATCGGGCTAAGAAAAGATGGTAGGTAGGCAGCGTTGCAAGCGTAGGTCATGACTGTGTGCTGTTCTAGCCGAAATTGCAAAAACCAGCTGTCAAATGAGCAAGACCAGCAAGGGAAGTTTTTGCTGCTTTGTTGCTCAGGCCATTTTGTGGGAGGGAGAGAGGAGTGAAGAAGCTGGGCTTGATCCATCACAGGCTACCTGCATTCCTTCTCCAGGGCGGGTGCTTCACAGCATAATTCCCTTATGCTCTCTTATCAGCAATGGGAAGGTGTTTTATTACTGGGTTGCTGCTGGCTGCTCACCAAGCACCTCTGAGACAGGAATCGTCACTCAAGCTAAATTAAAGAGTGCTTGAGTACATACAGGGGAAGGAAAAACAAACTGTCAGGAACTGAATCCAGAACTCCTGACATTCAGAGCTGCCTGGACGACATCAGCCTTTTCCTCTCCCCTAATCGAGTGCCCCTCTTGCAGATGAAACCTTGGGTTTCCAGAGCTGCCCAAAGGAGTTAGGCGCCCAGCTTCTTTAGACTGAGACACCTAATGTCAGAACTCAGGATTTCTGGGATTTCCTCTGACTATGTCACTAGTTCTTTGTATGCTTATGGGCATACCAGTTAATTTGTGTTAAGTACCCTACTCCATGCAGCAATGCCCCCTCGCAGCCCAGTGATGCTGCAGGCTGTGGAGAAGGTGTGCAGTTGTTCAAGCTGGGATGTGACACATCGTGTAGGCCAGAGCAGCGTTATTGCTGCAGGTATTAAGGTGTCTTCTGATGTGGCAAGGCCATGGGAGCCCTGTTTTGGGTCCCACCTTCACATCCAGGGGTTGTGCTAGCACAACAGCAGTGCACGGGCTCTGCCATGTTTGTCACATGAGATCCCCAAGGGCAGCTGGGGTTAGCCCCAGGGTCCCTGTGGGTCACATCATTTGCAGACCAGCTCTCTAGACAGCTTACAGCAGGGCAGGGGCTGCATTCTCTCAGGCACTGTTTTTTGAAGCAGCCCTTAACATGAATATAATACAGGGATTTTGTTTTGTGGGAATTGTAATCTACGGCTTCCGCTTTCCTTTGGTATGAGAATGTATAGACCTGGCAAGGAAGTGGCTGATTTGGCAGCTCGGCAAGCCTTGGCTGTGAATGGAAACAGATTGCATAGTCTGCATCAAGGTTTGGGCTGGGAAGGGATGGGGTCTGTGAGTGTGGCAGGGTAGACATTTGTTAGTGTGTGGGATGCCTATAGGACTATAGAGACTTGGCCATCTTATATTCTGCCTGTTTTAACCCCACCAGAACTTACGTTTATCCTCTCATGGGAAGGGATGCTGAGCTGAGTTCCCTCCAGCCATCATTTTGCCTCATCCCATTCTGCGTGCTGTGGAGCTGGTACCTGCCAGAAACAGGTCTGGTTGTATCATGGAAGAAGCATTTTCCGAAGGCGAAAAAAGTTAACGCTTTGGTGTGTTTTCCCACAATTTTAAGATTTAAGACAATTGGGAAAATGTATATTTACAGCATTGCATCAACAATTATTAATAGATACTGTTGTAGAAAAGAGTATTTTCTGCCAAAAAAAAATACTCTCAAACATATTTTAGTTACCGATGTATTTGTCAAAATCAGCGATCTGAACAATAATTGTCTGGGCTGAAGGAGAGGAAGAACTGCATGTAGAGAAGGAAGATGTGGGGAGATGTGGATGGCCTATGGAGGGAATTCGTTAACATCCATGGTGAGGGGCCTGGATGGGTCCCTGCTGAACTCTTTGTCATCACAGAGCTTCTGTGGCAGGCAGAGGAATCCCACCCTCCACCCAAAAATGTCCTGTCTCTAGGCATTGTCTAACCTCAAGCTTTTGAGGCAGTTATTTAAATACTTGTGGCTTTGAAGCGCTTGTTCTCGATAACCCCCAGTGAACTTCTTTGGTAAACCAGCCCTGACTTTGACCCACATCTTTGAACCACAAGGAACACCAGCTGACATCTGTCTGCAGCATGCAAGTAGCCTGGAAATCGGATACCCCCCTGGTTGTGGATGGCTTTTCTAGCTGCTTTTCCCTCCTGGAGGCACAAGATCGCTCTGCTGGTGGCGGGGGCCCTGCGGCTGTGATAGTTGAAGGGTGATGTATTGGTGGAGCACAGATAGGAATTTTATGAATGTTGGCTATCAGGATTTCTGTGATATTCTGTGATACCACAGGATAAATATCTGGGGACAACATCTATCATCACAACAAACCCTCTCTGAACTCCCCCAGAACCATGTTCTCTGTGAGCAGCATTGGGTTGCTATTACGGCTCAGGTCCATGCTGAGCCCCTGACCTGTTTTCAATTTGCTGATAATGATGTCATTTATTTCTTGGTCTGGGTGCAATTGCAAATCAAGTTGGCTCCCTGCAATCGTCTTGCTCTGTCTCTTCCTTTGGTGATACGCTCCTGTGAGCAGCGTTTTGAACTCAGTTGTATGCATGCACGTGCAGTGAAGGAGTGTTATGGACCAGAAGAGATTATTTTTGTTTCTTTCAAGACAGCTTCCCAATTCCCCGCTAATATGGTTGATTGTGGTATTTGCAATATGCCAAGTCTGGGTTCTGAACAGAGCCCAGGCAGCACTAGGATTGAAAGACCTTTGGCAGGGGGATTGGAAAAGGCTGCTGGAACAGCTAAGGCAAGGGCAAAGCAAAGGCAAGGGTCAGACAGGTTTTCTTCATGCATACAGCAGTTGAATGACATTAGGAACTGATTCCTAGGGACTGGGGTTAGAGGCTGCATTTGCATTCAAGGGCATCTCTCCCCACCCCAGCTGCAGCAGAGGGGTGCTGTGCCGCCTCCTGTTAACTTCTTGCAAGGGTTGGAGCCCCTCTGGGATTTGAGAGATACAGCAAATGTGCCTGGTATTTCTGCCCTATGAATACTGGGAGTGAGAATGGATTTAGCAGTGGTACTGGATCTGCAGGACATGCCAGGGTGGAGGGAGAAACCAGTATCTTCTGCTACATGAGTGCTCAAGAAAAATATCCAAATGGCTTGTTGCTGGGCTGCGCGGGGAGGAATCCCCCAAGAAAGAGGACTGAGCTATCTGATTGCAACCTAGTATGGAGTAAAAAGGTTGCTCTAATAGCAGCATCTGCTCTATTTCCTCAGGTTTACAGCACTTTGCAGCTCCCGCTCTCTCCAGGCTCAGACGTAATTTGCTGCTTTCTGCCATTCCTAAGCCTTTGCCAGTGCTACTGCTTCCAGCTCCTGCTCTCCTAGGGCAGATCTTTGTTACAGATTATTGTCCCCAAATTAATTTGCTCACTTTTTCCCCAGTCTGGCTCTTGTTCTGGTATGCTCAGAGTGTGTTTTAAAATCTCTCTAAATCTACTTGTGTTTTCTATTACTCCCCTACTATTAGTAACACCTCTCAGTTAAGTTTCATCTGTGAATTTATTTGCTATTTGTTTTTCTTCCCCAAAGGATGCAGCGTTTTTATGGTGACAGAACAAATATATAAAGGCAGATTCACGGAGTGCAGTGGAGACTAACAAACTTTGTAGGGTGCTTTGGAGTATCTCCGGGGCTGGGCAAGAAACCTGGATATCTAGTGATGGTTAATGGGCCTGAACGCTCCAGGGGCAGGGGATGTCCAAACATTTGAAGACACTCAGACTCCTGTCAGCTCGCTCTTGCAGAACAGGACTGAATCCAAAAGGATAACATTTTTCTGGGAAGAAATTTTAGTAAAGATACTTATTATTGAACTAAGAAATAATGGGCTGCAGAAATGTAACTGTAACTCTCTGTAATAAAGTGTTGCAAATATTTTTTCACTCTGCATGTGGCATTGGGAGTCCAACAGCTCCGAGAAGCTCGGTAGTCAGGGCCATACTATGGTATCTTGTGGACGTAGAGGGAAGTGTGCATTCAAGTTCATTTGCATGTATGTTAAGCATTTATCAGTTTTCATCTGCTAAACACATACTAATTTGATTTACGCTCAGCAACCAAAGAAGGTGTAGGTGACCCAAGGACAGAATTTTGTCCCTTGTTAAGGTTAATTTAGCCTCTCTAAAGCTGAAGAAGCCAGAGGTGTTGAGTTTTTCCTGGGGCTAATGTTAATAAGAAAAATCATATATTCGCTATAATTCTGTAGTGCTGGAATGGGCCTGCAGAGATCTCCCTCATCACTCTGCACTTAGGCAGGAGGGTTATTTCTAGACAGTGCTTGATTTCTTATTATTAAAAAAAAAAACCCTCCCTAGGTAACCTGCTGCAATGTTTAACTATGCTGATAGTCAGAAATCTTTCTTAATATCCCCTTTAAAACTACCTTGCCTTGACTTAAACTGATTTTTCTTCTCTTACTCTTAGTGAAGAGGGAGAGCAATCGATCATCATCTTCCTGACCTTTTAAACGTGAGAAGATTGCTATTACATCTCTCCTTAGTCTTCTCTTTTGTAGACTAAACAAATCTACTTCCTTCATCTATTCTTCCTGGACCATATTTTCTATACCTCGATCATTCTTATTACCGTCCTTTGGATTTTTTCCAGTTCTCTACATCTCTCTCTAATTGTAGTGCCCCAAAATGAATACAGTATTCCAGAAGAGTGAAATCATTGCTCTTGTGTTATATACACATACCACTTGTGGTAATACATCTTAGAAAGCAATTTGTCTTGTTTGCAATGGCATCACACTGTCAACTCATTGAGTTTATGACTTGATCATTTTATGCTGCACAGTTGCCTGATCAGTCAGTGCAGAGCTAATCTTTCTCTCTCCTGTTTCCACACTTAATTTCTCCTTATGATGGTAATACTTTGTGCTTGAACTTACCAAATTTCATGTTGCTTAGGACCATCTCTCCAATTATGAAGGCCATTTTTTATTCTGATCCTGCCTTCCTGAGGAGTGGCAGCCTCTTTCAACTTGTGATCCTTTGCAGAGTTTAAAAGCAAGTTCTTTTGGCTGATATTCAGAAAGTTAGGACAGAGCTGTTCTTTAGGGGGGACTAGGGAAATGGTGGAGATTTATAATGAAGGGGGAAAAAAAAGGTATATATTTTTTTTGCCCACCCACTTGTATGTGACCATTTAAGCAGCTTCTGGTTGTGGTGTCCTTCCATTCTTGAATTATTAAAAACATTGGCTTTTTTTCAGCTGTTTTTCAGCTGCAGTTCTACACTAGAGATGTTTTGTAAGAAATGTATGAGCACTCATATCTTCATGCTATTTCCTCAAAGAGTTCTCCTTCCTTTTGTAGTCCCGTTTGTAGTAGAGATGTATCGGCTTTTCAGGCCCAAAATGAGATCAGTTTTCCATATTATTTCCACTTAGGGAAAAGACTTATTTATTTGAGAAGAAGTTACTGCAAAGGCGTTCCCAAAGCCGTAAGAGAAGAGACTTAGGGATTGTGCTCTGCGATAAGAACTCCATCTAGAACTGCAAGTTGGCAGTTTTTGTTTCTCTTCCCCCTTAAAAGTTCACTGGGAGTATCTGCCCCAGAAAAAATCCAGTTCCCTGAAATTCCCCCTCCCATGTGTCACCAGAATTCTTCTTGTGCGGCCTCTTATTATCATTTCCTCTTCTTACTCTCTTTTGATTCCATACTAATAATGCTTCTTCCTAGGTTGTGCATTTATTTAGCAATGATAACGGAGTTCACAAAAAATAGTGGAGAAGTGGGAAAATACTTAATGTTAAGTGAAGGAAAAGGGATTTCCTTGTTCTCATCCTTACAAATCATTCGCTACACACAAAGTTGCTCCAGGAGGTTCTGCAAGCATCATGTGCGGCAGACTCCATTCCTGCAGCATATTTCCCTGGCAGTGTGCTGACAGATACTGCTCTGACCAGCAATTCTAGCAGCATCCCTGTCTGTCTGGCTGTCAGTGGACCGCTTGAGTATTTTCAGTAAATCAGCTTTAATAGTTTCACCATTTCATCTGTGCAAGGTCATTAGTCCCCAGGTAACTATCGAGACAAACTGTAATCACGTCCTGTCTGCTGCACCATAAATCTTTATTTTCACTCACACGTCTGCACTGGAGTCAGTCTGGAGCTTTCCCATGATGTGGTGATCTACCGCGGGATCATTTTGTGTGGGGAACAGTGAGCTCTCCAGAACTTCTGAGAGAGGATGTCTTTTCTGAAAACTATACCCTCCCACATAGATTTTTTTTCTGCCTAGATGTAGGATTTGCTGGAGAAAGCCCTCAGCAATATCTCAGGGTAGCAAGGTGCCTTGCCCTCAGGCAAACCAAAGAGGGCAGAGCTGGGAACATCTGCCTTGGCTCCCCTGCAGGTAACAGCTGCCCTCAGGTCTGTCCCTGTGTAAGTACAAACAAGGTGCCTTCCTCAAGTGATCCTCCTGTATGCTGAATTTGGCTACCTACCTTGACTGGTTTTGCCTTCTCATACAGCGGTGGCGTTTGGTCGTTTGCTGGATTTGATTGACAAGTGGAGGGCAGACAGTGCAGATGGTGCTACCTTTGTCACCCTTGTGTCCAAGGATGTCTTGGCTCATGCACAGCCAAGAAAGCTCATGTTGCCCCAGTGACTGAGCTACTCCATCTTGGCTCATCCTCCCACTTCAAGGGCAGAGCAGTGCCAGCAACTCCCTTTCCCTGCCATGGAACATCCATACTGGGATTTGTATGTGAGAAGCAGTTGTTATCTGCCCTGCCTAATTGCTGCAAACCACATGCATTTGGAGGCACCTAGGGCTGGGGGAGCCTGTTGTACAAGTCAAGATGAGTTAGGAGGATGTCAGGATGATCTCTGTACATAATAAGAAGAAAGAGACAGGCTGGGAAACACTGGAAAAATGAAAAAAGGGAGTAATCAAGGAGAAAAGCTAGTTCTGGGCAGGGATACTCGGCTTGGCTGCCTTCCCTGTGGGCTTGTTCCATTAACATTTGGATATTCAGCAAAAGCTGTCTTTGCAGGGGTAAAGAGGTAAGCAGAAATGTACTGATGTTTAGTTTAAAAGTAGCAGAGCTCCAGGTTTCACGTGCTTTCTGGCTGGCTTCCTCCTCCCCTCTCAATGAAATACTCTGGCTTTTCTGTACCAAAATATGTGAGTGAGCCTGGGACATGCCTGGGTTCCCTGTGCACATGTGGTTCTGCTCCCCTCTTCTGATTTCATCCAGATGTCTTTTTTTATTGTTATTATTATTAAACTATGCTGCTATTAATAACTTGGAAGTAGAATTGCTCCTCTGAACAGCAACTGGATGCAAAACCAGCACTGCATTTAGTCTGAAGCACTGGTTTCTTTCTTCACCTATTTACCATCCTAGTATTAAAAGATGCATCCTCAAAAACAGGATGATATGAACCTTTTTTTGCCCCACTGAGCTGACACACGAAGGCTGCTGTTATACTGAGTGCTCTGTATTGTTATGAAGAAGTCACTAAGAGCAAAGTCCTTACAGGTGGGTTGGCTGGCTGCTGGGGCCAGGCATATGAAATCAATGTGTTGATTTTGCTGACTTGAGGTCAGAGTATTCACCACCCCACAGAAAAGAACATTGTCTTTAATTACCCTTCTTGGTTTGCAGTATGCATGCAGGAATTTGACTTCACGCAGAGCAGAGAGCTGCCTTGCTTGGTCCTCAGCATAAGCAGCAAATATCCTTAAGTGTTTCTTCTTAAATATTAATTTCACTGACTGCAAAAGGCTGCTGCTTATATTGCAAGTTTCAGGGCATGTCTGGAGGGGTGCCACCTCTTTGAAAGAGAGATTACCTGCCCTTGCAAGTTTTGCTGCAGAAGGAATGCTGCTGGATTCATTGCCTTGCCAAGAAGCCCAAATGTGGCACCTTTGTCTGAAGTCATGAGGGGAGGGAGAATGTAAATGGCAGTTTAGTTTTGTGGGTGAGACCTTTCTATGTCAGATCTCAGATAGGTCCGGTGTTCAGCATTGGCTACACTATTTTCAAACTTGGAAGATGTATTTAGACGCTTGAATTAGAATTAGTGACCCTGCCATTCAGTTGGGTGGAGCATCTGCGGTTCGCTTTGAGTGTAGGCTGGTATGTTGAAGTTCAGGGTGGGCTATATGACAGTGATCACCTGCTGCCATTTGTGACGGTGAGCTCTCCCCCCCACCTCCCCCAACCTGACCTTTTCCTGTAACCCTACTTAAGCCATAACCACCAGTGGGGTCCTGCTGGCTGCATCCATCTCACACTGGACTTTGGGTGATGGTTGGCAATATGGTAGCCAAAGGCTGTCTGGAACAGGGACCTAGGCATCTCGCTGGTATGCAAGTATGACTATAGGTCAATCATCTTACTCCATAAATAGTGGATGGCCCAGGGCCCATTGAGCTCTCCTGAATGACAGCAGGCTGCGTGCCAGGGTCTCCCCTTGAGTAGGGACACCTCTCAAGGTTACTCCTCAAGGCTGAGAGATTCCTTGCCGCAACAGATCCTCAGTTAGTGACTAATAGCTCGCTAAACTTCGAAGCTTCACTAAGGTTATATCTTAGATTGATTGTCCACATATAATCCTTTAGGCATGTATTTGACCAAATCTGAGACTAGGATTGGAGTAAGAGTTTAGAAAGCCAGGGGGTCCTCTCTGAACCGCATGACTCAAGGGAGGGTCACCCTGATGCGTTTGTCTGACCCTGTCCTCTACGCAGTAAATAACGAAGTGTACCTTGACATCGAATCTTACTAAACCACTGTTGCATTTACCGCTGACTTTTGTTAACTCACTGGCTTATATCAATATTGTTGCTTCTCTTTTACGAGTGAAGTGTATTACTCCATCTGCGACACCAATCGATATGGAGAAACCAAACATGAGCCAAGCCTCTAGGAACTGTACTGTGTGGTGCTGTAAGAAGTGGACTTGATGATCCAGCAAGTCCTTTCCAGGCCTGCATTCCTTTGGTTTTGAAGCTGGAAACATGAAACAACGTGATTTCTGAGGACCCTATTAGCTTTGGCTTTAAATGGTAGCACATATCTCCTGAGAACCATTCATAACATTAAAAGCCTTTCTTTTTTTCTTAATGATAAAACCTAAACACTTTGCTCAACAGTGATTTAATGAGTGGAATATTCCCTTTGTCAAGGTCTGATGCTAATAATAGACAGATGGCTGGCAGTTTGAAAAGCAGACAACACAAAATATTTGCTATATAAACCCCAAACTATATTAACCTGAAAAAAATTGAAGTGATTATTCCAGGGTCAGATTTTAAATGAATTGGCAGTAAATACAACCTACTGACAAGATGTGTTTATACTGCAAAAATCTTGAAAACACATACAGCTTAAAATGGTGCATCTGATGTTAAGTGAATTACACACACGGAAAAAAGGAGGTGGGTAGAGGGAGCTTGACAAAGGGTAGGAGAAAAGCAGTGACGGGAAACAGCAGAACCAACAAAAGGGGAGAGGTGAAGATGAAGTTTACTGGCTTGTTTCTAAGAGACAGTTCTGCCAACTTCAGAATTTAGGTAATAGTGCTCTGCAAACACCACAGCTTTCAAAACAATGCACAGCACTGTTCTGAAAAAGTCACTAAGAGCGAAGTCCTTACAGGTGTGTTGGTTGGCTGGTGGGATCAGGTGCACATTCAAGTAGTGTTAGTTGTTTATTGATGTCCCTGCTGTTTCTTCATTTGAGCAATCAACTCAGCCAGACCGATAACGGTAATGTCCTGGAGTCTGACTGTTGTGGGGAACCTGAGGGAGAAGGTGCATCTGGAGGTATTTCTAAATGATGATGGCCACCCTCGGGCTCAAGTCATTTATATTCCAGTCTTTTCTCGGGGCTAGTTCTCAGTCCTCAGTTCATTCCTGGCAACCTCAAATCCCAGATCTCACTCCTCTCTGTTAGCTCTAGCCTCGCAGGCTCTGAGGTGTAAGAGCACAGTCTCTGTGGGGAGCCCAGTGAATCCACTGTTCGGGATCTACGCTAGCAGGAATTCCTATGAGATCAGGAAGTTCCCTGGAATTCTCCACTGTTACTTACT
Source organism: Stercorarius parasiticus (assembly GCA_013396915.1). Taxonomy (NCBI): domain Eukaryota; kingdom Metazoa; phylum Chordata; class Aves; order Charadriiformes; family Stercorariidae; genus Stercorarius; species Stercorarius parasiticus. The sequence goes on along the minus strand of VWZL01000274.1, from coordinate 497,343 downwards.
GCCTGGAGCAAGGCACAAAAACCATGCAGGGTGTGTATTATAACCCTTCTTCAGAGATGTGTCCCGCTGTCTAATAGTCATGATAAAGCCGTCCCATGTGAGGATAGTTTAATTAAACCATTCTCCAGATAAGCACTGGAGAAAGACCCAGCAATTTGAAGATCTGTTTTGTTCTCCCATATAGGAAAAGGACAGGGGCTTTTCATTGCCACAGAAAGCTCAAGGTGTGACGCATAATACACTAGAACAACTTCAGGGCTGCTCTTGGGGGTAAGAACTATTGACTGGCCCCCCCATTAAATTGTATCCCCACATTGGGGAAGGAACAGTGGAAAACACCATATTGGAAAATGCTGTTTGAGACAGAGCAAGAGATACTGATAGCTACCTGGATTTATTAAACACGAAAACAGTCTGTGCAATAGCACTGCCTTGTTTGCAACCACATGAAGGGATAATGAAGAACCAGAAGGAAGACTTAGAAAGACAGAAACAAAGCAGCCTATGAAAGAACTGCAATTAGTCTCTTACAAAGAATATTTATGCAGTAGGATATTATTTGTCTGCACCGAATGAAGAAAAGCTTTCCATTTTGAATATAATACCAATGACTAATCCTTAAAAGAAAAAAGGTTGCAAATCTTGCCAATGCAAAAAAAAAAAGTGATTATTTTAGAGAAGATGGAAAGAATCTGTGAGCTTAGTAACACCACTGGAAATCAAGAGCTGCAAAACAATGGCATGTTATACCTGCTAAAGATTTAATTTTAAAATTAACCTGAATGTGAAAGCATGAGATAGATCTACTGAGAACCTTTCAGAAGAGTCACTGAAACTAAGTAGTGTAGTTTGGAGGAAGATAGGCAGTCTCTGGCCTGCCAAGCAAAACAGTTACTTTTTAGCTGACAATGAAAACCTCCAGTTTAACAAAGGAGCTGTGATTATTTCTGCTATAACCTGGTAATGCAGAAGAAAAGGTAAAATAGACACAGCTTTGTGGTCCTAAATCTAGTCCTTTTAGGTTAGCTAGAGTCTCTGCAGGCAATTACAAACTGCCCATTCCAGAGACAACTGGTAGAGCCTTTGTGTAGCTTATGGTACAGCAGATACTAAAGGGAGAGTTTGGAGATTTACGTACTGCCTTGATCCCTGTATCTATTTATATCTATTCTTTGAGCCACAGATCAGTTTTGGCAAGTTTTTTGACCTCTAAATGCTTCCACTTTTTTCCTTACAAATATGCAGCATGAAATATTCGAAGTAAACGACAAAATTGGGCCTATTGGCAGAGGCATTGCCATTTTGAACTCAGGTTGTGCAGTAATGCAGTGCATCTGTAAGGCTTCCTTGTGCCCACTTGGATTTCTGGAGTGGTAGTGCCACACTGACCACGGCTGGGAACAGGTTTTTCCTAGCTGCTGTGCCCTCACACGTTTCCAGAGTTTAGTCATACTGTTCGGAAGTAAAACATAAATTAAAGCGGAGGCAGAGAGCAATTGACAGGTATGGGGAAAAGGGAGAAAGGACCTATTGTGTGAGCAGCAGACAGCTCTGCTGACCTGAAAATATATTATTCTATGGAAGCGCAAACCAGAGGGGCTGTGGAATTTGTTCTCAATTCACCATGAAAACCCTGGGCTGAGGCGACCATCCATTTGATGCGGGTGGTCCTTAATGCATGTCATAATTTACACTTAAGGCATATACGATCCCTTGAAATTCCCTTCTTAGGAGGACCATAAAAACAGTGTTGCATATGGAGCTCACTGGAGGTTTCTGCAAAGCTCCCCCATTGTCAGACATAAACACATCCTATTATTCTAACTTAGGTCAGAGTTCAATGGCTCCCCAAAGCTTATTTCAGTCCTAAACTGATCCCACTGCAGTCCGGGTGGGCAGAATAGAAGTGTTTCCAATACAGCTACTTCCCTCTGGCTGCTTCACTCCGCAGTCGGAAGCAAACGTGACTCCTCAGGCTGTAAGTTAATGCACAGTTTATCAGCAAAATCACCCTTGCTCATCCTCGGGCTGTTTTCTGAAGGATTTTGCAAGCATTAATGAAGTTCCCTCTTCTCTGTACAGGAGATCCTAGGACTATCATTAGCCTCATCTTCAAGAGCAGGAACTGGAAGTTGAAAGACGTCACACAGGGAATCCTTGTTAGCACAAGAAATAGATCACAGATGTGCCTTAGCCTGTCTGCTGCCAAGGCACAGCCCGGCCCCTCACTGCACCCCGTGGCGCTCGGCCCCCCACTTGGACGCAGATGCCAGTGCCATGCTGCTGTGCCGAGGGGCTCGCTGTGGAGCTGGGTGCACCTGTCCCCTCCCCGGGGCACTGTCCCCCATCCCATCTCCGGCAGGGCAGCAGCAAGCAGTCATGGCGAATAGCAATGTACTTGGTCTGTGCAATGTGGCAGTTCCCTAGACTGAAGCTATTCCTTGCTCCCTGAATGCCCAGTGAACTTTTCAGGGCCATTTGTTTCTTGCTTGGGAGCATGGGAGGCAGCCGGGCATGGGAGGCACCTGGCTTGGGGAACTCCCCAGAGTGGTTCCTCCAAAAAAGACACCGCTGCCTTTGGGGCCAGTGACCCAAGGGCTACCAGTGCCTAGGACAGGAGGTCATGGACGGGGAAACCCTTTTTCTGCTAAAATGAATGAGATGAAGGCACAGAAGGGTTTGCACTTGGACTAGAGGCATGGGCTGTACGAGCTGGGGAGAAGGCATCGCATCCCACCCTGGGAAATTAGTGGTAAAGGTTTTACTTTGTGCCTCCTCTCAGCTGACAGGAGGTAACGCTATCTCTTTGGACTACGTGGCTCTGTGGTTCAAGGAATGGCTCCATGAGAGCAGGTGAGAAACATTTTGGCCATAGCTGCAGTTCAGAGACTTCAGAGCCAAATAAAGCAACGAAGGAAAACCAGAGAAAAATCTGACTATAGAGTGTAAACAGAATAAAAAATGCTTCTTGTTAAGCATCTTATAATAACTGGACCAGGTGCCTGGGGAGAAAACCAAGATATTTGACCTAAAATTGCAATGCACATCAGTATTTGTTTCTCCTTTTTATTTTTCTGTCTCCCAGAATCAGAGATGTGGTCAGCAAAAGACCAGAATGGCAACTCAAATTGAGAGACTGGACGGCTGGACATGGCCCTCAGCGGTATTTTATCTCTGTCAGAGTTTAACAGAGAGAAAATAGTAGGGACAAGAAATGGACACACAAAGGCTCTTTCCCTCCTCTGCCCTTCCTGGGAGGGCTTTCCCTGCTAAACTCATGACCAACAGACTGCTTCCCCCCTCTGAAATATTGCCTGTTCCCTTCACCAGAAGTTTCCTGTGCTGACTGAAATATTAAAAGGGCCAAACAACGTGAGGGAAGTTTGTTTATTTGTAGGGTCGCATATTCATGCCTGGTTTAGGCTTGTCCTGCTGAGGAATGTTAGCTATTTTTCTGGAAAGCTGAGGGGGGTTATGGCTCTGGTGGGAACTGGGGGCTTGTGGTGACGCCTGCGACCAGAGTCAGGCCCAGCTGGCTGGTGGTGTCCCCATAGTACAAACAGTGGTCGGTGGGGAAGAGAAACCGGGTGGGAATGGGGCTGTACCCTCAGGAACCTGCTGCTGGAGGGAGTGGATTGCCCACAGTCCCATGGCCACCACAGGGGTGAGGCGAGGAGCACACAGGGATGCTTTGTGCCCCTTCCCTTGCCCACTCAGCCTCTAGCCTCTCTGTAGCACCAGGTGGTCTCCAGGGTATTTGTTTTCCCAGACTCAGCCTCCACTGGAAGCAATTTGGGAGCCTCCTTCCCCACCCTGAGGGCTTCAGCCACAGTCTGCGAGGAGATGGTGTACCAGGAGGAACAGCAAGCCAGCTACTTGCATCCTGGGGCAATTATTTTTAAACCTAGTGTGGCTGTAATTAATGCTCAGCCTGGCAGCTGGACCTCTCACCGGAAGCCCGGCTGGTGCCCTTCCCTTGTGGTGAGGAATGGTGGCTCCTCAACGGTGGCCACCACACAGTGCAACCCTCACTCACAGCGAGGGGAACGATGGCAGCAGTAGCTGCCCTGGCGCCTGCCGTTAGGAAGTCTTCATGTAGATCTTGGGAAGCATCTGTGCTTGCTGCTGCTGTGGGGCTGCGTTGGGCAGCAAAGCTATGAGCTCCATACCCGCCACCAGCCTCACCAGGAACAGGGAAGTGGAGATGCTCATTGTGGGCTGAACATTGATCTGCAAAACCCATGGGGTGGCTCAGGCAGCTGTTTTAATCTCTGTAAGCAGCTGGCACAGCAAGCTCTATCAATCTGTTCCAGAGGCTGGTTCTTCCCCAGGTCCAGAGGAAATACAGGTTTAAAGCATCGTCTTTAAACAGACTAGTTAAATAAAAATGGTAGCAGCAGAAAACTACAGAGTGCATCAAGATCGTGACCTGGCAAAGATCAGTGTCCTCTCATGGCAATGGCTAGAGAGACCCTAATAAACTTGTAGCTGCTTCCTCCTGAAGCAGTAGAGAGACCAGTATAGCTCATTATCCAGTGTAGTTCATTATCATAGGGGGTTTAGTACAGAACCAAACTGGGATGAAGGGCTTGCTGTGTTTGGTGCTATGAAGTCGTGGTCCCACTGCAGACTGGGCTGTGCAGAGTGGCTCACTGCACTGCCGCTGGTTCACTTGGCTCGTGAGTTTGGAATCCCCTTGTCTATGTGCTGGCCGGACTTGAGCTGCTGAGGATATTGGTTTTGCATGTTCTTTTCCATTAGTATTATTTCAATGTTCTTTTTTTGTTGACAGTTTCTGCAAAATATATGTTTTCATTAGAAAATGCCGTGACCCTTCCCAAATTTCTAGTGTTGGATTACATTTGAGTTTGTGTGTGCTTTGCAATCAAAACCTTAAATGGTTCTTAAAAGAGAAAGAAAAAAACCCTAATATTTGAGGGGGGAGGTGTTTCAAAAGAAAGATTAGCTGTTGTTTCTGAAAATTGATTTTCTGGCAAACAGTTATATTACAGCCATTTTTCATTAAAAAACAATCTGCTGACCAGCTGTAGCACATTCATGTTTCAAGAGAAAGAGGGAGATCTCCACATGCTGGAGTTTGCATTGGACAGTCAGAAGGTGGGAGGGGAAACAGTAGTCCAGAGCTTTTCCCGAGCACTGGTGCAGGCAGTGCACGGAGGCCATGAGAGCTCCTAAGAAATGTCTGACACCCGAGCGATGGCCAGGCACTAAAAAAGCAGCTGCAATCCCTGCAGCGTGCTGCCAGAGCCCAGCACCGCAGAAAGTCCAATGTTCTCCACTGGAGGCTCCTCAGGGCAGGGGCAGGGCTACAGTAGTGGGGCTGGAAAACGGGCAGCTTTTTGTTTTGTGAAGTTCTTGCTTTATGTTTGGTTTCTTTTTCTAGAGCCCTCTCTTCTTGTCTGTCCAAATGAAAGTGAGCAGTGTAGCTAAGGATGCTAAGTTAAGGGCTGCTCCCCTGAGCATCCCAGAGCTCGGTGGATGCTCTGTCCAATTTTTCCATGCAGGAAGTTTCCTCGTTGCTTGCAGTGGGACTTTAACCTGCATTGTGAGCACCCTGGGATCTTTGTGTTTGTGATCGAGCAACAGGCTCACAGAAGAAAAAAAAATCCTGACTACTGCAGTTTTTCCTGATAACTTACGCCTCTATACCTCTGTAAGCTAAATCGTGTTTGCCCCGCATGTGTTGTAGTTAATTGCTGTGTTAGCAGACTACTGCATTCACAAAGCCAGTGACTGTGCAGCCTTTAGAAAGAGGACCGAGGAAGAGTTTGTAAACTTGCTCTTTTCTGCTATCCTTTCTTAGAAATCAGAAGGGTATTTATTTCTGCTGTGTTTTTGCATGGGGAGGCCATGGGCATGGGTGGCCCATTCTAACTGCACAGGGGGTTGAGCCAGTCTTGCCTTGGCAACCATCTGCTAAACCTTGGCGAGCAGCAGGTATGAGAGTTGGGGTTAAGGGAGCTGGATCCTCAGCTTGCAACAGCAAACTGTGCTAAGGCTTTAGCTCCATATTTGCAATTGGTTGCAGTTTCCACTGTCAGTGTGTGCAAAGTGCCAGGGGCTTATAATGAGGGAGTGCTACCTGTTGACAGCCTACTGCAGAAGGTACCAAGAAATTCCAGTGTTCCAAGTGAGCAGTACTGTAGTAATCGTACTGACATAATACAAACAGTCATATTGCTGGGCTGCATTTTGCAGCTGGGAAAAAGTTCTACCACTTCTTCATCGACCTGCTTATCAGACTGGTGAATCTGCTGAAGGAGGGAAATACGGCAATACGAGTGCGATAAAAGATGGGAAGACATGCTGATGCGATTCCCCACACTTAGTTGCTCTCCGCAAATATTCCTGCAAGTAAAACTCAGACCACAAAAATACTTGTAGAAAGCTCAGAGCTTCCTATCAGCACTCTTAGGAGTTTGTATTGTGGCCAGTTGTCTCCTGCGCTGCTTGCTTTGCTGAGAGTGGATGGGCACAAGTGAGTGGAGTTGAATCCAGCAATGTCACACTAAGAATCGGTTTGCTTCCCATATGCCATTATGCTCCAGCAATCTTCTTGATGTTGTCAGTGGAGTATGCTGAGCAAATGTGTGCCCTCTGGCTATATGCAGTGGTTGAGTGTTGGCATTGGACTACCAGCATGAAATCAGGTGTTGACCTGCAGCCCACCTCCTGCTGTGGAGGCGCTCTGCCAGCAATCCTTACTGGGTTACACGAAATGTGGGCTTGGTGCCAGAAGTTCCTTGTCATGGCTTTAGCTGGGAGGTGCTCAGCAGATTTCCCAGCCAGCAACAAAAAGCCTTATGTCCTGTCTAAACTTGATCTGGAAGGGCGGGGGGAGCTCCTGGACTGGGCTGTTGTTGGGGTCAAGCAGCCCCTCTTCCCCCATCACTCACTGCACATCACATGAGCTACCAAATGGCAGCAGAGTTTGCTACCTGCGCCCCCATGGCGCTTGGTGCGTTTCAGATTCAGCCAAATTCATAAGATGATGGTGTTGCCGGTTAGCATATTTGAAACTTGCTGGGGGTCTCTGTGCCCTGTACCTGCATGTGTGGGAGGAAGCGACGCTTCATTCTAGGAGGTGGCAGTGTCCCAGAGCACTCTGGCTTCACTTGTGTTTGCTGTCATAACCTTGTGAGGCAGTGGCTCTTCCTTCCTGTATCTGTATTGCAGGGAGCACAGAAAGGGTCCTGCCCTGAGGCTGGTGTGCCTATGTGCCATCGTAGAAACAGTAAACATAGAAGAGAAGCATGTGATATTTGTCAGGGAAAAGAACAATAATCTACTCTGATTTTTTGCATTTGGCTATATACATCACTGGAAATTTTGCAAAAGCCTAGCCAAAGAAGTTGTATAAACTGCCGTAAATGTAAACCAGATACTGTCAATTTAGGGCATTTGTAGTGATGGTGTAAACTGAGCCAGAAATGCTGAGCCGTGGGTCCAGGAGACGGCCAAAATGCAGCCAAAAGCCTTTTCCCTGTGTTTAATTTAGTACAAGTGTGACTGGATAGGTACCAAGCCATGGTCCTGGTCACGCTCTGCGTAGGGAAATCTTAGGGGAAAGTGACTGGGGACTCTCGGTGAGAAGTTGCAGATCTTCGATCAAGTTTTATGGTGAGATAACAAAAGTGGGTAAAATGGTACCTGGAAAACCTGTCTTGAGGGCTCATCTGTTATGCTTATCTAAGGATAGGCCTGTGAATTGCTAAGCAAGTAGATGTGAATTTAATTTGCCCATGCCCAAGCAGACTGAAAACCATTTGAACACAAACTGGGTGCCCCTATTTTATCAGCCTGGCTGATATCAGCCTGGGCTGACAAACCTCACTATGATTTTGGTACCTACAGCTTGTTACCTGTAAACCCCTGAGCAGTGAACTTGGAGAGAGGTGTTGTGCAAAAGGTCGCTCTGCCTCCCTTGGGTTTTGTATTTTTATTTAAAACCCTGTGGCTGGCTATGGTCAGAAACTGGGCTGGAATGGTCTTTGGGCCTGGTTTTTGCATCTGCTTTTTTTTCTGGTTGGCTCAGCACACATGGCTGTATGGGGGTTAAGCCTTTTATAAAAAGACTTTGAGATGTACTTCAAGCAAAGCTTTAAAGGTGACTGGATCTTGTTTTACGTGAGCCACCAAGGGAGAAAGCTGGATGCTAGAGCGCTTCTCTCGGAGCTGTGGTCCAAGCAGACCCAGGGAACTGGAAGCTGAAGCCAGACCAATTCAGTGTAGAAATAAGGTGCAGATTTTTTTTACAGTGAAGAAAACTAACTACTGAAATAATTTACTAGAGGCTGTACAGGGTTCTTTATCACATGTAGTCTTTAAATCAAGACCAGGTGTGTCTCTAAAATACAGCTTTCCTCAGCAGAAGGATGGGCTCACCCCACCACAGGGGATGATGTTCTCCAGCCAGACACCAGATTATTTGATGTAACATTGCCTACTGGACTTAAAAACCTATGGATCCTGTGGACAGAAAGAACTGCGTACTCCGTAACAGGAAATGGCTCTCGCATACACTAAAAGCATCTGTGAAAGTTTGGCAGATTTATGGAGAAAAGGGAGTGGAGTTGCCTCTTGCAGTTTTTGGGAGAAGACATCTCCTGGCATGTAAAAACCCAGAGGCTGGATAGTGGCTGGGCCTACAGGGGACCTGACTGTGTTTACAGTCTAAAGGACGAGCTGAGAAATACTGATGTACCCTGATTGCCTGCTGCTCCAGCAGTGGATGGGATTGAGAGCTGATGGATTTTATGGATGGGCTTCTGTACTGGCACTTGTGCCAGGAGCTGGCATGGTGCTGCAAGGCGATGGGATAGGGAACAAGGCTCTTCTTGTCTCCACGTCAAGAATGCAAAATGTATGTGTGAGAGTGTGTGTGGGGAAAAGAAAAGAGAAAAGCAAGCACAGCTCAGAGGTGCACTGGTATCAGGACATAGCTTATGTGTAAGGTTTCACTTTTGTCAGTGGGATTCAAGCCAGCTGGGGAGGTAGGCATTCAGGAAGGCGTGTGTTATCTGTGTTCCTCTCGACTGGGTAGCAGCTTGGCCGCTGCAGGAACTTTATTAAACTGAGACTCACTAAGTGAAGCTGTTCTGGAGAGAAAATAAAAAAAAAAAAAATAGGAAGAAAAAAAGAATCTCTCCCCGCCAGAAGTTGTGGCTTTTCAGAGCAATCTCATATGAGCTGCAAAATCCATGTAGTCAGCAGCCTTGGTTCCAGCTGCTCTGATGCCTGGAGAGGTGATGCTGTGCAAACAGAGCTGCAAATGAGGTGAGAGATATGGGGGCACAACGTGCTGCACTTGCCAGGCACTGGCAAACCCCTTTGCAGCGTATATTGTGCAGTCAGCGGTGTAGTCATGGTGCTCTTGTCGTGTACCTACAAATTCCGCATCTCTTTCCAAGCTGATTGTTTCTTCCTTGGCTGGCTGGGGATGTCCATATAATCCAGGATAAATCATTTTGATTCAGTGAGCAATCTCTCACCTAACTACCTCTCCCAGTCTCAGCCATCATGTTGGCAAGCTTTGCTGACAGATGATGCTCCATTTGGCAGACAGATTTCTGACATTTACAGCTTCTGCCTCGGTTCCACTAGAAACAGCCTGCATGGCAACACAATCTGACCCCACCGGGTTCCTGGCTCAGCTCATCATCTTTAGCTGTTTTAAAGGCAGCCTCTAAAAATCTCTGTGCTTCCCCTTTCAGCACCTCACAGCGTGAATGCTGCAGCACGCTTACGATGGGGAAAACAAGTCACAGCAAAACATAGGCTGGTTCTGGGAAGCTTTTTCACAGTCATCACTCATGTTGAGTATGAGTCCACAAGCTCTGTCTGAAACTGGGGCTATAGGTGAGGACATGTGCTGTTCCCACAAATTCCAGCACGCTGCCCCTATGCATGAGGCGCAAGAAGTGCTTTACCAGCTTGCTGAGCTGGCTCGGGGCCAGCAGGCAGAGTACTGCTGAGCATCTGCAAATCCTGTGCTGGAAGCGCTGTGGTTCCCCTCTCCCGGTGGGCAGTGAATGTGTGCTGCTCACTACAGCTGGTACTTAATCCCCCTTCTGCACTCCAGCACTTCTCCGTTCCTCCGGGGAATCCATTGCCAGGCTCAGACACACTGGCTCCAGCATGGACAATTCACAGGTGCCCATGGGCTGGCCCACTTTACCCTCAGTCTGCTGGCCCAGGAACTGGGGAAATCAAGATACATTGGCTCTGACATAAATGCTTCTGTGTCATTTGCTTAATTGCATTCCCTGGCTCTGGATCATTCTTAAATCTTAGAGAACAGGATCGGATTTCCCAAGATGTTCAAGCGTCTACAGTTGTAGGTGGGCTCCTACTGGGATCTGCAAACATTCCCAAAACGGCAAGCCAACTAATTACTTCCCAAAATCTGTTTAGTTTTTCTGTCTCTGTGGGGAGGGGCCAGCCTCACAGCAATCAGGCAGTTCAACTTTTGCATGAACTGATGAGCGGCAGGTAAGAGCTGATTCTCTGTCCTATCCTCTGACTCACCTGTGCACCTTATAGCCAAGGCTATCGCAGTTATACCATATTTGCTTCTAGATAACCTTTATTCAGTACCTTGCTCTGATCACTGCCTGATGTTGAAATCATGAGTACAAAGAAAAACGTGCATTCAAAAAGCCCCTTTGTGCGACTTGCCTGTGCAGTCTGTGCCTCCAGACCCTGAGCTTTCCAGACCAACAGCCTCCTTTAACTTGCATCATTTTTCTTGCCTTTTGTTCCATTAAAATGTTTGCTTCATTTTTAAATCCCAAATTAAATAAGCGATCCCTATGTTTTCCGATGTCTGTTTTTGAGCTCTTCTGAAAAGCACAGTTTTCATTTCCATGGGCTTTCCTTGCTTCCTATGTTCTCACAGGTGCTGCCCTTTGGGGATGTCTGAGTGGAGTGTATTTGCATGTTGTTCACATTTGCAGAAAGGATATTGGGGCATTCAGAGGTTGAGCGAGTTCCTCAGGCTCTGAATGGGCCAGTGTCTGAGCTCAGAAGAAACCTGAGGGCACCAGAATAATTTTTTTCTTTTTTACATCATGTTTGAGCCTTGCCTGTGATCACCCAATGCAGATCAGATTAGAGCTTTTCCTGCTACTGAACAAGTTCTTCCTCTTCTTTGCCCCTCATGTCTCTCCTGGCTGAATTGTCCCTTCGGAAGTCAGGAGACCAGAAGGAGTGCCCAGGTAAAAATGGCTAAGGGTAGCAGTCCCAGACTGCTCACCCGCCTTTTCTTCTTGAACCAGTTATGCCCAGAAATATTGCCAACAACAAAGAAAAATTTTCAGAGTTCAAAACTGAAACTCTCTTGAATCAAAAATCATTACTTTACCTAGAAATCATTCAAATTAAAAAAAAAAAACAAGCACTTGTACAGATTTATATTTTTTTCAATTAAAAAATGTCACCTGAAAGGAGACTTTCACCAGAAGTGAAACTTCCATCTCTACAGTAAGCATTTGCCCACTCTACCTTCCGGCCATGTCTAATTCTGCCCTGGTATTTGGTGGTGTTTGTTGGATTTGGTTAGGCATATTCAGAAGAGAGGTTTGTGTGCCCATGTCCCAACACACACTTGGTGTCTGGGTGCATATTTTGTGTCACAGGACCAGGGTGCTTCTCTGGGTGTCCCCAGGCTGAGCGCTGGCCCCTAACAAAGCAGTCTGGTGAGCCATTTTGTTTCTCCTGAGGCTTTGACATTTGCATGTTGGTGTTTTTATAATTCCTGGGATTTTTCCAGACCTCTGCATGTCCTCTGGCAGAAGTCGCTGCACATTCCTGCATTTACACCTTCTCCTTTATTTCCATCCTGACCCTCTGAGTGCCAAAAGGTTTTTCTACAGAGGAAATAAAACCTGTGTGCCCTGGAAGCTGCAAGGGCACAGGCTGATCAGGGAACACCACAGCATGGTGATGAATATCCCTGCAGAGCATTTTCTACTGCATATAAGCCCAAACCAATTGACTTGAGAAAGGCTTTTTTATAAGACTTGTCTCAAAAACAGGACTAATAATATTTTTACATGGCAGATGTGTTATAGTGCTTTCAATCTGTTCACATGGCTGGGAAAGTGACCCATCTTACTTTTCATAGCTGCCATCTGTTGGTGAAAATCATTTCAATGCAATCAACCAAGTCATGGTTTTGTTTGGGTTTTTTTTTAATTTGTTTTGTTCTGGTTTTAATTATTATTGTCTCTGGGAATTTAATTCTGGGCTTTTAGAGTAAGACAAGCATTTCTCTTGGTCTTACAATGGCTGCTTGAAAGGGCTTCCTGATGATAGAAAATATTCTATCTTTCTGCTTGCTTGCAAGTTTTTCAAAAAAATAAACCAACCAAAACCAAACCTTTGAACAGGTGAGCACTCAGTCAAAGCGGTGGAATGATTGATTTGAAGCCTTCTCACAATGCTTTGTCCAGGTCAACAGCAGACAATAATTAAAAGATCCATATCAACATGGCTCAGGTTTCAGGCAAATTAAGAGCCCAAGAATGCCAAGAGACTCTTTCTCTTGAAAAAGAGAAAGGTCACATATTATTCCCTAAAGTAAAGCTTGTTTCTCAAATTCCCCTATGCCAAGATCATACCCAGTCCATTCTTATTAGGTAACAATTTGCTTTGTTTATTTTTATCAACAGTCATTGCTTCTGCCTTGTAATTATGCTTTGTAGTGACAAGGAAGTAGAAATGGAGAAGCTTCTCTGAGCAGCCAGCAGAGAAGTGGGCTGCGCTTCTGCCGAGAGAGAGGGTATGAGGATGGGCAGAATCCCAGCAGGTGGGGGCAAGTACTGCTTTTTCAAAGAATTTATTGGTGGTGTCCTATCTCCATGTGTGGTGGGGATCCTGGGTTCCAAAGCATTGAGACCTTCAAAGGAGACAGGAGCTGGAAGCCACCATCTTCCCACAAGTGTCTCACTGGAGGTGCTGGTGCTCCAGACAACACCACCACCCTGCTGCTATTCACTCCTGCCTGGGGGAAGCGGTGGAGGCTGCCAGCTCTGTGTCTGAGGCTAAGGGAGGCTCCTTGGAGAAATGCTGCCCTGAAGGATCTCACTTGGTACCTAGCCCTTTTCCCCAAATCCCTGCTGGACGTCTAAGGAGCTGACATCTGAAAGCCTGGCTGGACTCACAGCCATGCATGCCTTTGCGCCTCCTGCACTGAATGTAAAACCAGCTCTGGTGAAACATCTCTGCTGCTCTTGGGATCTCCCATGTGCTGGCAGTGATGGTGATGATCTGAGGCCACCTCCCTAAGAGGGTGAGAGAAATTCCCAGGTTTCATAGCACCCAGCCAGCGCCTCAGCTGCTGCAGGGATCTTCTTAACTGTTTGCGCATCTGTGTACAGCTCATCTCTGAATAGAAAACTGCGTGCTTTCATAGCCACATCTTCAGGACCCTGCCTTGGAGTGGGGTGGACACAATCTGTCAACAGCAGGTCCTCTGTGTGGATGGCAGCAAAGTGATTCAAATCCCCATAGTGACTCTGTGGACTTCTACAGCAGAGCAAATGACACCATGGAAAGAAAAGTTTAAGTCTGTCTTTGTGGTGGTAAAAATTTAGGAGTGATTCTACTGCAGGCAGCAGAGTTACTGTGATACAGGCAAGAAGCAAATCGTGTCCTCTCTTTTCTCAGTATGGGCAAGAAGAATTTCTGTCCCATGCAGCATTGAAAAAACGGGATGGAGAGAATTAGTTTTTGTTTTGAAAGCACTGGAAATCAGAGACTTTTAAAGCATTTGCATGGAAGTACTATCATTTAAGAAGATTGCAGGAGAGTTTTGGTTAATGTAACTATTCAATTACCTATAGAAAATGGAATTTACCATGTAGGAAAAATGGTTGAAGGAGAAAAAAATCCCATTCTTAAAAGAAGCTGAAGATGGTGTCACTCTGTTGGTTTCAGAGTGATCTTATTTTTAACTTCTCCTGAGAAATTTTGACTGTATCTGTGTATTTTTACAAAGTCCTTAGGGATCCGCTGCAAATTTCTTGTACTTTTTGGGAGGGAATGTGATTTTTTTTTTTTTTTAAGCTAGAAACTAGTCATATACTGCTTATTAGTTTTTACCTGCATTTATGTTTCCATCAAACAAAGTTCTGATAATCACTATAATAAGGGCTGTGTTTATTGTGCCAGAACAGCTTTTTTGTTATAAAAAATCTCACAAGAAAAACATCTGTTTTGAAAAAAAGCATTTTCCTGTGACAAAAACCCCATGCTTTAAAAAGTGTTTTACTTTTTTTTTAAGTGTTTAACATTTTTCAGAGCAGGTTGGGAAAATGAAATGAAAAAAAAATGTGGAGAGCTGAGAATAAAGGTAAGAACCTCTTAGACTGGCTACAGATGTGGGGGGTCGTGGTGACTGTGCTTTTCCTATGTAAGTACAAATGACTTCTGAGATTTCATATCATTATGATCTTTGTTAAGGTGGACCAGCTCTTCACTAGGAACCTGCTCAAAATACCTAAGCACTACTCTTCCACCTTAAAGTAAATGTTCGGTTAAGTGAAGCTGAATTTCACACGGCCAGGTAAAGACCAGTGGAGAGCTCACACTGCAGAAACAGAGGTCAGGTTAAACAGGGCTCTGTCTCGCATTTTGCCTATCTCCTCTGTCTGTAGCTTGGCAGAGGTGGGCAGCAGGTGAAAGGGGAGGAGATGAGATGGTGAAAGGGGTGATGACAGATGGGTACCACCCATACATTCCTCCTCAGATGCATTTTCACATCTGTTTGGCATTTCAAGGGTTGTTTTCCTATGAGCATCATCCTATGACATCCAAGCAGGTGAGATCCTGCACTTGAAAGGCCAGGAAGGAGAAGAGTTTACCAGGGAGGTACATCTGACACGTGTGGTAAAGTGTGGCTGTATAAATTAAAGGGCTGAATGAGCCTCCAAAGAAATATGGAGTATCCAGCCTCTACCACAAAATCAATGAAGTCTCTGGGTTTTCCTTTTCCTCACAGGGAGAAGGTATTTTTCCAATGGTCTGAACTCCTGACCCAAACTTTCACAGATCCGTAAGTGGATGTATTTTGTTACTCCCCAGATGCTACTATTTTTAAGATCTGGATCATCTATAGAAAATAGGACTCAGATGCTTAAATGTCTTTCTAGGAACTCTGCCTGGGGAAGCAAACAGTCTTCATCTTTTAAAATCTCCTTTCACCCTGTGGATTTTGCTCACTTGTAGCCTTGCCTTCTGTCTTGCCAGCAATGCAGTTTGCCTGGGCATAAAGCCTCCATCCCCATAAATGTCAGCGGTACTGAATGCTGTAGGGTTACTCCTCTGCAGTCCAGGGGAGAGGAACACAACCACCCTGTCTCTTCCATCTGCTGGCATCTGTAATGTAGAGGAAATGAGAGACAGAGGCATTTGTTCAGAAACTGAGCCTTTAAAGTGCCTTTAAATACCTTAGCTGAATATCTTTGCTCTACGACTTACCAGTCCTGCTGCAAATGCAAAAAGTAGACTGCAAAGATCTTTTTATGAGCATTTTCAATGGATTTTGGTAAATAGAATAAACATACATGTGTAAAATTCACCAAACCCAGTTCTGAGACTACTGCTGTACTGCAAAAGTCAAATCAATGTTATAACTGAATCTGAGGCAATGAGCCTCAGTGAGGCACCAGTGAGCGCAAGCAGCAGGTGTCCATTTCAAACCATGGGATCCCCACACCAAGGAACACGTGTGCAGGTGCCCAAAGGAGACGTTTCCCTTCGAATGGCTGTCTCAAATATTCTTATGCTCTTCGTGGGCACAGGACATGATTGCTTTTAGTAGTTTTTGGATCTTCCACCCAGGGAGGCAGCCCAGCATGTGAAAAGCAGCTCAGCTCTGGTTAGGACATTAGAGGGGACAGTGACAGCCTAATCTAGCATGGAGGCAACCTCTGCTTTGGCTCCTCTGCTGATCCAGTAGAGCAGGATTTTCTTCTGCTCTGTCTTGTATCAAAAGAAACCAGCTGCTTTGACTTAGAAAGCATCTTTAAGCTTTGGGATCAATTAAGTGGCTTATTGCTTTTGGAAATAGATTTGATCTATTCAACTCACAGGAGGGAGGTGGGAGGCCACTGTGGAAAGCTCAGTCTCTCCTGACAGTTTCCTTGCAAAATCTGCTATTGAGGTGTCATGGACAATATTTCTTCTATATCACAAATGCCGAATGTGAGTTTTTTCCATGGATAAAAGGAAAAACCATCCTTCTGGAACTCCATATAAGACTTTTTACCTATTAATGGAGTTTCTGTCATTATTTCATTAACTCTTGGAAAATATTGCGTGGTGGGAGATTAGGGAAGCAGCTAGAGTTTAGAATTTTTTCCCATGATACTTAACACGTAGACAGGGCTACCTTTCCATTTTTGTCAGGATGAGAGCCACTTAGGATAAAGAAATTCAAGTTTGCTACACACCAGACACAGGCCATATTTGGGTAACTTTCCTCATGAGAATCAAGTACAAGTTTCAGACTAAATCTTGAAGGCACGCTGTGGCATGGATCCAGTCTATCTAAAAGATTGCCTGTAGCTCTGGAATGAGGACAGTGAAGGAAAATCTTTTCCCAAACCACAGTGAGACTTTCTGGTTCCCAAATAAAACTCCTCTGTGTGGTGACGCCTTCTCAGGGATGGATGCTCGTGCTCTCCTCCATGGTAGTAGGACCTCAAACACTGCGGTATTGCTGCTGGATACCATTGGGCTTTGAAAGGTCACCATCAAACACTGCAGTCCCCGTTGTTTTTCTTTACATGGGAAACACGTCTCTCATAGGTCCCTCTGCCAGGATGCTGAGTAAATGTACTTCTACGGGAATGCAGCCCTCCAGTCAAGCAGTGAGATCTTCACATCTTTCCTTAGCTAAAATTTTGCTTTCTCCACTGTTTATCTATTAGCCATGCTCCTGCAGAAGGCAACGGGAAGCCTAAAGGAGATTGGTGGGACTAGCGGCTGCACTAGATGGCTACCTCATTGACCAACATCGTGACCATGGACAAGTCCCAAGTCTGTTTTGAAGAAGCATGTTGCATGTGATCTTTTTTCAGTTATAGTTACTCCTTCACTAAGGTGGTCTCTGCTAGGTGTTGGTAGCGGCCTGAGTGTCCTACAACGGAAGAGAGGCAGAGCTCCATAGGAAAGACAGTAGCTAAGGTGCCTTGCTACTATTTGAAGGAAGTGGCACCAGACTCTTCGGCAGGTGAAGTCTAGGGGTATTTTTCCAAGAAACCTGGAGCTCTCAGAAGGGTTTTAGTTCAGTCAGTTGATGAGTAACATAAACTCTGGGCTTAGAAAATAACAGGCATTAAAGGTGATCAGGGATTTTACAGTCTGCATTCCTAAAACTCTAGAGAGCAAGGTATTAGGTGGAGGCTAGAACCATTTATTTTAGTTATATTAAATGGAAACTCTAGACACTGTCTGACTCTGCCTGTTCCAACTGCTAACACCACCTGGCAGAAAGGTTATATTATTATTATCTGCTGTTTACTTTTCTCCTTTTAAAAATCTTTCAGCCTCCCAGTACAGAAATGGGCACAATGCCATGAGGTCTAAGACACCAGGCTCAAATGAGGAAAAGCAATCAGATATGGAAAGTAGTTGCAAACATTTTTCATCCAGCTATCTGGGCAATCCATGGGAATGCCAAAAGGATCCGGATTAAAACAGTCTACTATCTGTAAAAGGGGATGACAAGTAATATTTTTCAAAAAGATACAGAGCAGTTGTACTCATGAATCTGCAGTTCAGGTAATGCTGATTCACTCACACACCCAACCTAGCCAGCAGCTAACCAGGACCATGGGAAGGACCATTGCCTGGGCAATGGGCACCAGGACACCATGGCTCTTCGGCAGGTCTGCAATCTTCCCCAGGGCACTGCAGACTCACCAAGCTCGGTGCCTCACTTTGTTCCTTTGTGGTATTTTTTGGGGAGCTCGTTGTTGTGTAGGGTTTTCCCAGGTATGTGACAGTTCCAGCAGGTGAGAATGGCAGGAGTTCAGTAGGGATGTTTTTAGGGTTGTATGAAATAGGTGCTGAAGGAGCAAAGAGCTACTCTGAAACATTTCTGGGGCCTCAAAGCCCCACTGGTTCCTTGCATTTCTATCTCAGGACCAACCACCTCTGCTACATCTGTAAAATTTGCCATCCTCAAAAATGCAAATAAAAGGGGGATTTTCCCCATGCTATTGAAAAGCCTTAAGCCAATTCCCATGTTTAGCACCTTGCAAGAAAAGATCCTTGCAGGTGAATGATTCTCCTCATTTACAGCAGTACAAAGTGAAAATCTTGTTTCAGAAGCCTTTATGCTCCCTTTTGGAGGCAGGGGGAGTGAAAGCCTTCTCGGGCATGGCAGCTCATGCCCCATGTGTCTGTGCATTGCTATGATGTTTCCAGGCCCTGTTGCTCTTTCTGCACAACATAGATCCAAGCTGCTGACCTCCACCCCACTCAGTAAACCAGGAAAACCAAATCCATTTTTCTCCCTGGCTCTTCCCGTAAGGATTTGACACTCAGAACAACTATTTTAGCATGGCAACCACACCAAACCCACCAGGAAGAATAAATTAATTCTTAAAAATAAACAGCTGGCCATAAAAGAGTCCAGGAAAACCCTGGCCTCTGCTCTTCTGATAGCCTAGGGGTCTCAATGACAAATCACCCTTGCTACCTACCCCCAGTGAATATTCCCTGCTTGTCAGGCCAGCTAATCATTTTGGAGTGGACGTAATACATCTCCTGCCAGGAAAGGTTTGTGAGGCACATGATGCTGTAAACGATCTTCTGTTTATCTAATCTCTTCTCTTGCTGCTATCATTGCACATATATACAAACTCCCTTTATAGCTTCCCTCCAGCCACTGCTCTGGTTACAAGCTTAAACAAGTCCTTGCTCATTTTAGAGCTACAGGCTTATTTAAGGAAATGAATGCAATAGCACTAGGCTGTTATTGTCTCCCAGCAGGTAAAGTGAAGTGCTGCCCGTACTCTGCCTGCTTTCAGTAGCAAGGTAATGATCTTTGCAGAAATTACTCTCCACTCAACAGCTGCTCAGCTGTGACACAGGTCTGCTGTTCTTTGCTCATCTCACATATGCAGAGACGACCCTAGTTTGAATCAACATATGGAAATAAGCCATAAAAACAGAGCAGTATACCCAACTTAGAGGAAGGTACAAGAAGTATGTCTGTCACCCAAGAGCTGGATCCTGATTTCTGCTGATGAGATTGCGATGCAGCTCACTAGACACTCAGACGAAGCTGAAGAGAGATGGTAAATGAACACACTATCCAGCACCCAATGCACATTCCTAAAGCAAGTGCTTAAGCCACAAGACTGCAATAAAAGTGTGGCTTAATATGTAGGCCAGTACTGGAAGTGACCTTTTCTCTGTGTTGCCAGAGAGAAATATGAGACCAAAGAAGGTTTTATGATAGCTTATAATGTCCCTATCACTTCTGTAGTGAGTGAGCAGGCAGGCGATTAAGTTTTAATTGAAAAATTGGTGGGAATGGGGGAAAAAAATCAGAAAAAATAAACGCTCAAGTCAGCAAGTCACATTAGTGACAGCAGCTAATGTTTCTAACATGAGCTTTAAATCCTTAGCCTCCCTCCAAAGTAAATGTATTATGCATTGTTCGTAATGTTCTTAATTGGACATATTTAGCCATGCAAATAGTAGAAGTACATTCATTTATTTTCTCAGAGCCTGGATCAATATTAATAAGTCATCTTAGGAGAGATGTATTTATAGACATCACCTGCACAAAGCGGTTTGAGTTTGTAAGCTGGGTATCTTGGTTTCCTGAAACCAATCTCTGAAAACAAGAAGCTGGATGGAGGCATTAAGGTTTGTGATGGTGGGGAAAATGGATCAGGACTTTCCTGGCAGGGGGCTTGGAACTAGATTATCTTTAAGGTCTCTTCCAACCCGAACCATTCTGTGATTCTGTGAGAAAGCACTGTTTCAGGACAGAAGGTCTCTCTGAAGCCATCTCAGACCTAGTCTCCAGAGGGCCGGTACCTGCTGGAGCAACAGGATTTGCTCTCCCATGGTCTGCAGCCTCTGCTTCGGGCCACGGGCTGTGGCTATGTGCTCTTATCCCAGGCTGTGGCTGTGCCTTTTGCTTCTCCAGGCCCTCCACTGCACCTGCCCCATGTGTAACCCCAGTAGCAGTGCCCAGAGCTTCCTGGGTGCCAGGAGACTCGCTTGATGGCTTTGATCCACCACCTGGTTGAGTTTTCCCATCTACTATATACAGTTATTAACTGCGGAGAGATTGTGAAGAACGTAGTACAAGAGACGTAAGGCTCTCTTTAAAGCATTAGCAAGAATTGCTGGCACTGGTGACAATAGGAAATTACATTTTCTGGGTAAAAAGAAAATTATGTATTCAGGCATTCTAGTCCCTGGGAGAAGGGAGGCTAGTTAATCAGTGCATGTCGAAACATCCACTGCCAGTGAAAACACATTTGAAGAAAATCCAAACACAGTAACCAAGAAGTTCAAGTTTTTTCTTTCTAGGAACCAGCCCAAATCCAGCTCATACTGGAGATAGTTTGCTGTCTGAGAGCAGCCTGTGTGAGATCCCAGCCCCTGTCCCACCACCAGGTGTTGGCAGCAGAAACCTCCTACCAGTGGTCCCTGCACTGCTGGCTTCAGACCCCAGAGAGTCCACCGTGGAGGGAGTTTCTCTGCATGGTTCATGTATGATAAGGATGGTGAGGGCTGAGAAGAGAAAATACTGAGCTTGTCATAGGCTGTAGCCTCCTGATAGTCAAGGAGTTAACATATTTTTCAGTGTTTTTGTGTTGGGTTACTCTTGTATTATGAAATTACCAAGGAATTTAACAGGAAGACTGCTTCTGCACTGAAAGTATAAATGAGAAAATCTTGTCCTTTTAGCTTTGCATTACAAGCTCATTTTTAACTCCAAATGGTCTTTTTTTTTCACTCACTCATTCAGGAAATATGGTGATTTTTCCCACCATCCTGAGGAAGGGAACAGGAAAAAAATGGGTATTTCTACGTGCATAAAGAATAAAATATGACAAATGCAATTTCAAGCCATTTCACCCTTTGCTGCGAGTGTTTTCACTTTGTCCCTCTGGGCGCCCCAGATCCAGATGGGGTTTGCACTCTGCTGCTGGGGCTCCTTATGCTGGGCAGTACCATTACCCAGGGTTAGGAGATGTATTTGCCATCTCAGCAGCTGTACAGAAGACAGAGACCGTCCTGGGCAGAGACTGGCCTGCGATACTCTGCTGATAAATAAACATCTCTGTTTCCCTTTTGCACTATGCAACTTGATTGTAAAGGTTTCAAAGAAAAGTTGAGCTGACATCAAAAAAAGACTCTCCAATGCAAATAAAGGGAGATTTATTTTCTTATCAGGTTTCTCAAAGGCTCCTTCTCTGTGCCCTTTCTGTACACAATGGTTTTCACCATTCAGGAATGCTTTCATTTAATGTCTGAAATAGCTTTTTGTATCTCCCGGTATCTTTCTATAACCATAAAATAAACATTCTTTCCTTAACAGGTCTGAGGATGTAGGGTTTGGGGCAGCATGAAAATAATTGATCCAGAATATAATTTTTTTACTCTTTGTACTATTAGACTTTGTTTTTCACTAGGTCACTCTTTATGTCCTTGTCTTCTCATAAAAGTTTGGTCAGTAAAATGCTGTAAAGATGTAATTTTCTGTTTCACCCAAAGTAGTTACATCAACTCAGCTTAAATGTTGAGAACGTGACACCTTTTGTATTGGTACAACTTATCGCCCTTGCTGTGCAGGAACAGAGACGGCAGTATGCATTTGTATGTAAGCATGTATACTTACACTGGTATCAGGGCACCTGCGGTGGACAGGACTGTATTCATGCAAGTCTGCTGGGATGGTTATGGGGACAGCTGGAGAACTCCTTATGACTGAATGGGATCTACTGAGGGATTCTCTCACAGCAGCTTTGCCAGGTCCAGGCTGCTCTTGGGAACAGAAGGACCACAGGGTAGATCTACTCTGATTGCAACTTTATGACCCTCTCTGAAGTCTACTTTTCCAAGGAAAAGAACAAACCTTCCCCAGACCTCCAGCACAAGCAGCTGCCACTAGCATCATTGAACAAGAGCGTGCCTTGTGCTGCTGCTGATTTTTTCAATTTTTTTTAAACTAGACAAACAAGATGCAGCTACAATGATGATGGGACTTCAGTGTATCAAACTGCAGACACTGGTAGGCAGGGATGCCTGTCTGCGATATGAATTCCTGTACAGTGATAATGGGTTATCGGGATTTCCTGCATGGCTGTGTGAATCGGGGCCATCTGTCAGCAGCTTTCTGTGGTGACAGGCCAATGCTGAAAAGACGGATGGAGGGAATCTGAAGCGAGAGCCCTTCCCAGATGTAGGGGAGGCTGAGCTAGATAGATTTACAGTCTGCCTCATTCTCTTTAGGAGTGATGCTTTCCTGAAATGTTTGGGTTTTTTTCCTCTGTACATGTGATATTTTGGCACTAGGTTGTTCCCCAGGTAATGCACTAGCTTCTGGGAAAGAGAAATGCAGGGTCTCAGCTCAGGTAACCACTCTACATCTTGGGCAGCTGTATCTCAAAACCTGCCTGAAGATGAGAGGGTGTTTTACCCCAATCCTAACTTCCAAAGACTGAGGAGAAGACAAATCAGGAAGAGGCAGAGGGAGCTCACCCATTATCTGTAACCAGACAGAGATTAAAGATATAGCTTAAAAGTAGCTGCCTTGTGCTCTGACAACAGTTTATCAAAATATTTACTGTATCTCCCTTGACTTAATGTAGTTTTTGGCGATTCTCTGTGCTACCCTACCAAACTAATTTATTGCAATTCAAGTATGCCATTGTTGGTTTTGAACTCAAACTAATGACTTTAGTGGTGATTTATGTTTAAGAAATAGGAGCTGCCCAGTACTGGTGAGCTATCCTACAACAACAAACCAACCCAGGCAGTGTAGTCCTCATAATAATGTTGTTTTGTGGCAGTACAGATTAAATGTCCAGCCTTTCTAAGATTTCTATGCTTTTTTTGTGGTACTGGAATTGCTGAAGATGAGGTGGTTTAAAGCTATAAGCAAGGCAAGGACGCCAGAGAAAAGTAGTGTCTCTTGTCTGGTTTGTCTAGCTATGTCATTTAGTCTAATAAAAGATATTACCTCTCCTTCCAAGACTTTGTTGTGGACATTTTAAAATGGGCTTACTTTTAAAGAAAACGAAAAATTAGAAAGGATGCAGTGGAAAGTCACACACACACTCCAAAAAATGATCTGAGAGTTTGTGATTGCTTTGCAGTATGGGAATTGGAGAGCTCAGGCTACATAGTGCATCGAGAGAAAAAAAGAGGAGCCTTGCTCAGACTAGTAGGTGCCTTCATGGGAAGAGCTTACCCAGCTGTGAAGGGCTTTTTACTCTTGGGGAGTCACGGAAAGAACCACAGCTGGAGATTAAATTTGAACTAGAAATAATGGCATTATTATTTTTTTATGGTACGTTGCTTTCTATAAGCTTTACTCTACATTCAGCTTGCAGGCTCCATATGACAGTAACAAAGTGAAAATACAGGACCTGTACATCACATTGACTGATCCTTTCCCCTCTTGTAAAGACTAACTCTACAAATGAGTTAAAAGAGCATGGGATTAGCTCCAAAGAGTCTGAAGTCCTGCAGTGTCTCTGAGGCTAAGGAGGACACAGGGATTCCCGGCTCTTTGTGTTTGCCATCCTCCTCCAGAGGTAATGAAATACCATACAGCCAGGCACATACTATAAATAATGAATGACCTAAAGAACCAGTTGGAGACCACTAAACACTGGAGGGATTTACTGGCTAGCCTAGGATTTAAGAGACCTGCATCAAAAGATCCACTCTGTCCAAGAGAGTTAGTAGCTCTTCCCTTCCTTCACATTTATCTGTGAAGATAAATGCATTAAGGCTTGTAGAAAGCTCATGTGCTGCAAAGTGAAGGCCAGGCGCTTAAGAACTAATCAAAGGATGTGGACATACAACAAATAGGTTGGCGGCTGATGGGACAGGCTTTCAAGAGGATCCAAAGCCTTTCCCCTGAAAAAAGCAGGGTGAATATTTGTCTTGCTGACTGTTCAACAAACATTGCCCAAGCAGTTCTGGCGCAGCCACCCAAGGTGCCGGACTGCCCTGCCATCTGCTCCTGCCTGCGTCTCAGTGCGCTCGCTGCAGGCGGCCACAGCAGCCTGGTGAGAGGATGGAAATCACGGGGAGAGACAGTGCAATTGATGGCTGATGATTGAATACCATCAGCCTGCAGCCTTGCACCCAGTTAGCAAAGCCCCATTTAAAACCAATTCAAAGCGAAGCAAGGACAAGTGTGCACACTTCCAAGTTTCTCCTCTCATCTCTTCAGTTGTTCCCTGCCCCTTGGTTTCCCTCATCCCTGGGATTATTTTGCCTTGAAAATAATCAAGGTCCTTTAGACCACACACATTAACAGCCTTGTGGAGACAAAGCAGTTTGCCACCCACACGTGCTGAAGGAACCAAGTTGTACCAAAAGGCCCACTTAGGGACCCCTTTCCTTCTGACTGGGAAGTTGGAAAGATGATATTGCCTGACCCACTTGATTTGCTGAGGACCAGCAGTGCAACGGATAAGGTCTGGCCACAGGAAGAGTGTCAGCAAGTCTCCCTGCCCAGGTTAAGCTTTTCCGTGCCTTGGGGGTATGAGGTGAAGTTCCTGTTGCTTGAAGATTTCATCTGGGTGAGGGGGTTGGCAAGACATCTCACCCAGGGAAGGAGACTTTTGTAGATCTTATTTTTGTACATTTATAGAGGGCAGAAGCACCGAGCAGGAGGGATGGGATAATTAATGGGAGCTGCTCTTGGATCAGTTAGTAGCACACAGCCCCCGTCCCCCAGAGCAGCTGGTGCTGGTGGCTGCAGCTCAGCCCGAGGCTTGGCTGTTCTGTCCAGGGAAGGTCTGATCCACAGCCTGCCAAAAGCAGTGGGGTCCCCAGCCGACTCCGGTGAGCTGTGGATCAGGCTGGTGCCCACAGGTGCTGCCTCTGGTGAGGCTCCAGCACAGTCACAGGGAGCTTGGAGAAACGGGGATGGATAAACAAGCCACAAAAACCGGCTTCCCACTGGACCTCTCCTGCCAGGCAGAAGCCCCTCTGCTGCTGGGCTTCTGTTAAGGGGTGTCAGGTGCCTGCTAATTACAGCTAATGAGGAATTTAATTGCCCTTCAGCACATGGCTGGCTGTTCAGGCTGCTGTGTGGCTGGGTGGTGTCTCAGTGTGTCCTTGCTGGGCTCTGGCCCACACACGTGGTGGGAAGGGGCAGGAGGCCTTCCCCTGCCCTCAGCATGGGGGGCTCTGTGGGGAGGGCTTGTCCCAGACCCACAGTCCCAAGCACATGCACGTGCTCTTCTGGTCTGCTCGCTTGCATCTGGAGGTCCCTGGATGTGGTAACCCTTCCTGCTGGGATCTGTCTCCTCTGCTCAACCTGGGGACTCATGAAGGCTTCCTGGCAAGGTACATCCTTCTGGAGGGAGTGTTGGGTTTGTGCAGCGGCTGTTGTGGGCTGTGCGGGGATGGCAGAAAGCAGGAAGCTGGTGTTCTTGTGTGGTGAGGGGCTGGTGAGCCCCTGCTGATGGTCTGGGTCCCCCTGCCTTACCGTGTGCTGGGTTTGCTTTGATCCGAATTGGCCTGCTTGGTCTGTGTGTTTGGGGGATGGAGCCAGGCGGGAAGAAGATGCTTGTGGAGCATGTGCAGGAGGACAGGCATTGGCTTGGAGCTGCTCTATTTACAAGCATGCTGCCCCTTACAATGTAGCAGCCACATAGCATCTCTGGCGTCGGTGTCTCTCCTAGTCTGACTCCCCAGCACCTTGGTTGGCCCCGTGTACCTCCCCTGTTCTCTGTTATGTGGCATGTATAGCCCCTCTCCTCTCATCTGTGCGTCTGCATGTAGGCTACGTACCTACCCTGAGAAAAATAGGTCCCTGCCTCATTTTATGCAAAAGATGGTGGCTATGTTCAGGTATAATCCAAGTAGGTAAGGAGGTGTATAACATACTTCATGTTTTAGAGAGTCATGTTATACCCTAGAAGAAGCCTAGCTTCTTTCCTAATCATTTAACAAGTTTAAATTTGTATAATCCAGTTTACCGCATCAATCATCTTTTTATTCATGAACAAAGGCAAAACCTTCCTCAAAGAGCTTGAGTCCCAGACTGAAGTTGCCCTTAGCCTGTTTACACTCAGCACAAGGCCTTTACTTTCCTGAAGGCAGCTGATGTGTAACCAGGATTTTATAAAAAGACCATTACTGTAAACAGCTGAATGGGAGATAACTCATTTGTGTGTGTGCGCTTGGCTGTGTGACTTGAGAATAGCCGTGCTGGCTAGAGAGCATGGATGCGGGTTAGAGCTGGGTGTGATTTACCCTCTGCAAAACTGGCTGGATCCAGCAAAATGTCCTTGTCTGTTTGATTTCATATCAATTGAATGTGTTCTTATAGACTTGCTGAAAACTGATGAGGTTTGGATTTCGTTTGACAGGACGCAGCCAAGAGCATTTTAGCATTTTTAGCAGCAATTTTTTGACTGCTACGAAATTCTCTGAACCACTTCATCTTACTAGATGACTGAATTCNAAAAAAAAAAAAAAAAGACAAGTAGTAAATGGAAGGAAATGGGATCGTTTTAACAGCTACCAGGTGGTGGGTTACAGGAGATCCAAATGCCCCTGTGTTACAGTCTGATGTACGGCAGGCAGCTCGGCTGGCCGTGGGGGGGAAAAGGCTGCAGGCCAAATTATGATTCTAGTCCTGCTTGCGTAAGACTAGAAGAAGCCTTTCAGCCTGGAGAAGTTTACAGAAATGGCTGAGTTTTGAGCAAGTCAAATGCACTCTTTCACGTACCCTGTTTTGCAGGCAAAATATTGCGAATGCAGAACTATAAAGCCTGTATTGAATCTTTGCTTTCCTGCAGAAGTGCCTCATTCAGTCATGTTTTTAAGCCTCCATTCAGTGGCTGGTGGGCCAGAACCGTGCTGGGGGGCTGTGCAGTAGCCCTGTTGTAGTTCACTTCTGATCGGTGACATGGGCTGACACTGTTGTGACACATGGGCACAGGGGGAGGCATAAGCTTTTATGTGCTCTCAATGCAGGGCTCTGGGACGAGTCTCAGCTGAGTGCACCTGCAAAATGCAGGGGCAGCTGAGCACCACAGCACAGAAAGGAAAGGGGAAATCTTCCCTGTTGCAGAGGTACCCCTTGCTAGAGAGAGGGGTTGGCCGGCCCTGTAGCCCAGTTGGAGTCAGATCACCTGCTTCAGTCCCTTGTGTTATTCCTCCACTCTGATAACTCTTTTGAACTCATTCAGCAGACTGGCCTTGGCCCCTTCCTGATCTGGGATGGATTAACTTTGTTTTTAGCATATCCATTTCTATAGGTCACCTGTGGCTTCTAGCTTTGGCATGTGCAGTTAGTGGAGGTAGCGCTGGCAAGGTATAGGGAAGTACAAGGCAGGAGTCCCCAAAGGCGAGTGCATTTGTCTGCTCTCTGGAGCATCTACAAGTCCCAGAATTGTTTGGTGTCTCAGATTTCCCATCGGTGGGACAGAAATTGAGAAGGCAAGTGCATGTATGCTACAGGTCATGTAATACACAGTTTCTTTCAGGCAGTATATAGCTGATGCAGCTTAAGGTGGAACCAAAGCTGTCCTGGATCACTTGGGGCTGACATGAGCATGCCTGCAGTTAGGGAGCAGTTCCACAATACCCCTTTCTCAGGATGAACTCAGCCCATGAACGCTTAGGTAAAGTTTGACCCTTGCCTGTGGGCCAGCCTCTCAGCAGACTTCTGACAACGCACTGCAAAATGACGGGGAAAAAAGCCTACCTACTCAGCAAGTTCAGACACTGTTGCCAAGGCAAACAGCATGGATGGAGGGTACTCAATATTTGGCAGAAAAGGTTGCACCCCAACATCTCTGAACGCTGAACTGCCTGTGGTTTCAGTGGGAGAGGGGTCCCAGCCTTATCTGGAGGATGAGGACTCCGTGCCCACTTCCTTCTCCCACAAGTAGTGTATGAGGCTGAACACCCTGTGTGTCTGCAGGAAATGAGAAAGCCCACGGCCTCCCTCAGCACAACCATCAGCACTGGCACTGACCCGTAGCAGCTCTCCCATTGTGGCTTCCTCATAACAGCAAATTTTTTTTTAATGGCTGCCATATCCCAGAGCACCTTCAGGTCTCATGTATGCCAGTCGGCTTGGAATATCACAGTGATGGTAACATGGACATATCTCTTGGAAATGCCCTGTGGCCATCCTGGCTTTAGTGTGGCCACTAAAGTCTACAAACAATTTAGCAAGATAAAGTCAAAACTCTGCACTGGCGGAAACATGACATGTTGTTTGTGTGTCACCTAGGTGACATCTAAACAGCTGTCCATGGACATCTGATCTGAGCAGTGTGGGCTTTCCTTTGTGCATTGCCCTGGGGCTTTGCACCCTGTCATTGATAATTATGTTATGTTACGTGTAGATCTAGAAGCTGACCCTGTGTAACACGGCATAAAGAAATGCAGGGAATATATTGGGACAACGGGGTGGATCCTAATCAGAAACATATGTAGAATGTATTTGCTCTAGTCAAAACTGTCCTGTCTGGAGACATGCCTGTCAAAAGAGAAGGCAGCTCATTAAATGCTGAAGTATCCCTGGCTTGGTGGGTCCTGGAGCCTGAGAAATGCAGGACCTGAATTCCCCTGGTTTACAGCTGTGGATATGGTGCTGAACAAAGAACAAGTACTGGGGTAGAGCTGCGGGGAGGGGCTGGCGTTGGGAATCAGACACCAGCACAAATGATCCTTGCACAACTGAAAACTACTGTCAGCGCTCAGGATCATGGCCATGGAAAGAGCTTTTTTTCCTTTTCCAGACAGAGTCGGGGGAACTGTGAGACTAAGAAGTGATCCCATTGCTGCCCTCACCATGTTCATCGTGGACTTGCAGCACACCCTGGCTAAGATTTGAATGTCTGTGGGTCTATCTTCTAGAAGACAGAGCCTTTAAAAGCAGGAGGAGGGCCTTATGGTCACAGGCACTCATACCAGCCATGCTTCCCTTTTCAGGTGATATAGCCCCAGGCCACCCCTGAAGAGTGTATGAGCTGTTTGGGCATGTTTTTTCCTCTAAATGACTCCTCTGGCAAAGAAAGATGTGGCTTCCTGACTCTCAGGTTCAGGGGATTATCGGTCAACTTCATTCCATTTGAGAAACAGTAATTGGCAGCAAAAGCTTTACACCACTGTCTGGTGAAAAGGGAGCTTTCTCAGCTGTTCTCATTTCAGGGTAACATCTAGAATACATAGTGTGAAGAGGGATTGCTAGAGTAGATCAGCGCTTAAACTATCCCACTAGTCACCAGAGCCCTCGCAGACAAAGCTGAGACCTGGCATTGCTTTAAGAGGACATCATCTCAGCAGGGCAGGTGGATCTCTCCAGAAGCGTGACAATGCAGAGCCACACGTTTTTGAAACTGCATAGTAAGCTTTGGGTTAGGATCCTAAAGGTGATTAGTTTCCACCTGGTGGTGTCTCTCTCCTCCTTTAGGGTCCCCTGCCAGAAACTTGTGCTGTTCCTTGAGCTGTTTTAATGGCCAAAATTTTGATGCCGTCTGCCACAAGTGGGCTCAACTCTGCTCACAAACAGCTGTTTGCAAGTTTACTTCTCCAAGAGCTCAAGCTTCTGCAGTGCCACTTCTGGACTAAATGCAATGTTCTTATAACTTTGCAAGTCCCAGAAAAAACAGTCCATAGAAGCCAGTGCTATTTTATCTATACCCTCACAATCCTTAGCTAAAATAGCATCACTGCTTTAGTTCACTTTGCATAGTAATTTTTCATGTATTTAAAACTTCTGAGATAAGAAGGTCTCAGATGCAGGAATGACAACTTTGGATTATTTATTGCATGGGGAGAGGGAAAGCTTTGCTTTGGAAAATACTGCATCTAAAAACTTGCTGGGCGATAGAACTATGGGGGTTTTTTTTGGTTGCTTTTTTTCGTGTCTGCTTTCAGAGGTGATTTTTTTGAAGTGTATCACGGAATGTTGACTATATATAGTGTATATATTTTATTGATTTAAACAGTATACGGGGATTTAAGTTCTTCTCTTGAGCTAAAGAGTTGCATGTTGTGTGCAGTGGAGTTGCTACTGAGTTGATCCACATGCTTATAGAGGACTTGCGGCTGTATGGGTAGCCTTGTTAGGAGTTACTGCTCTTCCATGGAAGTATTTGACCTGCCCGTATATCAGATGTCTGTGCAGACTGAGTAATGTTCACCCTGATAAAGTATCTGGCTGGAAAAACAGTTAATTTCCAGGGAAACCCAGGTGTGTGGTAGTCTTAATTGAAACGAGAAGTACTATTTCATGGAGCTTTAAAGATTTAAATTAGGGTATTATTTTATTTTAGAGTGATTTAAAAAATTAAACCATCTGTAAGGAAGGACACAGAAGCCACTGTGAATTGGTGTCTAGCTGTGTTTATTCAGGAAATAAATCCTTTCCCTTGTCTCCAAGGTTCTTCCTATTTTCAGTTGAAAGAACTTTGCAGACAGTCAGTTTTGGTTCTTTAGACCAGCAAGTTCTTTGCCACCTTTTAGAGTCATTGCTTTGTGTTTACCTTGGATTTTTAAATTCGTGGGACTTTTATTCCCGTTCTTAAGATTTTTATGTTCATGCATTTCCTTATGTCATTAATACAGAAGAAAAAATTATAAAATTTATGTTACTAATGTACTGCTCAATATTATGGAATCGGATAAGAGTCTTTCAAATGACTGACATTTCATATGTCTTTCAAGGATGTGAATAAGCTGTATGTAAACCATATGTTTCACATTCTCAAATGCTTCTTAGGTAGAACTGAGGGTAGCTTTCATTTTTATTTTTTGGATAGGATTTTGCTGTTTGAGTGGTATCATCTATACAGTGATTTGTCCTTAGCTTCCTGTTTCCTCATTTTTACAGCGAGTAAAAAGGGCAATCTTAAGTAAATTAATTTTCTTATTTGCAAGTATTTGTTTGGAGTGTCCCAGACCTTCATGAAAGTCTCAACTGAACACAAAGTCATATTGTCTTGAGTGTGGGACAATCGGGAGAGACTGGGACAATTGGGAGAGACTGGTCCGCAAGGGCTGGGCAACAGAATGTGGGACCTCCTGTTCGCTGTGGATGAGCCTGAGCTAGATGTGTGACAGCATTTCCCTGTATCCTGGGTCGTTAGCTCTGCTGAGCGTCAAGGGTCGTTGGCTGGCGTGCAGCACTATGCTACCCAGCTTACCCTGCTCCCAGAAGTGCAGCTGTTTCTCTACCCAGGGCAGGCCTGTGATCTGTGGGTATACCAGTACGGGTATATTGATGCAGAATGTAGACCAGGAGCTTGTGGAGACACAAATGAGTTAGCATTAAACCCTAATGTGCATAACACCTGTGGGTGTGCGCTGCAGAACAGAGAAAGTACTTTCCTAATTTCTAATTTTACGTAGAGAACTGCTCAAAGCAACCCAGCTTTCAGTCTGCGAGCCCCCATTTTAACTTTTCAAAAAAAAAACTATTTTTTTTTTCCTTTATGGAAAAACAAATCTGTCGAAAAGATGTTTTTTTACCGAGGAAAATGAGCCCTGCTATTATTTCTATATAATGGAAGAGAACTGGGGCGCAAAGAGGCTGAATTACCGTGAAAATGCTGAAAGCCTCAGTCTCTGCCCTCTGCTAGCTAAACCACTTTTCCTCACAGAGCTCTCATGTTTTTATGTGTTTACTTTTCTTTAATGAAGAACTTTTTTAAAATAACCAGAAGCATAAGGATGTTTTTGCAGATGGAAAGGTGTTGAGCTTGAGGTTTTAGGTGTCTGTTCTTTATGCATCTTCTATAGCTGCTCAAATATTTTTTTTCTACATAAAAACTTAATACGGAAAATTAATGAGGAGTTGGCTAGTGGAAATGATACAGTAACTGTAGCCAGGCTAAAAGTGAGTTTTCAGCTTTGGACCTTCCCAGTCCAATAGGTAATTGCAGAACTGTGTGAGTGAGATACAAAGGGAGGCTCTGAAAGGTTCAAAGAGATTTATAGAATTTTTCAGACCACAAAAACACATAAAACAAAATCCAAAAGGTTCCAGAAACGGGACAAGAGGGACCTGCTGTCAGAAGCAGCTTGTCATATAGTTATGATTTACCGTCCTCTCCCAAGCGATCTGTACAATCTCTGTCAGCAACATGGCAAACAAATAGCATTCAGGGGGCTTGAGATGAGTGTTCGGGAGAGAAGGCAGCAGTGACAATGACCGCCGCAAGCTCAGGCAGTGAAGTCTCTGCAGAGCTCTTTCTGAGCAGAAAACACAGAACACTCTTTTCACCTCTTTCTTTTCACTGTGAAAGGACAAAGCTGGGTCAAGTAAAGGAAAGATCCCAAAATAACAAGAATTTAACTTTGAGGTTATTCAAAGCCTACTAGGGAATTTTAGATAGCTGTTAAAATTAATGGGATGGTGCATCTGAATCCCCACTGTAACTTTTAAAATCCCAGTCTAAAATTTTCAAAGCCATCCCCTTCTCCATTTCCAAGTGTCATTTGTTTCTCCTTCCAGCCAGATGTAGACTTGTACTTTAACATGATTTGCATGTGAAGCAAAAGTCAGGTCTGTTTAGGTTAGGTACCTCGGGCTAACACTTCCATCTCTGCAGCTTTCAAAACAACAATAGTCAATAAACTATTTTGCACACTGCAGGGTACATAGAAGACTTCAATTAATGCTAATAGCATGGAGGTTTGAAATGCATGTATTATTTTTTTCTTGATGTAATTTAAAACAAGGAAGATTATCCCAATAGTCTGTCACTCTTCAGAACAAAACAAACTCACTGGGGTTTCTTTGGGGTTTTTGTTTGTTTGTTTTTTGTTTGGTTTGGGGCTTTTTAAGTGAACTCCAGTTCAGAAACTAATAACTGAACAGACCGATAAATTCTAAAAAAAGTCCATTCTGTGCCCACAGAGCTGGCACTATATGCTTGGCCAGGAGACCCTAGAATTTTCACAATAGCTCATATCACTTAAGAACAGATATTAATTATGATATTAAAAATAATCTAGTAAAGCATCTTCCTTTTTTTTTTTTATGGCTCATCCACAGGTATGTTTCCACTGGTGAATAGCTTGACCCAGGGGTGTGTGTGAGAGGTTTTTGTGGTTTGTGTGGGTTTTTTTTGGTTTGGGTTTTTTTTTTTTTTTGTGGTTTCTGCCTTTGTGCNGGGTGTGTGTGAGAGGTTTTTGTGGTTTGTGTGGGTTTTTTTTGGTTTGGGTTTTTTTTTTTTGAGAGGCTTCTGCATTTGGGCACGAAGGCATTGTTGTCATATTACCAGCAGGGCTGCTCTACATCCAGTCTCCACAAGCACTACCTGCCTCCGTGGTTGGTGTTGATGTATCTTCCCATACTGAATTCCTCCTTCCACATTCCCCATGTCCTTTCTCTCTGTCCTCCCTCCCTGTTCTGTCCTTCTCTTCATGTCTGTTTTTTTCCTTTATCTTTCTGCACCTTAGTCTTTTCTCAGACATCCTATTCCAAGTCCTCTTTCATCCAAGCCCCTTTTCCTAAATCCTAGACTTCTTGTCTCAGTCTTCTCAGAGATCTGTTTTCACTCTCTTCTTCCCAGGGAACCTTTCTTTTCAAGCCAGCTTCCGTCTGCTAGCAGGGAGGTATGTTCCCATCTGCATCTATGACTGAGTCGCAAAGTCTCCAAGAGAGTACGGGGACCTAGAACTGCTCCAGGCCTGCATGCACAAATTCACATGCCTACATAATCTTGTACTGTCAGCTCTTTGCCCTGGCTTGCTGTCATCCCATCTGCCTGTGCTCCCAGTCAGTCCTGTCAGCCATGTTCCACGTCAAAGGGCAGGTATCATCAACTGTAGGCTTGGATGAGTGATGATCAACAGCAGGAAGGAGGAAGGAGGGATCTGAGGACATAGACAGCCTTGTGACTGGCTTTGATCTTTATAAGGATAACTACTGACGTTTCCGAAGGAGAAACCTTACTTCTCCCAGGAAAAGTTCAGGAGAGCAGCCCTGTTCTCCCTGTCTGATATCTCCTTTTCCCTCTCTGGAAGAGGATAACTCCACTCCCCTCCTAGACTTCCAAGCAGGTGCTATTAGCCAGCACACCAGGCAGCTCCAGGCAACACGTTCAGCACTGTAGAGGCGGATGCATCACTAACATCCCTGCTTTCTTGCTGCCATGCAGCACATTTCCCTTTTACAGCAGGAGACAAGGCTCAGCAGCCCCTCTCTCCTTGGAGTGGCCTGCTGGCACAGAAAGCCTTTGTGGGAAGAAGGCTGGGGTTGCTAATCCCTTTTGGAAGCAGGTTTGGTAGGTACAGTCTCTGCATTCCTGTCACCAGTTTGAGATAAGGGCAGGCACTGAAGAGCCAGCAGGACCCACCCTGGTTGGTTAGCAGCGCAGCATGCATGAGATTCCTTGGCACAGCATAAGGTTATTGAGAAGCTGGGCTGCTTCCCAAATTTGCCCCCGGCAGAATTGGCAGATCACGTAGCTAGTGTCACTTTCAAGCACTTGGCCAGGCAAAACCCACCCTTTCTCCATTCCCCAGTTCCCCTGCACTTGGCTTTGGACTAGATTTGTTCAGTGGGTTGGCTGGCTCCCCAGCCACGCATTCACGGGGTTTGAGGCAGAGTGGAGTGTGTATCTCTACAGTAATCTAATTCTGTCTTTCCAGAAATATCTGACTGAGTATCAGAAGCTGCAGCTTCTTTTAAATTGTTTTTTGGTTGTAGCTTTCACAAGGTTTAAATCCAATAAACTTACAGCAACCTTAAAGCTAGCAAAGCGTATTTTAATTTTTTAATAGAAATTAGAGCTAGGAAAGTTCCAGTGATAATAATTCAAGTGATCAAGAAACAATTGGGGCAGGAGTGTTCCCAGTGCCACAGTGCACCTCTGTCCTCTCTAATATGCAACTTCAGCATGGGACTGGCATTACCCTTTCAGGCTGTGCTATTGGGAAGAGAATGTCCTTAGCACAGCTGGTTTG
Organism: Stercorarius parasiticus; assembly: GCA_013396915.1. Lineage (NCBI taxonomy): Eukaryota > Metazoa > Chordata > Aves > Charadriiformes > Stercorariidae > Stercorarius > Stercorarius parasiticus. Next base: position 462,159 of record VWZL01000274.1, on the reverse strand, counting down.
ATCCCACCAGCGGTGTTCAGCTCAGGAGGCCTGTGCAGCAAAGACCCTTAACCACACTTTTCTCCTCTTTAATCCCAGGTGCCTATTACATTTCTTTTCATGGAACAGTAATGCTGAGCCTTGACAATCAGAGCCTCTCCACAACCCAAGAGGTCCTCAGCAGCCACCTGAAGGATCCTGACACCAAACAGCTGTCCCAGGCAAAGGGTATGTGGGAACAGTCCACAAGGCTCTCTTTTCCCCCTGTAAGATAACACTTGGCAGCAGTGAGCTCTTGTACCAACGCCTCTGGCTGACAGTGAGTAACATAAAGACCTCTGCCAGTCTGGTGCCATGCACACAGCATATGTATCCCATACCAGAGCTACCCAGTCTTTTCTTGGGCTGAACACATGCTGTATAGGTGCTTTTGAATGTGCACTCTGCACCTGTGCAGTGTAGTACCACCATCCTCCTCCTCATCTGTACAGGCTATGAGCTCCAGAGCTGGCCCTGCTGGGTCTGAAATGGAAGTGGCTGCTCCAGTATTTGGAAAGTCCCTGAATACTGCGGCTGAGGTTGCGGTTCAGAATTGTCTGTGTGACTGGTAGAAAGCAGAGAGCCAGGGCTAGCTGATAAGTTTCTGGTTCATCAGTAACTCCTAGAAAACTTCAGAAGGCTCCACCTAAGGCATTTCATTGGAAGCAAGCGTTATTTGATCAGTGTGCCCCAAGCTGGGGAAGTGTCACTAGGCATCACTATTTCTCTTGGGCATCACTGATTCTCCTGTTTCCAGGAGGCAGTGGGTCCCTGGGGGTGCTTCAGGGCTTGGGCTGGATGCAAATGATCTGGCTGGATGGCACTTCTTACACAGCAAGACCCAAAACTTTCATCTGAATTCTCCTTGCACTTTTTGTGTGGGTCTCATGGGGATCTTGTGGGGATGCTACCATTCCTAAATAAGAAAAAAAATGCAAGCAGCAACTTGCTAGTAACTATCAGAGAGATCTTAAAAGGTTCTGGTTTAGGATGAAAAGAGCTTGTAATTAGCAACTGACATTTGCATTTCAACTACAGAAGTGGAGCAACTCCAGCCCAGCAGTGATTCCTGTGAATCCTTTGATTCAGGGTCACAGTAGGTATCAGCAGGCCTGTTAGAATCTGTCACCAAGTCTGTCTGAAGAGCTAGACTTGGGGCAGTCAACATATAGTGCTATTGAGCATACCCCAACCACAGGATAAAAGCAGATGGTTGGCAGATTTTTATCTTTCGCAAAAGTGGGAGACAGCTTTTCCTTTTGAGGAGCAAAATGTTACTGACTTAGCTCTGTTGTTAGTTTACTGGACATTTGCTGTAGGTTTTCCTTTGAAATGCCTAGCTATGTGCAGAGACAAGAAGACAGCTGCACTGCTTTGGAATGCATAGGTTTCATGTAATAGGTTGTATGAGAGTCCTAATTGCAGATGGTAGAGAGGTAAGGGGTGGTGGAGAAGTCTGGTCCCCTGACTCTGTCATGCTGAGGTGGTCACCAGTGCAGGTACCAACATCTTACCACAAGCCTGGTAATGACTGCTATTTACAGCTAACTGGGCTGCCGAGTATTAAAGTCTTCTCTTAGTAAAATTATCCTTCCCATTCCCCCTCACCCACATCCCTCAGCAAGGTCTTGTTTTGATTCTTGTGGTCCCTTGAGCATCTGGATCTGGCTCATGACTCAGGAGGCTGTTTTTCTGCCACGTGCTCTTGAATAGAGTTGTTTAGCACAATTTTAGCCATTTGTGGCTGTGAGCCCAATTGGAAACACGTGTGCTGGTTAAAGGCAGGTGGAGGGATTTCTTTTGTTAATTAGGCTTCAAATTCCATTGTGTTCCCTGTAACCAGTGGCCCAGGCTTGGATCTTGGTAACACCAGACAAACCCCATTAGTGAAGGAATAACCCTGGATTTGCACCGCTTACAAACCTCGCAAGTTTGTTCTGTTTTGGGGTTTTTTTTGCCTTTGGTTTAGACAGTTTCATGTGGCACTGATTTTTCTAAAAATAAAAGCTCTTCAAGGCTGGGGGGGGTAAAGAGAAGCTTTCTGGGACCAGCAGGGCTGTTTGGCCAAGGCTGATGTGCTTGGATAAGACAGGAAAAGCAAGGGCTCCTTTCCCACCAGCGTGCTGTCCTCCCTCCCCCTCACCAACCCATTTCCCTTCTGCTCTACACCCAATTGCTAATTTGATCTCTGAATCAAGGGGCTGCTGTTTTGCACTAGGCTGGAAGCTGCTATTCACCCCCTGTGGGCTCCATGAGTAATTAGAGTAATACCTTGTGTAATGGTTTAAGCAACAAATGACTGTAGCTTCAGCCCACCCTAGATGTAACTCAGGTTCATTATCACCTTAGGAGCTCTGACAAGAAGTATGGTGGGGTCAATCTTGTTGCAGAGGAGAGTTATTCTTATGGAGAGTGTGTATTTGTCTCTTGGAAAGATGGCACAGAAGGAATAGGAGTCTTTAAAGAAAGTTAAATGGAAGGGGAGGCTTAGGTTTATTTGCTCCTCAGGGGGATGGGTGAAAGCATAAATGGGCCACCTACCAAGCGGTACCTTAGTTGTCTCTTTCTTGTGGACAGAAGACCTCAGGCTTAATTCCTCAACCACACTTATTCCCTGCATCACAAGGGGTTTCACTGACTTAGTCACCTTGAATACATTTAGTGATTTGGCTATTGAGTACTTACTGCCCATTCAAATCAGCACTTCTGAAGAGTGTAAACACCTCTGAGGTTTTGTTCCTTTATCTTTTGGGTTTTCACTAGGACACTGCCTGCAAAAGTTGTTGGTTTTGCAGAAAAGTCACTGCAGGACTGAGCCTCCAGGGTTTTTGAAGAGTTTTCTTGGCCAACACCTTTCCCTTTTGGGATAGGGAGCTGGTGTGTGCCCCTCTGTGCTATGGTGCCCCTGCCACCTTCCTGACCCATTAGACAGCACTGTTGTGAGCTGCCACCCCGACTATGGAGACAGTGGGATTTGGAGTGACAGTGCAGGGAGGGGGAAGGAAAGGAGGAGAGAATGAGACCAGAGCCCCTTGCTCCTTTATTGTTTTGGTGGTGTGTGGGTTTTTTTGTGGGTTTCCCCCACCCCCCACCCCCAAATTAAGATTAAGGCCATTTGGAAATTTGCCTGGGAGCTACAGGGGTCCTTGCACTGCATCCACTCCTCAGTGCCATCTGGGAAGGGACCAGGAACTCCAGTGTGAGCAGGAGGAGCCAAGGGGCGGAGAGAGGAGTGGTCACCATTAACACTGAGGTGGAGAAGAGGGTACATCTCTGCCACTTGAATTTCAGACTCCAAATGCTGAAGCTCTCTGTGGATTGGACTAGATAAAAAAGATAGCTAAACCAGCAAAGTTTTGTGATGATTCACTGCCAAGTGCCAACAGAGCAGCTGAGGTAAGCCTGTTTGACAGGAGAGCAACAGGGAAACAGTGAAAGGACCACAGAGGTGCCAGAAATCACAGTAGATGTGATTTTATTTGCTAGGTCAGTTCAGAGTGAAATTCCCTAAGAAGCCTAGAGAAGCTGTGCATTTAACTGCCCCGACCCTCAGGGAGTTCTTGGGGGTGAGTCCTGTTCCCAACCTCATGCTCAGGAGAGAAAAGAGGACGCTGAAGTCAAAATCTTCCATACTGTTTCTCCCTGCTGTGTCACCCAGTTCCTTCCTAGGTTGCTCCCAAGGTCTGGCATTGCTATTAATTCATCACTTTTCACAAATATGTACGCCCTCCAGCGTGAAAGCCATCATCTTTCCCTTTCTCTGCTTCCTATCTAAACTGTGAAGGCTATAGAGTTAGCAATCCCCATCACGTTTCAAGTATGCTGTACCCAATACAAGGAGGTGGTTGAAAGTTTGCCTCAAAAAACACTTTTCTTTGTAGAATTTGGGACTTACATAGAAAGAAACTTTCCAGGAGGGGAAAAATGGTCTGCTTCCTGCAGAAATCTCCAGTTATATTTGTCAAAATCTATAATGCCTGAAAACTGAAATATTTTAGCTAAAACATCCTAGCTAAAAGACAGTATTCCACTTTTAAATGCTCTCATAATGTCTCATGGAAGCTAGTTTCTTCACATCCCTGTGCAACTCCGTGGTCTCGGTGCTGTGCTCAGCATACATAGAATTTAAGTTTGTAGATATAACAGGAGAAGATACCTTCATCTAATGGGTCATCTAGACCATCCCACTGCCCTAAGGCAAGTTTAATTGCACCCATCCTCTTCCTCGCATGTATTTATCAGTCTGTTTCTAAAAATCTGCAACAATTAAAGTTTCAAACTTCCCTAGACCATACATTCCGGTATTTTTTTTTAATTATGGATATGGGAAACTTTTGTTTTCTTGTTTTCCCTTTATTATTTTGAAGATTTGTGGCCTTCGGGCTTTTCTTCCAAAGGTCAAATACTAGTTTTAAATTCTTTCCCTCATGTAAGGGATGGGGTTTTTTGTTTTGGTTCGGTTTTTGGTGGTGGTGTTTGGTTTTTTTTCCTCCAATCACTATTACTGTTTTTTTAGAGAAACCCACCAAACTGATCTGTATTTTTAATTCAGTGCCTGAAATTGCAGTCCGTATTCCAGTGAAGACCTTGCTATTACTGAACAGACTGAAAGACCTTCTTGCAAAGTCTTTCATAGGGCACTTCTGTTTGTTTCAAGTTGGCTTTCTCACAGCCATCTGTCTCTCAGACTTTTATCCACTGCGATCCCCAGAACGCTTTCTGCAGATCTGTTGTTGTCTTGGTCATTCACCACCTCTTGATTTTTGTGCAGTTGGTTATTTCTGCCTAAGCATAGTATTTGGCCTTTGTCAATACAGACTCTCAAACAGGCAATCCCCAAATTTTCTTTCTAATGAGCGTTTCAATTAGTCAAGTCTTGATGTTTTTTTGGTGTGGTGTTTTTTTTTTTTTTAACTTAAATACAACGTCCTGCCTTTATTCCCTCCGCTCCATCTCACTACTTTGGTATCGTATTCAGACTTCATAAGGGTAATCCCTATTCTATTGCCAAAATCATTAACAGAAACGATGGGTAGTGCCAGAGCCAGAACAGACCGTTGAGTAATCTTTCTCAATGTATCTTTCTAGGGTAAGTCTAAGCAATTGATAACTGTCCTCTAAATTTTAAAATTTTTTTGGATCATTTTGGCATTGAGTCTTGAGAAGCTTCACTTAGACTCTGTTTCCCTCACTATTTATGAAAGTGTCACACGGGACAGTGTCATAAGCCTTACTGAACTCAAGATATATGTCATCTATTGCTTCTTGCTTCACCCTCAAGGCCTGAGAAAAGAACAAGAGGAGAGGAGATCCTGCATCACAGGAGATCTAGCCTAACATAGGGTCATGCCTGGGGGATGATGGGAGTGTGAAGCACATGAAATATAGCTCCCAAGACGTCCCGCAGGGCCTCCCTGAAATAGCCATTATGGTTTCCAGCCAAATATTTTCAGGTTTTGAAATTTTACTATTTAAAAAAGATGCATAAGGATCATTTTCTAAATGGCTGTAACACATTCCCAGACCCTGTGTGTACATGTTAAATAACAACATGCCCTGTACTAGACTGAGAAGTTAATTAGCACTCTCCCATATACTTGGTGTCTGTTAAAGTGAAGTACATGGCGACATGGAAACCTATACTGTGAGCTCAGCCCATTGCAACAGGAGGTGTTTTCAACTTTTTCCTTACTATGAAACTGCTAATGTGCATATGCTTTCTGGTAATTTTTGGCTGTATCCGAGGCCCAGTATTCTGATCTTGTGGTAGGTTGTAAGGTTGAAGTTTATCCTTAAGTCCCCCATAACCTTATTTGATGAATCCAGGTGACTCTCAAAGCATGTTGCCCTGTCATTGAAAAAAAGAAAGCATATGCTGCAGGGAAGGAACTCTGCCCAGCAAGCAGTTTAAATGGCTCTTCAGAACTACAGCAAACATTCTGGTCATCAGGTGTGCTCCTGTTATTCTTGTTCAGTGTCTAGATTGTTTAGTACCTTTGGGACACTGTCAGTGACTTGGTCCTGAGTTTTATTTGGAAGAGACACAACATACCCTGGAGGATCCAGTTTTCTGTATTCAGGGGAAGGAAAAGGGGCAGGAAGTAGTCCTCTCAGCTTGAATGCTGTATTTCTAGGTGAAGAAAACAACTAAGAAAGAACAACTTTGAAAGCTCCATATCAGTGTTACAACAGAATACTATCTCCCATCTTCAATCTACTCATCTTAAATAAAGGTGACGCGCATATTAAGGCCAGGAAAAGGACATAATCTTGGCTCCCCATCAATTAATTTCTTTTCTCTGTTAGACAGGAGAAACACTGGGTTAGAGGAGGGGTAGGATTCATATGAGAGCTTTCATATATGATGTCCTGTATTTAGCTAGTGGCCTTTCAAGGTGATTTCTTGTAACACAGGAAGGTGCAGAAAGAAACAGCTCAAAGACAAGGGCTCTTGACTATTGTCTCTCTGTTTTGACTGTGTGGGTACAAAAGCACCAGTTGGAGAGGGGTGCTAGTATCCGTATCTCCTAAGAATGGGCAACTGCTCACTGCAAAATGAAGCCTGGTGTTTCTTACTTTTCAAATAAACCTGCAAGGGAGATGACCTGCATTGAGAGAGCAAGTGGAGGTGGATGCTTCCATCTGAGTTTATTTTGCTTAGAGGGTAAGATCAGAAGAGGCCTAAACAAGGCTCTTTATTTTCAGCAACATTGATCATCTGCTTTGAAGTAAGATCCAAAGAAAACATACTCCCTCCTTCATCCCAATTAAAAAGCAATAAAGGCTATTTTCATTTTTTAAATATTGAAGGTAGGATATCTGCCAAGAAATCCTTTTCCTTCATAGAGGGGCAGATGTCAAATATTGTAAGGCCGCATCCTCATCTGGTGTTATCCAGCATCGCTCCATTGAAGCCAGTCCAAGTGGTTCTGAGTTGTGCTGCCTAAATGCCTGACTCCTCATCTGGCAGTGCCATTCAAAGATACAGCTCTGCAGAGGTCATGTGCAAACATGATATTTAAAGATAATGGCCCAAACTCATTCCAGCAGTTTTACCCAGCAAATTATTTGACCTCCTGCTTTTTGGTGATCTCCTCTTTCTTCTTGAAGGCTCCAGCAATGCAAGACCAATGGTCTGTGCAGAGCAGGAATCGCTGAAGTGGTAGGAAGGGGCAGTCATCCTTCAGGAAGGTCACTCTAACCTTTTCCTGGTGCCTTGCACAACTGAGAAGAAGAAGAAAGATCCAACCTGCAGCTAAAACAGGACAGTTCACGGAGGCAGAAAAGCAGTCTTCCATGCTGATGTGTCTAAGAAATTGAAACTAGCACCCGATTTACAGAAATACGATTAGGGGTTCAGCTTTAGTTAAAAGCAATGGATCCAGTTTACTGCTGTGTTCAAGGCAATTGCTCCTTTCTGTCCTGGAGTGCATCTAGTCTTATATCTGAGTCAATTTCCCTTCCTGCTGCATATATTAGGCTCACTAGTGAGAGTATAAAGGAGTGGAGAAGTCAATGGACGTAAGAGAGTGATAGGAACAATCTACCCTATTGTCATGGAAGACAAACATTTCTTTAACTCTTTTTTTTTTTCTTCTAGTTTCTGTGACTTCATAATTAACCACAGATGGATATATAGGACAGGCTTTGAGCTAGGAGTGGGTCCTAAACTAAGTGAACCACTCTCCCACTGTTTCTTCCTTTGCATCTCCTGCTCTTTCCTTCTGGAGGAAGGAAAGAGTAATACAGCTGTCCACAGTGGGAGTGATAAGGCCTTTGGCTCAGGGATGAGTCAGTAGGGTGGAGCGGCATTAAGAAGCAGCCAGAACTTTCTTTGTTACTCTTGCAGAGGTCTGTAAATGCTCCTCCTGCTTATCCTCGTGTTTATCAGTGATAAACTCATTGGATTCAATGGAAGAGCCCTGGGTTAAAGCCAGTATGGGAAGAGAAGCCAAACAACAGGCTACTACTCCAGTTTTAAATTAATTCCCAACAAGAAACAAGATCCAGTCTGAACCTTAATCTAAAAACTGATGTGAATTTGAATGTTTTCTGAGCCCTGACAGGGTTTTTGTCAGAGAGCTTGCATCACAATTTGCTAGGTCTTCAGGTGTTCTTCACTCAGTGAAGAATAAAATGCTACAGTAAATGTACTTGACCTTGTATCACATGTTGAACACAGCTATGGGCAAATCAATACGTACATAAAGCTCACCAGTTTCTAGAATCCAAATCAAACTCTGTTCTTCCAGTTAGAGCCAGAAGCTGTGCTAGCAAAATATGGTGGCTTTCAATGGCATTTTCAGCCTGAGTTAGTAGGTTCAAGCAGTATAAATACAACCACAGAATCACAGGCAAATTTAGATCAGAAGGCACCTCTGAGGCTCATCTAGTCTGTCTGCTCAAAGAAGGCACAACTTCAATATTAGATCAGGTTACGCAGGGTCTCATCCAAGGAAATTCTGAAAATCTCCAGGGTATTCCATGTCATCTTTTGTCAGTTTGCACCAATACTTACCTGCTCTCCCAGTGATGGATGTTTTCCATACATCCAGTTGGAATTATCCTTTTTGCAACCTGATTCCATTGTGTCTTGTCCTTTCACTGTGCACCTCTGAAAAGAGTCTGGTTCCATCTTTAGTACAAGACCCTTCAGGAAGTAGAAGATGCAATCAGTTCCTCCCCTTTCTAGCCTTCTCTTCACCAGCTTAGAGAAACCGAGTTCCTCCAGGCTGTCCTCATATTTCATGTGTTCTAGACTCTTGCCTGTCTTAGCAGCATTTCTTGGGACTCTCTACGGTTGTCAGTATCTCTTTCATATAGGGTGGCACAAAAGTGAACTTCAATGTATTTCAGATATTGATCCAGACCAAACGACATCCATATTTTGTAAAGTTCACCCATTACTTGCTGCATAAGGAAGTCTGCCAGACTGTTGTCTTCCTTGTCTTATTTTACCTTATGTTCTTCTGATAATAAAATGTTGAGGAAACCTAAAAAAGCTACATCTATGCGATTTATTTTTTTTTTTAAGCTACCAATGACCTCTGCACTGATAGCCTTGCTATCTTGCATATCTCTACTCAGTCTGGATGGGGATGAACCCAGGGTGTTGCCCTGAGATAAGAAAGAAGAGTATCAGACCCATAAACTGCATGGGAGACCAGGAAGCTCTTTGGTCCAGGCATTCCTCTTCCCCCCAGGCTACTTCTTTCTGGAGGAAGCCATTGATCTTTGGCAGGCGGACACAGTTGGGCATTCAGTCAATCTGTTAGTGACAGGCTAACATAAAACAGTGGTAAACAGCCTCCAGTGATCTTGGGGAAGGGCTCCCTGGCTGGAGAAGCACAGATTCAGCATTAATTCAAACTAGCTTTTGAGGAATTTTTTTATTACAGGAAACAACAATGATAATGATAATCTGAGGAATCTTTGTCAAGAAAGAGCCTTTGGATAATCTCAAAACAAAGACATCCAGGCAGGAAGTCCCACTTGGTTTTGTTCATTTAGCAAGATCTTGCAGGTCTCCAGAAATATCTTTTTATTTTATTCTGAATGGAATTTATGGTGGAATATACAGTAGTAGATAAATGTTATCTAATTCAATTTTGCATAAATTTGAATGAGCACTCACAGGAGATTCTGAATTTCAGAGAAACCTGGAGATGATAGACAGCAAAATCTTGCTGGGATCTCTCTCACTCCACCCTTGGAAGCTGAGTCCCATTTGCTTTTTCTACTGTATATTTTTTTTTGTATTTTTTCCAGTCTAGTTGTATGTATTTGGAGCAGGGAGGAGATTATTCCTCTGAGTAATATCAGCAAATTCCTCCTGATAGCCATGCTGTTTTATTAATTTCCTTTCTCTGTCCTTTCTTATCTGTCCTTCTGATGCCTCAGTGAATTTGTCTGTCCTCTACGGTACTTGCACACAGGCTTTCAATATCTGTAAATAACTGCCGTGTCTCCACAGCTTCCCTAGATCGCTAAGCAGCTCCAACCCCAGGAGAACGCTACTACACATCAACATTGCAGCTCCACCAAAGCCACCCCTAAAGGATTACAACAGGAGTGGCTTTGCTAGTTAATGTCTACTGCTTCCTTCACTTCTTGATTGCTTTTATTGAAGTCCAGACCCATCCTTCAGATGAAAACATTGGTCAGGCATAGTGAGCTCTTTGTGGCCATACATTGTCCCGTGCACCCACAGCTTTGAACAGACTGCATGCAAAGAGACAACTATGCCTTTAGGGACCCATGTTTAGGTCTGGGCTGACAGGGTGAGGTTATATGTTGTGCTTCCAGATGATACAGCACATGACTCCCATCCCTGGGAAGGGTTGCCAGGACAGTGGCTTCAAACCAACTTTGTGCCTTCCCAGCCTCAGCCTACTCCAGGAGATGGAGAGAATTGTGCTGCAGCAGAGGCCAAAGTTGAGGCAGCCTGGATGAATGTGTCTTCTGGACTAACATGTAGCTCAAACTCCTTAGCCTTGTAAGCAGAATTTGCATGCCAGAATAGATCAGTCATCCCCAACCTGAAACCCTCCACAATAGATCCTGGTAGGCATCAGGTGTCCTGGAAATGCTCCCACCACTGGGAGTTTTGTTGTTACAGTCACACCACTGTGATCCTCTCTGTAGGAGTTATCACAGGAAGAAAGGTCTCGCTCAGAGTTACACCTGGATTGGACAGATGCTGGAAAACATCAGTATGGACCCCACTATCCTATAGCCTGGCTAAAACTGGTATTATTTAACATAATCTCCATCTTCCCCTGAGAGAAGGTTTGCTACCTTATTCCATTGAGGTCTCATTAGCTCTTTTGATTAGGAGAAAGGGCCATAAACATGGTAAAGACAGGGAGGGCCAAGGACATCTGAGGAATTACCAGTCCCCAGCACTCATTTCTAATGTCATCAAGCTGATCTGGGGGGGTCTCTGTTGCAGGAGCAATGTATTTTGGGACTTAGCCTGGGTCTATAAGCAAGAATGTTAAATAGAGCTGTGTGTCTGGCAGGACTTTCTGGGCTAGAAAGTGGCTGCATTTTTGTGAATAGCTGAGGGGACTGTAATACAGTCCATAGGGCATAGGATGAGGGAAGCTGTCAGAATCTGAGCATGTTTTATGGGCTGCACCAGCTTTTCCCTCAGCAAGCAAGGGCAGGGGATCAGCAGGATGAAGGCTGAGTGGTGCCCAGGGTTCCCTCATTTAATCTGTGAACAGGATAGAGACATTGCTTGGTGAACCGGTGTGTGTAGAAGGGACCTCATTTTTTGAGGAATGGACTAACCAGGAGCAAAATTGCTAATAGCAGGCAAAGTCCTGCCTTCATAGAGAGTTTCAGCTGGTGATGCTGGTAGGCGGTCATTTTATGCCTTTGCATTTTTTTCAGCTTTTAACTGATATGGTCACAGTCTGGTCTGTATATAGGTACATATGTTTACATATTGATTAATCATCTCTAGCTATGAAGACTGCATGCCTGATAACTCTTCTCCATCAGTTCAGGGGCCAGTCAATTGCCTGTGATCTAACATCAGAAAGAAAATGATATCATGTTCTCATTGCATATTTGCAGGAGAGAAGCTGGTTAGGTTACACAGACCTATGGGATCAGACTCCTTGGAACATGAGATGTGTGTGGGTGAACCTGGCCAATGAGGCAGCCAAGTAGACAATTTACTAGCCCACCCCTGAAGAATATGATGGGACTCCAGAGGATGGAATCGGGGGCCCGTACAAATACTTAGAGAAGTTACTAACTTTTTTTGTACTTTGGTGCTAGAACTTTAAGCCTCATATCAATTATCCTTCAGCAAAGTGTGTTTTACTATGGAAAAATAATTACGTACATAGTGGGAGCTCTCCCGACTCTAAATTGAAGCAGCGAGGGTGTTGAAATTTTAATGAAGACCTACTTTTCATGCAGGGTTTCTCAGGTGTTGAGTTAAATCACTGCTAATAGAAAGAAAAAAAAAAAAGCACAAAATAAAAATCTATGCCAAAAACTAAGTCCACCCTAATTTCAGCATGAGTCTATAGGTCAGTGTCTTCAGATATCATAATGCCACCAGTTCTGAAAACATACATGAAATTCTAAGATGGAAAAGGGGCAACATTTGAAAGGTAGTACCTAGATAAAAGGGATACCTGTTATCTAACCTGGCAGGCAACAGCCAAGCTCTTGCTGGATCTAGTTGTCTTAATCCTTACAATGGATGTAGAGGGAGATTGACAGGGCAAAAGGCAACCTAAGTCAGGTGAAATAAATCACCTTCGACAGCAGACACAGGCAGCTTAGGAAAACATGCTTCTACTGGATGCCTTATTTTTAGACATCTAGATTTTGCATGGCTGAACCTCAGGCTAAGTGAGGTGTAGGTCTTTCATTCACCAACAGTTAACTTACATTGGAGCTTTGATTCTATTTGTTTTCAGCAGAGTTTAGAAAATATTGACTGCCCATGTTACCTCAACACCACTCAGGACCCAGGAGGGTAGCAGCTCCAAAATGTGCATTAGGCCCTGCAGTGTCTAGTGGAGTCTTTCAACATCTGGGCTGGTGCTCTTGACTTGCGTGGTCTTGAAATTCTTATCCAGAATTCCTATTTACAGCATGCAATCCTGGTCCTCCTGAAGAAAAGAGAAATTTTCCCTTTGGCTCCAGTGAGGTTTGTATGTCATTCCCTACATAGAAACAAAATGGAGAAATATATTTTTAAGTCAGAAAAACTTTCAGGTCTACTGCATCCATAATAAAGAACCAAAGCAGAATATATATCATATGGGGTTTTTTTCCCCAGGTTATTCCTGAGCAATGGGATTCACTAGAATGCTTTAAAGATGTTACCTGCTTCTGTTAGAAGAGTGGGGTTCCAGGACACTGAAAGCTGGTGCACTTTTAACGTTTACTCTCAGGCATTGGATCACTGAAGTGCCGAGGGAAAGACCAGATGCTTTAAAAGGGTAATGCAGAAATAGCTCATGGAAATCAGTGCTGAACTCACACACTTCAGTGGGATTCAGACAGAGCATTTCCCTTTCTGTTTCCTCTCTAATCCTAAATGATGATTCATGTAAAAGTGAGGCTAGAGCTGATGGTGGTATTTGTCAAGCAAATCTCTGCACTCTTCTCCAGCCACTGTCTGCTCAATATTTTTAAGTTTTGCCATATCCAAAGAATATTGGGCCATTAAATCTAATTATGCACCTCTGGGAAATAGCCTGTACCTTGAGGCTTTTGAGGAAGGGAAAATTCCACAGTTGCACCTGGTCAAATGGTTACATGTGAAGGAAGTGACCCCTTGACCCTTTTAGGTGCTCTGAACATAAAACTTGTTTAACCCCCTCTTACCAGCACAGCTATAAACAGTATTACTGCTCACAAACCTATGCAACCCATTGGAAAAAAAAAAAAAAAAAAAAAANAAAAAAGGCCAAAAAAAAAAAGATGACATTTTACTGACCTTCAGCAGCAGGGATTGTTCCGGGTGGCATGAGAAAGAGCTACAGAAATTAAAACTGACTTAATTCTGAAAGTTCTATAGGGCTAGGAACTGCCTGCTCTGTGTGTGGGTGCAGAACTTAGCTTAGTAGCACCCAGGTCCATTCTGGAAATCTCTGGGGTGAATGCAATGCAAACGGTGCAAAATCAGCAATGCTACAGCCATGCTAGTTATCACGAGGAGAGGGCTGTCCTACCTCTTTTTCCGAAACGTTGATGCCTTACTGTGAGGATATTTTGTCTTTGCATGACTGAAGGCAGCAAATCAAATGATTATTCCATTCTGAACAGTTTCATCAATAGCTTATGGCAGGAGCATAACTATTGCAAAGCCTTTGTATAAGAAAGTATTGTCTGTCTTTGTTGAGCAGTTTTACAATGATGTGTTGGTAAAGAAAGGTCAAAGAGGAAGTTTGGATTTGTATGTGTCACGCTTTCCTCCAGGCTCCTGACAGCACATGACGTGGGAGCGAGTCGCTCCGGACTCTTCCATTATTAATTCCACTTTTGATTCCTTCGTATCACCTCTGAATTTGGCCTGAATTATCTGTGAAGTTAAGGTATCATTTGTACCTTGCTGTAATTGATCGCTGCAGTGGCTCAGAGAAGNAAAAGATGCCAGTCAGAGACAAGTTTTCTAATTGAAATGATGCTTGTTTCTGCCCCAGGTATGTAATTAGAGTGTTTTACATATCTGCCTGGAGATGTAGATAGGTGATAAGGAAGCATAAGGTGTCCATCTTACATTGTCTTGTACATCAGTCTTTGAATTTGGCCTACAGGAGGAATGGGAGCTCTGATCACTCTCTAGAAAGAAAAAATTGTAAAGAAAAAAAAAACATATTCTCCCACCCAGCCAAAACATACCTCAGAATAAACATGAATAATGAGGTACGAAAGGGTAGCAGTCAGGAGAGAAGCTGTGAAGATGTGTCAGCCCCTCACAACCCATTCGTGAGGCCGGGCACTCGCACGTCAGGGTTACAGGGCTGCAGTTTCCCATGAGACGCGCCGTGTTCTCATGCAGCAAGGGAAGAGCCTGCCGCTCCGGCAGCCTCAGTCCTGCATGCTAGACGAAGGCACTCTCACTCTTTCCATTATTTCTATTTCAGTGCACTCTCTGTCTGCTGAGACGACTTGTCCAGGCACAGGAGATCTTGAGCCAAAGGCAAAAATTCCTTTCCAGGGGCAGTCTTTCATAGAATGGATTTTTAAAGAAAGCAGCATGCATTCCCACTGCAGGGCTCTCCCCCTCCAACCTGCGGTGGCATTGGTTGCTGTATCTGAGAAGAGCACTGGCATATAAAAAGAGGGTCAAACCTGATGGGGAGCAAAGTGGCCTTTTTTGAATGTGGCAGTGCTGGCCACAGCAGGTGGCACCTGCTGAGAGCCTGAGACTTTAGCAGATAATTACCAAATCCCTTTGGTGCTCTCTGCCAGCTGGGTGGGAGTTTGCTGAGTGAAGCCAGAGCAGCCACCGTGTTACAGGCACAATGACACCAGCTGCTGCTGAGCACCAGCGAGGGGGGTGACCTGGCTGATGCTGATCCTGGCCAAGTACAGTCTTCTCAATGCTGTAAAGAGGTAGCCAGCACTTTTCTTCTTGAATCACCTGCAGGAATAAGAGCTACTCCCTTGGATGCGTATATAGCCTTAGTTGCATCAGGACAGTCCAGGCAGAGTGTGAGGGAAGATGTGGAAAATGTGAATGTAGCAGAGATTGTTGCATCTGTCAGGTGAGAACCAGCACCTTCACCTGTCCCAGGGCTGAACAGTGTCAAATGGTCTTACGAGCTCCTCCTGTGCCTGGCACAGCATTAAACATTGTGTAAGAGTCCCCAAAGACAACCAATTACCCAGGGAAATCAAGAGCTATGGCATGAAGTGACTACCTTTATGAAGTGGTAACTTCATGGGTGCCTTCATGGGTCTCCAGTTAGACCAAAGGCTCCCCTTTGTTACTAAAGACAGTTGGGGATCACTGCCAGGCCCACTGCAGCTCACGTGCACTAATTATTGGGCAGCAGAGAAACAGTATGAGATAAATTGATTGTGATGCATAACAGCGTTGAGAGCCCAGGCTCTGAGCAGCCCCTATTTGTACCGCATTTCTAAATCCAGTATTGTGGATTTGGAGGGCTTTGGAAAATTTGGAAGGCTATGTGAGGTACTTTCCCAAAATTAATTTCTCGCTTGATGGGAGGGAGGAAGCTTGAACTCTGTCTTCTACTTGCTATTGTTGTACACTTCTTCCCTTTGATATGCAGTTCCAGTTTCAGAGGTGAGGGAGTATCTTGCTTATGATAATAAAAAAGAGCACGAAGAGAGAGAAAGAGAGAAACCTGAAGATTGTCGTTTTGCGCTTAAGTGAGCACAGAGTATCTCAGCTCTCATGCTTCTCTTAGTGCAAGAAAGAGAAGCGGCAGAATGTTACATCCCCCAAGCCCATGCCGGATTTTCCTGTCATAAAAGCAAAATTTAAAAGCAAACCCTCACATTTTCACCAGGAGACACTCTCTGAAGGAAACAGCTAGGCTTCTTCACAGCCCCTGTTCCAGTATCATCTTCTTTTGCTGACCAGGGATCTTTCCCAGGCTGGATATCTGACTAGCACACAGACACACCAGCTGGCTGGACTACCACCGTGAGTAAATACATTTGGAAACGACTGTGCTATTGCAACGCCTTATAAATACATCAAAGTGTGCTACATGCACAGCTGGGGTTTGTCTCCCTGCCTGCTGCCAGGAGGACGTAAAGCTTCCAGCTTCTTCCCCTCGGTCTCTTCATCCGTATATTCTCAGTCCTTCCTCCACCCTTCAAAAACAAGCTAAATGGTGGAT
Organism: Stercorarius parasiticus; assembly: GCA_013396915.1. NCBI lineage: Eukaryota > Metazoa > Chordata > Aves > Charadriiformes > Stercorariidae > Stercorarius > Stercorarius parasiticus. The sequence continues at coordinate 445,789 of VWZL01000274.1, read as the reverse complement.
TATTAATGATCTTTTAGTTTAATAGCCACAGTATTACGGAAAGTCTGAAAAGAGATCATTCCACATGCCAATAATCTGTCCACCAATTCTTCTCTCTTAGTGTCAGATGAGCATGCAAAGTATCTTTATTACTATTTCAGTTAAATTTAGTTCTCAGGCAAAAAAGAGGCCCTGACTAGAGCTGAGGGATAGTGCTGGCAAGCAAAATGAGAAAGAACAAGGCATTTTAATGCCAAACTTCATACTTAGCAAGTGATATCACCTTGAGCTGCTGGCTGTGTTAGGATTGGTCCAGCAGCCAGGCCTGGGGAGGAACAGGACAGCCGAGCACCAAGGGATTCTGTTCTGGACCAGGCATGGAATTTTTCAGGTCTCCTGTAAGAAAAAGTTAATGCTACATTGCAGTCGACTTCCTGTAATCTTTGTGACATGGCTTGTGCACCAGGCCCTGGAGAATCTTTGTGTCCAGAAAGCTTCCCTTGGTGGATTTCCAATGATGCAGCTGGGAGGCAAAATGTGTCTATCTCATTTGTAGCAAGGATTATTGCAGTCTCTGTTAATTCTTGTTTCCTGTGTTAATGATTTCTTTCCGACAAAGTGCTCCGAGAATTTTTTCTTGCAGTGTAAAGGGGTGAAAAACCACCCCCCACTACTTTGGATCTGCTTCCCATTTCTGCCGAGCCAGAGTGAAGATGGAAGCAGGTTTTTGTCATTCTGAATTTCTTGGACGGTGGTGTGGGGTTTTTTGGTTTGATTTGCTTTCCTCCGTATGGTTTTTGGATACCTTTTACACATTTGGAATTCAAACCTCCCTGTTTCATATGCTCGTGATCCCGCTCCCTCCAGCTGGGATTCTGCAGCACAAAGTACTTACAGAATTAAATGCTGGAATCAGGAGTCTCCAACTGCCTCCAGAAGCATCTTCACCCACTCAGCAGTGTCAGATAAATACCTGAACTGTGGAAGCTGGTGCAAACTCTATATTCATCTTAGGTGCCTGCAGACTTCCCTGACACTCGTTTTTGTCAGGTTTCAAGCTAGCAAGGACCATTCTCTGCCCTCAGACATCCCCTCTCCACATCAGCCATGGAGAATTCTGGTACAGGCCCTGGAGCAGAGGAGTGCTTCTTAGGAATTAGAGGGAGAAGACACCCTCCCCAGCATATACAGCTGTTTTGACACTCATGAGGAGCATTTGCCATCAATGACCAGGGGCCATTCTGGCCCAAATCAGGTTGTCTTATAAGTTTGATTATAAGCACAGTCATTAAGGGAAGTATTCATAAGCTTCCTATCCTGTAACCAAGTCTGGCACCTATGCAAAAGCCCCAGGGCTTACAGGTCAGGGTTGCCTTCAGAGCACTCTGTGAGTAAATAAAGAGATGTCAGCACTGGACGTGCTGCAGTAACTTTACTGTGGGTTGCTCAGAAGCATCGTAAAGTTCATATTTCACAATCATTAGCCTCAGCAGTGCCCATCTGTTAAGCACTGGTAACAATTGAAGTGTTTCATAGCAGATGTTCCTCTCCCTGAACAAGTGCCCGCACAAGTTTTGCTGATTTCCTGAATCAGAACTGTTTATCCCAAATAACTCTGCGAATAATTGCCTAAGGTCTGTTCAGAGTGAATGCTCTGTCTTCTGGATTTACAGTGGTATGAGCAGTGCAGAATTGCACCCGCTATGCTTTAGCCCTGTTCTCAAACCCTGGTACAAATCAAGAGGGGAGTCAGTGGAGTGTAAAACAGATGGAAGGGAGATCAAAATAAATCCTTCCACTTTTTCCTTGTAACACTTCAGATCACAGATGGGAGAGCTGGGATGCAGACAAAAAGTGACAGGAGGTTACTTGAACATCTGGAGTCCAAACAAATGCTTCTTTATGTAAAATAATGTTTAGCAAAGAATGCCTAGGAAATGTGAAAACTGGACCCAATCCTGGTCCCATGGAAGTCACTGCCAACACTCTTGTTCACGTCAGCAGTCCTTCTCAGATGACATTACAAATGTCGTGTCTGAGTTACATCCAATGGCAAATGGAATTTCAAAAGCTTTCTCTGAATCTTTCTGTCAGAATTGGCTTTGCCAGAAAAAACTTAGCAAGAATATTTCAGGCAAGACCCAAATGACCAGTATTTGGATTCTGTCTTCAAAGCCACAAATATCTATGAGGTGTCCAACTCCTTATGAGAGGCACTGAGAAACAGGCACTTAATTCTGTTTGTGCCTTTATAAATGTCCCATCTGATTTAGATTTTGACATAGCTGTTAAAATGGCATGGCAATGTAAGATAACACTTGTCCAACCATTTGTCATTGAACCTCTTTTAGTAAGAAGAGTTTATCTCACAACCATCCAGCTGTGAAAGAGATTTAGATGAGCGCTTTTCATGTCTTTCAGTGCAATACTAAGCTGCTACTCAGAGATGGCATAAACTAATCTGGCTGACTTTGCACTGGAGCTGATGAGTGGCACTCACGTGGACTATTTTAGCAGTAGAGTAGAAGAGGATTTCACAGAATTGAGCCTGATGAATGTTAAAATCTCTGCAAGTGACTCTGCTGTACTTATCCAGATGAGAACAACTACATAGAGCCTCAGAACCAGCTTCCTTGGGAACCTGACCTTTTCAGTTCAGCTAGGAAAAGATGAGAATAGGATGAGAACAGAAGTTAGTTTGTATACATTTTTAGGAAAGGATGTGATAATAAAGAAGTCTTTGGATTGTACAGAAGGAATCTGGAATTCTTGATAGATGATTAGAGTGGACGAGCTCTGTGTATCCGAGCGTGTGTTTATGGTTTATATAATGAAGGACAAATAGGCAGTCCAGCCTCTACCCAATTGGAAATCTGTGTGTGATTAAGGAAGGGAGATGTGCTCCCTTCACTACCATTAAGCAGGGTTCTCCCTTATATCACTGTCATGGACCAGAATCTGATTTAAACCACGTGCTGTATCCAATAACCTCAGATAAATCAATGCTTTGTGCCTTTCTAAGGTATTGTCTGTCATTGTAGGACACTTAACAAATTGCCTGTGTGGGAATTGCTTGTTTAATCTAAAGCAGAAATACAACCACCTTGGGGTGGGAAGGCAGAAGTAAGACCAACTGGACTTGTAACAAATATGTGGAAAGTACTAAAGTGGCTGAGACCCTTCACTGCAGGTGGTGTCCTGCACACATGTGGAGGAGGGAAGTCCTCTGCAGTGAAGGTCAGACATGCAGCGCAGATATACATGGCCAAATAACATCAGCAGAGCTCAGTCCTTTCTGCTGGATGAGAAGCATTGGTGACAGAGCTTCCCCTGGGTTTACACCATTCTGTGGCACCTTGCTGACCCAGCTGGAAACCAGAGCCCAATCAGAACTACCCCGGCCATGATGCTAGTCCCATTGCTCTTTTGGGTGTCCTGGTATGTTAGGAAGATTGTGCTGATCTTGTAGATCTCTTAGGCTTCGGTGGTTGTTTGATCTTTTGGTGGGATTGTCTGGGGGTTTATACACTTACAATTTGCAGATCTCCTCCTCGTTTTGCTGCAGAGTTTTAGATGAGGAAATTAGGTGAGATTCAGATTTCAGGCAGCTCTAGATGAACAGTATTCCCAGCTGGGATGCTCATTCAAGTCTTGAGAAGGGCAGCGATGGGGAATCAGTTTGGAGAACTTATTTTTTATCTGTTGTCCCTTCAAATGTAAAATCCTCAGCTGTGATCCAAGGGGAGTTGCTGTTTTATGTTCAGATGCAGCCCAGGGGAGACACGTGCCTGCCCCTCGGGTAGTTCCTTGGTTGTTCATTCAGATTCAGTTATAATTGCATCTGTATTTTGCATTTCAGCTACTGACTATTTAAAGCAATCAAACTTAAAATGCACCAAAGTCAAAGAGGGTGTCACTGGAATAGACACGTTATGTACAGTGTGTGCTTGTTGTTAAATGCTGTTAATTGCCTTGGCTGGGCAGCCTGCTGTTCCCTGGTTGGTTTCTGCTGCGATCCCAGCCTTTGTTTCTCTTCTGCAATGGAAACATTTCTCCCTTATTTATTTGTGCGTGAGAAAACATGTTTCCATTCTGAGCCTCTAGATACCACTTGGGTGCCCCTCTGACCTCTCCTCGTGGGCCCGGCCCGTGTAAATGACCAGACGAAGGAATGTGGACGAAGGAAGTGCCATAAAGTAGAAATATTGCTGGCTCGTAAATTCCCTCCACCACAGCAAGATTTCAAAATAAACAGAGCTACAGTCACATAGGACAGCATAACTCAGCAGTGCAAAATTCATCACCAGCACCAGCTCTTGCAAAGGAGAGTGGCCTGATATCAAAATGAAACTCCTCCAATAATCCCATCTGCCTCAAAGCCCTGGCACCAGACCTGCATTGCATTTCCATACAGACTTCACCTGGCTTTGTTCTTCAGGTTATTCCTCTTTTCACGGCCCGTACAGAACTGAATCCAGGGTGGGAAGCTGAACTATGGTTCTTATTCAGGTCGCTGGGATTTGGCAGCCCTCATTTCCTCTGGGTGGCTTTTAGAAAAATACCCAACTTTTGATATAACCGTGCTCCTCCAGCCTGCAGCATGAACGTGTCTGTATCTTCAGGATCTGGGAGTCCGACTATGAGTACTGCCAGCTGCTGGATGCCAGGATTGTTTAGGCAGGTTCAAGCTGCTTCTTGCTGCTGGGTCTGCTCAGCTGCAGAGCACTCTTGCTTCTGCTCTGGTGACAATTCTGTATTTATAAGGGCTCAAGACCCCTATTTCTGAAAAAAGATTATCCAGACACCAGATAATTCCCAGGTCTTGGAGGAAGAGGCAGGTTTATGCACCACATGGGCTCTCAGCTCCTCAGTGCAATATTCTGCTGTCAGCCATCTGTGAGAAAAGGGAGGTTTCTCCTTGGATTGGGAGCTTTTTGAAGAGAAGGGAGCTTTCTCCTAATATTGCATATGACTGCTCTGATAGGTAATGGGCAAATGGCCATCTAACAAAACCCCATATGATGTCAAAAAGTGGGATCAAGTTGGGATTCCTTGAAACAAAACTTTAACTCTGGAACACAGGTAAAAGAATGTATCTCAACTTCAGACAGATAAAAGTCCCCACTCAGAAGCCTGTCTCGTGTCTAGGAGCAATGGAGTTAACAGACTGGCAAGCAAATACTAATTGTTACTTTTCAGCACTTTTTTGGGGTGGACATTGGAGATTTTCAGAAGTTGAAATTAAGGAACTTTTGATGAGCTTGTACAGCATGTTGAAAAATATTCCATTTTGACACATAACATACTGCCTTTCCACTAAGACCCAGTATCCTCCTGCTTTTCTCCCCTGACTCTGCTGCTCTTATCTAAAAATAATTTGGTTTGTTTACTCAGTGAAAAATTGAATCTTTCCAAGGGCACTGAGACCTTTTTTCTCTTCATCAAGAGCTCAAATGTCCACTGAAAAGCTTTGATGAGAAATTTTCAATCAGATCCAATGAAAAAAAGAGAAGACATGGGGGAGGAAACCATGAAACCATGACTCTTTTTTTTTTTTTTTTTGAAGCATACAACAGAGTTCCTTAACATCGGTTGTGGGAATGAAGAAGAAAGTGTCTGCCTTTGATCTGAAGGGAATCCTATAGTTTTTCTGAATTCTGCCAGCTGCTCCAGTTCTGCACTTCCACTCAGACAAAACCCTACATTATGATTGAGCTTGAAACCAACATAAACAATCCTGTGCCCTTTTAGCCCTGCCATTGGAAGATGGAGTATCAGTGGAGCTGAGAATTTACTCAATACATCTAAATGAAGTGTAACCTTCCAGAGTTAGATGGCACCAGCTAGATAACCCCATTCAAGTAGAAACAGATGAAGGATGACACTGAAGGTTGCATGATGGGGCCGTAGCTGATAGTCCTGCTCATGACTTCTATACAAACTGCACTGGACATACAAGCATCAAAATGTTTGTCATTGCTAAATATGCAAAAACTCCACGAAACACTAGCTCATAGTTTTGTCTCTAAGTGAGGGAGAAGAGATTCATTACACCATAGACAGTATCATGCAAGAGCAAATTAGGGATAAATGAAGAGTAAATTGAGGTGGCAATTAGGTGAAAGTCCTTAACTTTTTAAGCAGCCAGGCTTTGGAAGAGCCTGCCAGCAGATTGGATGAAAGAGGTGCAGAATCAGAGGGTTATTTGTGTGATAACAGGGACTGGATTCAGCCCAGAAGATCCTTCCCTGTACTGTGTAACCTTAGAGGCCACAAACCTTCATGTACTTTTTAATCTCCACAACTTTATAGCTCTTATAAATTACATGTTTTCTAAGAGAATGTTAGAGAGGAGCTAGTATTGTCTGAAGGTCATGCAGAGATGCTGAAAGAATTGTCTGATGGGACAGAGACACTCCCAGAGAGCCGAGGACATGGATGGCAGATATCTCTGAGCCCTCTTTCCTGAATGAAAGGCCATCGCTGAGGAAGGACCTCATGGGACATCTTGGCCTGCATCTTGTATGGATGCAGGTTCTATGTGCCCAAGGGCAATGCCAGTGCTTACACACCTCTAATGGGCCACCTGAGACTCCCTTTCCTAGTAGGTGCTTCCAATGGAGTGGAGGATCTGGGAAGGGCAGGCTACAGATGAGAAAAAGAAAAGGCAGAACAGAGAGAGAGCAGGACAAGAAAGAGACAAAAGGAGAGAAAAGGCAAGGAGAAGTGAAGAGCTGGAGGAGCAAAAATTAAAAAAAAATATCCAGAAATCAACAAAGTATAAATGTGTGAGGCAGGCTGAGGGATGGGAAGGGGGATAGAGGGTGGCATAAATAAGAAATAGGGGAGACTGGATGGAAAGGGCAGCTGCTGAGCATGCCCTAAGCAATCTCTGGGCTTGCAGGCACTTGAAATTAAGGAAGCTGACATCTCTGAGTCAGCACCCAGGTAGCTCTTGTTCACCTGTCTGTGCCCCTACTTCACTGCAGTGTCCTGCCTTGCTGATCTGGGCTGTTTTCCCTGATGACCATGACCCTCCCCCTCTCTCTTCCAGCTTCACAACCCTAGTAGAGTAAATGTTTGGGAAATTCCTGTTCCTCTTGTTTTGTAGCATCTGGAGCTAGGGCTGAATAAAGCCCTTCAGGCTGGGAGGTTTTGGAAGGAAGCCCCACGTTCACTGGGCCCGTTGCCAGTGAGTTAATCCTTTCTGTATTGACCCTTCTAGAGGCAGCAGTCCCAGGCCACCAAGGATCTGATAGCCTTGAACTCTCCATGCCTGGAACTGAGGTTGCTGCTTTTTAGTGTTGATCTCTCCCCAGCAATTTCCTCCTGAGGCCCCAGGCGGCAAAGCAGGGGCAATAGAGATCAGCCAAATCATTCCTTATTTTCTCAATCAATGCTCCGATACAACTGTCATTGTGTCAATCAAGACAGAAGATGCCATACTATGTGCTTCAGCTACTTTTGTTTATGTTGCTGCTGCCTTGCATATGTACATGCCAGAAATTCTAGGCTTCCCCATAGACACCCAAGATACTTTCCCAGAGCCATTGGCTGTAAGCTGCATAGATCATTGCAACATCCCTTACCACCTGCTCCAAGCATGGAACTAAAATCAAGCTGGGCTTAGGCAGAGATGAAGGTACAGAGCAGTTAAATGGTGCTTGCGGTGCTGGATGTCTAAGTGTGTACATGTTCATGGGGGTTAAAGGCAGCACAGAGATGTCCAGGGCAATTCAGTGCAGGGTGCAAGAGCAGGCATGTGCTGTGTCCTGTGTGGAGCTTGGGGTCAGTTCCGTGACTTGGAGTAGGTAAAAGGAAGGCAGAGAATATTAATTATCTCTGGCAATGTCTGCAATTCCCTCAGCAGGGAATGGCTCTACAAGGAGCCATTGTAGATGAGGATCACTGCAGCTATAGCAGTAAACTGCACTGCTTAAGAGCCCAGGCTTAGCCTTGTCTTTAATACAGACTTTCTGTGTAATCCCAAATTCTATAAATAGGTCTCAGTGCCACAGCACTCCTTCAGCAGCTGTTTTCCAAAGGCCAGTACATTCACACCAGGCAATGAGGTCAGCTGGAGCTGGCAGCATTCAGCATCTTCTCAAACAAGGTTTGGCCTCCCAGACACCACTTCATCCAGAACGAGAGGATGTTCTTGCAGCCATTGTCCAGAATAACACTTCACCTTGGTTCCTCCATCCTTAAAATACGAATAAAAAGCCAGGACAGAACCCTTTGGGTGGAATTTGGGTGCCTAGGTATAGGTTCCTAGTGCTTTTTGGAACAGCTTGGGTATGCAGCATGCCTGCCAGGTGATGACAAGAAGCTTATAGACCCATGTATTTCTGAGATGGCAGCTGGAGGCCAGGCAGGTACCCCACAGACCTACAGTGACCAGATGTCTACTTTCAGGGAACTGACCCTCCCTTTCTTAAGGTCTATGAGGTGCTAAGACATCCCTATAAAGACCTCCACAGAAATGTCTACATAAAGATATATTTTATACAGCCAACCCAGATGATTTCTTCTTCACCTGTACTGTAGACAACTCTCAGGCAGGTTCACTCTCACTGGCACATGTTAGGAGGAGTGCAGGGAGGCATCTGCCACCTGGGTTTTTCTTCTACAAATAAAAGCTAAGCCCAAGGGTTTTTACGACCTTTAAACAATTTGCTCCTGCATCCCAGCTGCAGGCAGTCCACCTGGTCAGGGTGTTTGCTGGGAGGAAAAAGCTACCTTCTGTGGGAGATCTGAAGGGCTTTTGTTTCCACATCAGATCACTTGTTTGAGAGTGCATGCAACACCTCCAAGAAATGTAAAAGGGAAAACTATGGCCCCCGCAGAATTGACGAGGCTGTAAATCCAGAGAAAATCTTCCTGTGTCGTTTACCAGCCAGCACATCAGATACTGGCCTCTCATGCAGAATGGCTTGGTCCAGGCACATTCCTTCCCCTCCTTCCCAGTTACAGGAGCAGGGGATGTTTGCTGTGGTGTTGTTCTGGGAAAGGGGATTGCGAGAAAAAACATTTATGTCCTTAGATGGACACACTACAGAAATGCATTTTGTTCTTCCTCACAAGAAAAACTAGTTAGCTATAATCTGCTAGGCGGACACAGGAAGAAAGTCCATGATAACGTCCTAGATTTAGCATTCTAGGACCAATCCTGGGACTTCTCTTTACTCTGAATTCCCTGGCTTCCTGGTGCATGCTATCCTGGCATTTCTACCATTTCGGCTTTTCCCATGAGGTTATTGGTAGGTATTTTATTGCACAGGGATACTGCAGTCAGCTCTTGCTGGAGGAGGAAGGTTCAATATTGCTCTTGTTTCCAAGTATTCTTGAATTTATCTTCAGGGTAGACATTTACTGTTCCATAAATTCCGTCTGCAGTTTTTCAGACATTTCAGGAGCTGGAAAAACCTCTTTACAATCAGGGGTGGGGTGAGGAATGAAGCTGTGTTTTGTTTTTCAGGGAGAGTGGTGCAAGATTTTTAAAAAATAGAGTCTATATCCTACAGTTCTTTATTTCTACTGAAGTTTCTGGTTTCCTGCTAAAATCAAATGATGTGAGATGTGCTTGGAACTGCTGAAATCAGTGAGAAGTTAGGAGCTCCACATCCCTGTTGGAGCTGAGCCCAGACTCTTGGCAACATGCCGAGAGGGCATGCTGTAGGAATTCTCAGCCATGTTTGCCCTCCACGCTTGAGCATCTGCTCTTGACCATGGCTAGAGAGAGGATTCTGGGTTACGTAGACCTTTGATCTGAAATAGTGCGGCCTTTGTGCTGCTCTCATGCATCTTCTGGATTCTTTGTATCTGTAAATGTCAGTGCCTGTTAGCTGGTTGTGTTCTGACAGTGAAGTCCTCCCCCTCTGTAACACACCAAGCTCGGGTTCAACACCAGTACTGTCCCCAGACACCACCAAGGGAGCTGCATCAGGGCAGGATGAGATCTAATCCATTGGGTGGGCTTGTGTTGGGCACTTCATCACACGTGGGGAATTTCCAGCTGCAAAGCTCTAACAAATGTCGACACCTCTGTGCTGTGTTTGCTCTGCGGAGTGGGAGGAGGGCCAAGGATCGGGCCCTCAGCCTAGAATATGCTGTCGGTGCTTCGTGTACATGCTAAATTAACACACACCAAAAAAAGCTCTAAGTTAACTGTGCTACAGATGTTGGGGAATTGATGATACGCATGTGTGAAGGGGGTGCTGTGCCAAATTTAAACACCTATTTTATTCCTTTGTGTGAGGCTGATGTTCTTAGACCTTAGCTTAATGTATATGTCACGAAACAAGACAACTCTCACATTTCTCATGAGAGAGAAGGTGCAGGGATTTACATACATACAAGCATTTTGAGCTAGGTCTCTTCCCTGAAAATGTGAGCAATCACTGTAAATGAGGAGAAATGCAAAACTGACAAATTTTCTTCTAAATTGCCTTGTTGTTTAGATCTCAGTGTTTTTTACTCAGTGAACAAATTCTTGAGGAACCAATTCCTGCAGACATAAAGTTACAAATATACTAATTTTTCTGAGGTCAGTAATTTTGAGCAACTCCTAAGGTCGAGATTACAAACCCTTCTCTCATGGTCTCATCAAATGTTTACCGTTTGCACAACCGTGTTCCAGTCCGGTCAATTAAAATCATGGCTGAACTTCTTGAAAAGAAATTCAGTCTGGATGAGTCCCTTACCTGTATGCTCTTTGGCAGGTTGAAAATAGCATGCCAAACTGCCTTTGGTGAGCAAGCAAAGCCACAAATGCTTAAAAATATAAACTCCCCTGCACATCAGCAAATGTCTGTCCCTATTTGTGAACTGAGATACAAGAAGAGCAACATTTTTGGGACTTACAATATAGGACAGTGAAAAAATATGGGCATTTATCATTTTGTTGGGTGGGTCAAAGGGGAAATAGAAACCATCTCCAGAGATGAATACTGTAAAGTAGTAAATAAGTATAAGTAGAATTTTTACACTCCAGAAGGGAGGAATTAAAAATAGAGACATTAAGAGAAAATTATTTCTGATGGTAAGACGTATTGGGCTATAGAAAGGCTTCTTGAGGGAAGAAATAGAAGCTGAATCTCTAAAAACTTTGAAGCACAGATTGAATACAAAGGCAATAAAACTTCAATGAGAAATGGCCCTGCACTGTGAGAAAAAAAGGGCTAGATGGCTTTACTGTACTTCTCCAGGTCTTGTAACTGAATGACTCTTGGATGCTCTTAGTGGACTGTTGAAGTTTTATAAGCAGCTGGGGATCCATTAGGTTGAAAGATACCGTGGGAGTACCAACTGATTTCATTCTCTCTCTGTTTCGTCATGTATGGTGATAATCTCATGAAACTTACACTCATACCCAAATTCTGAAGCAGAAGTTAGGAAGAACAGCTACAGCCACAAGGCCAGACCTACTCGAAAGAGGAGAAGCGAGGAGCTGAAATTTCTGCTAACATACTGGGGGAGCGACAGGTCACAGGTGTGTACTTCAGGGACTCATTTATGGCCGAGTACTTCCCTCTAAGTGAGTAAAGTCTTAGGACCTGGCTTTGAAAACCTTGGTTTATGCAATCAGCTATTGATTACAAGATCCAGTAAGGCTCTGAGTAAAACACAACTCCAGCAAATAAGCTAATGAAAGGATTTGGCATATCCCTTTCTCCTGTATCCCAGTTAGGTCTGGTCCTGTAAGACACATGTCCTTGTTGTGTGAGTGACATGTATGTTAAGTGATGTTAATGATTGTTTATTGCAAACTAAACATTTTTACCATCTGGCAACATTAGATGACGAATGTCAGAACAGTTCCAGCAAAAGAAATGTTTCCATTACCATAAATAAGCTGTTTGTTGGATCTTGTGTCAAAGTGAGATTAGTACAGTTGCCTGTCGCCCAGAGAACAAATCTGTAAATACAAACTAGATTTAGTTTACATTATCTGCCTCTTCAGCCCTCCATGTATTCAGTGTACATGCTGCCCAGGCAGTAATGCCTGCTCTGGCACACAGCATGCTATCCTTCCCTTTCCCCAGACAAAGCCTCCCCCCTGATTGTTTTGGGGATTTTTGCTCCTTTTTATCCTACCTATTACTCTGGGCTTTTATGCGATGTAACTCCGTGGTTACTCTTTTCTAAAATGGCTATATTCATGGTTTTAATTGACATTAGGACTCAAAACAACACTAACATAATGAACTTGGAGCAGCCTGGTCTAGTGGGAGGTGTTCCTGCCCGTGGCAGGGGGGTTGGAACTTAGATGATCTTTAAGGTCCCTTCTAACGCGAACCATTCTATGATTCTATAACTTCTTAAATTATAAAAACGCACTTAAAAAAATTCCAATTTTCAAACTTCCTGCATATTCACAGAAAGCTTTTGTTTGTTTTGTTTGTTTGTTTGTTTGTTTTTAAAAAAAGGACATTTCAAAACCAAAAGCAAATAACAAAGAAAGTTCGAGGAGAGGCTTTCATGGTGTTTGAGTTTCAGCCGGTGCCCAGGCTCCGGTCACTAGAGGGCCCCCCAATACACCGAACCGGCCTCTGCCTCCTCCCTCGCCTTCAGGTCCCCTTGCTTTGGGGTTACGGGGGCCGTGCCGGGGGGGAGTTACGGACCTGGCTTTTGTGCCTCTGAGGTTGCATCTACCTCAGGGTTTTAACTGGGATCAGGGATGTGCTTTTGGAGTGGGCTTCTTGAAGCCCTATCCCTATTTACTTTGCATCGCAGAGCTGGCTCTGAATGTGTGAATTAGATTGCTTTGGGGGGAAACAAAGTCGTAAAATGAACTCCAGCAGGGCATGTACTCCAGTTGCTAAATAGGAATTCAGTCCTTAGGACAAGACTGCAGCTAGACTAAAGGGAACTCTTGAAATGGGATGGAATAACTGCTTTGCTCTATAGATCTGCTCTACTTCACTGCTCAAGTTGCTAATATAGACAAAGCCATGAGGCCCCTAGACTTTGCTGAGGGAGAAGGCAGATGGCAAGTTTGTTTCAGAGCCTGTAAATCCCCAAAGCGTATAGATATTTGGGTTACGCTGTTTCGTTCGTGCTTGTCTTAAATTAAAAGCAAATAATAAAAAAAAAGATCCCAAGACACATGTGACTCATAATCAATTAGTCAAAGGAAAGCCTGAAAGAAATGAGATGGGTGCTGTAAGGAGCTCTGACTGTTTTGACCTGGCCATCAGGCTAGACCTTTTCCCTGCAGACTTAAGTCTGTTCAGTTCTGATGCTTTGGTCTCCTGTGCATCAGTTTCCCACAGAGGGACTACAAAGGCAGGGCTGAGCTTGGCCTTGGCCAAGCTTCCCAGGTGCCTCTTCTTGCTGGGAATAGTGAACCTTTATTGTTGAGGTCTAGGTTCCTCGAAGTGGCCTGCAAGCTCAATGAACCTGAACACTCCAAGCGAAACCCAAGCAAAGCCACACAGTTTTAAACACTCTTGGAATAAAATCCCCTCCACAGCGTCGGCGTGGTGCTCAGGGGGAGAGGCAGAACACACCAAACTTGGCTCTGCTTTCCCCCAAGCTTTCAGGAAACTCCTCACAGTGAGGCCAAGAGCTATGTTCATAACAAAACTTAAACCCAAGCAAAATTTGTCACGTTTTGAGTTTCTTCATGAAAGGTTAGACCAACTCGGGATGTACTCTGCTGGGATAAGAGGAGAGATGGATTCTGCCCTTAAGGGCCAATTTCACATCCATTGAAATCGCATGCAAAACTCCCAGGGAAGCAAGCTTAAAACCTTTAAACACTGTTAGAAAAGCAGCTACCACAGTTCTCTGTCACTCTAGTTAACCATCTATAAACAGTTACTCACTTGACCTCTATTTGATCTCTCCCTCTGCCCTCCAAGGAATCTTTCGGGGCCAACACACATTATGGATATCTCTGTGTATATGAACACTTGAGGTTATTTTACTGTAACAAGAACAGACCTCTTGCAATTCTATCTGTAACCTGCTTATTTGGGGAGATTATTTTTTTCCTTCGACAGAGCAGACAAATCCAACAAGACACTTCTCTTAGTTTATACTGCTTTGTTACAAATACTTAATACCAAAAGTCCTGTTCACTACATATGTAAAGGATGAGCTTGGAACCCTGACGTTGCAATAAGGAGGGAAAATAGTCTTAGTGCTTGAAACAAGAAGGTCAAAGCCAGGAGTCAAGAATGATCTTCAAACCACTTTAGGATTGTCCTCTTCTAGCTGCTGCTTGGATGCGCAGCAAGACTGCAAAACCTTCAAGCTTTCACCTGATTAACCATCTTGGGGGGAGTGGCAAAAATAATGTAGGAATATCGCAAGAATAAGACTACTATTAAAAAAAGAATTCTTAAGCAAAACAGGAATAACAGTAATATGAAGTTAAATCTAAGGGCATATAGTCAGTAATTGAAGAAAGAAGAACTTTTAATGGATGCCTTTGTTATTATTATTTTGAAAGTATGATAAATCAAAGAATTTCAGAGTTAAGTTACAAAGGAATATAAATACATAAGAATATTGGAACACTCAAAATCTCTTAAAATCTCTCTTAACTCTGCACCCTAAGGATACCATGCAATAGTTAATGTCGATTTTAACATCTTAGCTTCTTTCGTTTCCTTCCCATCACAGCATCATACGATGTGGAAATAAGCAGCTTAAGCATGCTTTAAAAAACATATCTTTAAAAAAAAAAAAAAGACCTGCACCTAGAGACAGAGATATTAAACTGCTGTAGTCATTATCATGTGGGCTAATGGATGATGTTACAACAAGGCACAGATAAGGTCGATTTGGTGTCTTAGTTGTGCAGTCCCACAGCCTAATACATATAGATTTCTAAATCTAATTATCCTTAACTCTAGATCACTGATTTTCCTGGTGTTAACATGCTTGGTTTGTAATGTATTTTACTCCAGATTGCTGAGATGCACTGTGAATCCTAACACCACTTAAATATAGATTCTGCGTGAACACTATGGCCATCCAAAAAATGATGCGTTCAGTTACAGATAAGTATTCCAGGAAATATTAAGGAAGATCACAGTCAAATACTATTAGTGAGAACAAGATTAAACAGGGGTATTATTTTCCCGAGCTAAGACATTTAGTTTAATTCTTAACTCACAAATAAAGTTTCTTAATAACAATGAGTTGTGTTGTACGGGCCAGAAATGTCTTTCTTTAGTCATAATCTGTGGGGATTTAAAACAACTTCAGATAATAATGATTTCATTGCTGGGTTATGCCAATCTAAAATTCTAAGGAACAGAAATGTTGCCATCTCCCCATTTAAGAGGAAATGTAACTTGATACAAACACACTAAAAATTTGGAATATTGTATTATTAAAAAAGGCTGTCTGAAGCCGTGTTGAAATCAACAGTAAGTCTGTTTAAGGTTTCTGAATTCACCCTTTCTTTGTCAGCATTCAGATAAAAGATTAAATGTACTGGCTATTAAGGAGTTCTGGCTGCAGCTGGTTGCTGGGGGGGCGAAGGGGGGATCAGCCACCCAGCTCATCGAGGGGTGCAGGCTGGATTTTTTGAGCATTCAGATAAACACTGGTCAATTCTGTGGGAGTTAACATTAAGCTGAAACGAACTTTTCATGGAATTTAACACTTGCCCAGTCATTCGACTTTCCTTTAAATGTACAGTTAGTTCAGATTTCCATGAGTTCATAATTCTAGATTTGGGGGGCCAAACCATAAGACCCCCGTTGAGGGTTTTCTGCTTGTTTTGACTTGCTTTGTTGTTTTGTTGCTGTTTAAATCTTAAGCTCAGAGTCGTTGTACCGTAGGCAGCAATTTGTTCTTGGCAGAAAAAAAAAATCGCAGTTCATAAAAATTGCTCGGTGTTCAGATGAGCTCGGTTATTGTATGAATACTTCATCCCAGTAGCGGGAACATGTCAGGGAAGCCGTGAAGGCAGCCCCACGGTACAGGGCTGTATGTCGGTCAGGTCTCACGTCCCTTGCTCGCCCCGCAGCCCCTCTCGGCGCTTGGGTTTGCTCTGACCCGAAGCAAAACTCCTCCGCTTGAGGATGCCCAGCGGGGAAAGTTCTGGGCACGGAGGCTGGGCTGCTCCGGTAAAATTGCCCTGACAAAATAACCGACTAGAGAAGATACCTATGGGGGTGTGCAGGTGTGTGCGTGCGTGGGGAGGAGGGAAACAGAACGCAAAATACAGGCAGTTCGCCCGGCAGCCGTCGAAGCGGGCGGTCCAGCACCGCGGGGTCGCCTTGTCCCCTCCCTGGGGACTTTGCCCGGCACCTGGGCGCTTGGCAGCGGCGGAATCCCGGGATATCCCCGCCCCGCCGGGCTCTCCCCTCCCGGGGCCAGGAGGTGGCACCCCGCCGCCAGCCGATCCCCGGGACCCCCCCTTCCCCGCCGTGGTCCCCCCTCCCGGGGTGGGAAGCAGCTCCGCGTCGCCGCATCGCGCCGCTGCCGGGACGCAGCGGAGCCGGCCCCGGCACTCGCTGCTGGGGGGGGTCGTGAAGGCGATAGAGGGATGCTGCCGGGTGCGGTGTCCCGCGTACTCCTGCTCCCTTCTCCTCGGGAGACTTGGTCTCCCACGCAGAGGCGTCTGTGGCAGAGGGGAGGGACAGCCGAGGCGCACGGGGAGCATAGGCACCCTCCTGCCGTGAGGAGGAGTGTGCAAGCCCTGTTTGAAGGTGGCTGCACTCACTTATCCAGAAATGTAGGGAGAGCCCTCGTATCTGCGTGCCGCGTCTTTTCGAGTCAGCTCTGAAAGCCTGTCCGGGCGTTTCCTGGGATCCGACTGGTTCTCCCCTTCAGTTACAACACGTGTGCGTGTCTGAGGATGCCAAGGGGGAGACTGCTTCTCAGATTTAACTCTGACCTCATTCTGCATCCATCCAGTCGCTTTGATTAGATCCTTGGACTGCTTTTCTCTGTGCCTGTAGCAACAGAAAGATGCACAATAGTGTGTCTTTTATGTGAAGGGCAGTGTGGATGTCCCCATGTGCCAGCCGGAGCGCTCCTAGCAGTGCTCCTAGCAATGTTTGCAGTGGGATTAAGATTCACTTCTCCCATCCCTGCAGGATGTCACAACAGTCACAGCAGTTGTAGCCAGGCTTACAGCACTAGTTACAATTACTGGCGCTTTCAGTGCATCAAGTTCCTGCGCTACTGTGCTAGCTTACCTAAGAGAAAGGGGGGAGAGCAAGATCAGCCTAATGAAATTGATAAACGAGGGCGAAGAAACACAAATAACTAGATTTAGGGGGGCTGGATGTGAGAATCAACTTTGCCAATTCGTGGCCCAGTGTTGATGTCAGCGTTTCCCCCACTGTTAGAAACAAGCTCCCCTGAGTGAAACATCCACAGGAGCAGGATTTGGGCCCCTGTTTCCAACCTCATGAGCTGTGGCTGGGAGAGTTTGAAGTTACCCAATGTATAAACGGACCGTGCTGTTGTCTTTGGTGGCATCGTGGATATCGTGGTTTAAATACCTCCAGACCAGGATTAGCTTTACCCACTCGCTCCCCTCTCTGTCCCAACCTTACCGAGGGCGCCTGTTTTAAATGCAGCCGAGGGGTCCAAATTCAATCAAAGCCTCGATGTTTATTTAAAGTATTGAATGGCAACAAACAGGGCCCTGTGGGCTTGGACTGCAGACTGCGAGGACATGCTTAAGTCAATTACACTTGACAATGCTGTAATAGCTGAGGGTAAGCGGCACCCTCAGACCTCCCGGCTCTGCAGCGCTAGCGGGGCTTTCAGCCGAGGTGCCAGGGAGCCCAGCGGCATCTGCAATACAAAGGAGGTGAAATGTGGCAGCAAACGTACAACTGGGTTCAGCTAATAGGGGGAAAAGGTGGTGTTTCGAGCCAAGCATGCAGAGGCAAAAGTGGAAAGCCTCCCTCTCTCGCTTTCCTCCCTCAAAATTCCCCAGATAAACTTCTGGGAAGACGTTTCGTACGAGGCGCTGGATCTGATGCCCTGGGCGCCAGTGTAAACCTAAACTCGCGCCCACGGGAGTGAAGGGGGATTTTTCTCCTCTTCCCGGTGGGAATGCTAGAATGTTACAGGATGCGTCCCCGCAGTTGTCCCAGCTCTGGTTCAAGAGCAGTGGGGCCGGGGTGCCCAGAAGGGACCGGAGCTGGCAAACTCCTGGGACAAAACTTTCTCCCCCCGGCCCAGGCCGGATGGGGTGACCGTGATCCCGGTTCCCCGCCGGCCCAGGCTGGATGGGGTGAGCGCGACCCCGGCTCCTCGCCGCAGCCCTGGGCAGCGTTGCGGGTGGGACCCTCGGGGGGAGGGCACCGCCGGTGCCGCCCCACGGGGGACTCGGGGCTGCTGGGGCAAGCGCTTTGCCTGGGGAAGACTGCCGGGCTGACGGAGCGAAGAGTGGAGCCCTCGCTCTTTTGGTTCCTTTCCAAGCATTTTTAACAGAGGAAGGATGTAATAACATGCCACGGGCAATAAATCATAGGCTAGCTACTCCCCCTGGCTCCCCTCCCCCAGCCCCGGCGGTCCCGGCCCCTCTATAGAGGGAGGGGAGGAGGGGACTCCAGCAGAGAGCCGCGGCCGCCGGGACGAGCAGTCCAGCGCCTGCCCCGCCAGCCGCCCCACCATGGACCTCCGAGCCCTGTCTCTCCTCGCCTTCGCCCTGGCGATCATCTCCCTTTCGGAGGGTAAGTGAGCTGCCTGCTCGCCGCTCGCACCGCTCCTGTTGCCGGCGCCGGGGAGCCCGGCCGGGAGCTACGGTCCCGCCGAAATCCCCGCTCTTCCCCGCTCTTCTCGCAGCTCGCCCGCTCGCTCTGTCTGCAGCCGCAGCTCAGATGTGCGCGTCTGGCGAGCCCCGAGCGATAGCTGTGGTAAGCTGGAAGACGGCAGGCTCGACCTCCCTCCCTGGCTCGCTTTTTTCAAAAAGCGGCTGGTCAAAGCGGTCCCTCGTTGCTGAATTTATCCCAGATTGAAATCGGCTAGGGGAAGACTTTTCAACAGCGCTCGGTCTGCAGGGAGGCGGTTTGCTTGCAAAATATGCATATCGATTTCCCCTTTAAAAAAAAACAAAACCAACTCTAAAAGTTAGAAGAAAGGAGAAACAGACGGTTGCTCGGTTCCTTTTCTGTCCTCTGTCGTGATCTATCTTCCCTCCATCAGGGCAGAGCTGAGCCAAAGTGGTCACTCAGCAGGAATGCACGGCTCCCGCGGCGAGGGTGCACGGAGAGGTTTCGGAGGGGCGCGGGGAGGTGCGCTGACGAGAGGTCCGGGGGAACGGGGTCTGGCAGCCGGCGAGCATTTGTCGCCAAGGCAAGCGACACGGCGGCTGTCCTCCCCACACGGCGCCGCAGCGCCGTCCCGCAGCCCGCCCGCCCCACGCCGCGTGGCGCGTGTCACCACCGGAGCCCAGCGGCAGCTGGCCGGCTTGCTCGCCAGCTGCCCGCCGTGGCAGCCGCCGGGTGCGGACAGCCCCGGAGACCGCGGCAGCCTGCGCCTCTTGCCGCGCATCCCGCGGGCAGCGGGGAGCCCCGTGCCGCGGGGACCCCGGGGCTGCGGGGAGCGGGGACCG